>OY730185.1:6761514-7291286 GCA_963422495.1 Polyommatus iphigenia | reverse complement strand
AAGGTAGCCGAGCTGTTGCCTTTGATGTTAGAAGAAACCCCGTTCCTCTAGGCCTATTGGGAGCGGAGTTATGGCCGCTTTTGTTCGACGTTTGACAGTTGCGAGCTGTCAATGTCAAAGTTTGAGTGCTTATAACTCGGCAACTGTTTGTCCTGGATATGGGGTTCTTCGGCTTGTTCTTCCTGGATCTTTCCCCTCTATACGATCCTGGCCTCTCACTCGGGGGGTCCAGGACTAAAGATGGCTGAGTTATGAGCCGTGATGTTGGTGAAGTCTTGAAAGTTTGCTTGCCCGAAGGTACTTGTGCGGTACCCTCGCTGTTCTCCTGAATATGAAAGTAGTTGTCGCCCTTATTACTCGGTAATTCTTTGTATACTCATCAAAATAAAAATAAAAAAAACTCCTTAACTATACCATCCTAATAATTTTTTTATTAACATAATGAGATGTCTTCCACTATACTTACAATACTTTTAATAGTACTGTAATGGACAAATTTTACATTACTCATTCTTTACATTTAATGGACAATGAAGGTCCGATAATGGCTCATTATTTTGTAAAATGGCAATGTAAGATACTCCATTACTTTTTTATTGTAATGAGTAATGTGAATATTCACATTACTCATTACTTTTTTTAATGTGTAATGGAGGACCACACATTACACATTACTTTTTTTAATGTGTAATGCAGGACCACACATTACACATTAATCGTTTACTGAGTAATTGATACCAATCAAATTTCCATTAAAAAAAGTAATGAATAGTGCATTATTTTTTACATTAAGATTTTTGCAAACGCTGCTTGGAATACGTCTTGGCATAAACATATCTGAGCGAAGTCCAGTTCCAATATCATCTAGAGGGCAAGGCCAAGTTAGCCTCGAAGAAGCTTGGTGTTCTTAACAGAGCGAGACAGTATTTCGGTCCGGACCAACGCCTACAACTCTACAAGGCGCAGGTTCGGCCTCATATGGAATACCTACTGTTCTCATCCTTGGGCAGAGGCGCCAAAATACAACTGCTCCCTATGCATCGTATCCAACGAAGGGCCGCTCGAATTGTTGACGTCCATAGTGTTTCAAACACGCTGGACCCCTTGGAATCCTCTATCGGTTGTATCTCGGGGAGTATTCTGAGGAATTTTTCGGAATCATACATCCTACAACTTTTCGCCATTGCTCCACGCGAAAAATATACCATTCTCATCACTTTGATGAGTAGCAGTCTTCCACCGTGCGTTTTTCGCGTAACTTTCTGCTGCGCACTGCAAAACTCTGGAACGAACAGTCACCAGCAGTATTTCCGGGCCAAGACGATTTTAAAACCTTCAAGAAGAGAGCGTATTCCCTCTTAAAAGGTCGGCAACGCACCTGCAGCTCTTCTGATGTTGCAAGTGTCCATGGGCGACGGTAGTTGCTTTCCAACAGGTAACCCGTTTGTTCGTTTGCCCCCTTATTTTATATAAAAAAAATTGAAAAGGAGAGTCAAATTCAATATAAAAATTAAGCCTGGCTGTGGGCTTCGCTGCGAAAAGAATTGAGATCTAAATGACTATACAAAATCGAAATATTATGTATTTGTAGAAATAAAATAACATTATAAACAAGTATTAAAATCTATTTCTTTGCTTTGCCTATTGGATACCTATAATAACAGTTCATGTTATTTAAAATATGTAAGATCTTAACAACTTTAGCTTAAATCCCGGATTACCGGTATTGGTCTGGAGCTAATACCGAAAATACCGGTTTTGCTTAAGTGATCCGGTATTGCGACCCCTAATTTCACCCAGAATATGAAATGTATTTTAGTAAAAACTTAGTTGTAAAATCGGGTGACCCAAAGTAGCTTATCTTGTGTGAACAGGGGCAGAAAAAGTGATCGGAATTTTCTTATCCTAGTTCCGATTTTTTCATCTAGCAATAACACTCGATGACCGATAGGTCAACGACGACTTAGTTTTATAAATAAACATAGAATTTGCCTCAATTATATGAAAACTACATATAAAATTATTTTCGATTTTCGACGCCGGCGCCGATACCAAAACAATTGAGCTCCTTTCTGCAAAGGGGTAGATAGATAAGCTATAAAAAGCTATTGAGAGAATGATACGTATTCAACGAGAAATATCGATAATATCAACGAAAATGTATTGAAGGGAGTCGATTCGACGTCGCGCGACCGCTTGAAGGTTAACACTAGTGCAGGGGTCAGAGGCTTCTTTATGTACAAAAATTTTGGTTTAAATAAAGATAATATTATTATTATTAACTAATATTAAGCAATACGCGATATGGCGCCATAAAGTTGCACGTTTAGGGGGCCGCTTATTTGTAGCGGACAATCCTGAATCGCGCTTTCAAAGTATCTAAGATCGGTGTGGCATATTATACAAAGTCTGAAATGAATACAGTTGGATTTGAACCGACTAAGTACTCAATCTGATTTCTACAGAAGAATAGATAAATTGATAAATGAAAACAATATTTGGTGCAATTTACATTAGCTAGTTTGGTAATGAAACTTTTTATCAACTTTTTTTTAATTAATTTTTTTATTAATCAAATTAAAATTGTACAACAGTGATCAGAACACGTGGGAGCCGGTAGAGAATATGGAGACGTGTAAGCACCTGTTGGAGGCGTTTGAGAAGCAGCTCGCTCGACAGAAAGAGCTCAAGGCGCTCAAGGCTAGCGCGCAACAGCATCCCGTGCAGGTAAATTTTCTAATACATTGTTTATTAGAACTTAATTATACATATTAAAAAATTATGGATCATATTATGGTGCTAAATGGCCAAATTAGGGAGTTGACCATTGCGAAGTGAAGCGCGGTTCCGCCATAAATTAGGGTGTGTTTCCACTGAAGCGGAGCGGTGCCCGAATTGACCAATCGTGCTATTCCAGCGGAATGACAGCGAAGCGGACCGAAGATTTCGAGCATGGTGATTGGTCAATTCGGCACCGCTAAGCTCCGCTCCGCGTCAGTGGAAACACGGCCTAACGCAATTCCTTGTTATCTCGCGAGTCGCGATAAACCGCGCGTTCGTCGGCCCATATATAAATCGAGCCCAAGTGTTAAAAATAGTTGCTTGGAATTTGATACTATCGTTCCTCCAATGTTCCTCCTCTTCATTTATTGATTTTATATTTTAGGTCAAGCAAATGAATACACCAATGCCGCAGGTTGTGAAGCAAATTGTCAAAAGGAACGATTCTCCAGCTACAACACCTTCTGGGTAAGATTACAAAGACTCCAATTTTTTTTAATCTAAAGAAAGGACTTCATAGTTAAACGATAATGCCGCCCGTAATTTTTTTTATTATTAAAAAAACTTTTTTTTTTAACAGACGTCTACAACGGACAAGTAAAGTGCGGGCGCTGGACCAAGTGAAAGCTTGGTGTGGGGCAGAAGATGAACCGGCCGCTAAGAAAATAAAGAAGGAGGCTTCAAGTGACGATGAAGATTACTCTGATACCGACTCCTTTAAACGTAAGAAACTTATGTCTAGTAACTAACTTGTTTTTTATACACAAATTCTATATTTCGGCCGTGTTCAAACCAAACTGACTGTAAGCCGCCGAATGTGAGCAGGCTCACTGTGAGCCCCAGTGTGAACGTGAAAATATACGGTATTGAATGTCCGCGCCTACGCCTAGCGTAATAGCGTATTGTCGGTTAGGTGTGAACGAAAAAACGAAAAAAATGAATGGAAATACAATAAACTGCGTAACTTTCGCTCACATTCGGCGGCTGACAGTCAGTTTGGTTTGAACACGGCCTTCATGTCATGAAAATTGTATCTTTTTATGGTATAGAAGAATTTTTAGTGTAAACATCTTACTAATATTATAAATGCGCAAGTCCGTTTGTTTGTTACCTTTTCACGCAAAAACTATTCAACCGATCATCATAAAACTTTGTACACATACTCAAGGAAGTATAAAAACATAGGATACTTTTTATTAAAAAAAAAAAAAAAAACGAAAAATAATAACACGCAATGACGCGGACAAAGTCGCGGGCAAGAGCTAGTGAATCAGAAATATCAAATTGCTATACTCTCATACTTTGTTTTTAAATTCAAAGAAACATAATATTATATTATTGTCCTTTTTACTCGCGCACGAATTATTATCTTTCTCATTTTCACACCCCAGTGTTTAAGCTCCACTGAGCAATGTTTTCGTGCGCAAAACTCAAACTCAAACTCAATTTTTTTTATTCAGAATATTTTTTTTCAAATATTCTCTGAACGTCGGGTCTACACTGGTGCCTACCACCGGTTCGGGAACTACCCCGTCGAGAAGACAAATGAAAGAGACATGTAGCGTATTTTGAAAAATACCTCTGTGTCCAGCTTCCGGACTTTAATCTTGTTACTCTAAAGTACCCCGCAAACGATCAAATTTGTTTGACAAACATGTTTCATGTAATTTACGTTTTCATCAAACAGCAGTGCAGACGAACAAGCGTGCATCAAACAAATTTGTCAAATAATTAGCTAGAATCGGTTTCAGATCATGATATCTTGTTTGACAAATACAGCGGAACACGTTCAAACACATTTGTCAAATGCTAAATCCAAATTTTCTACAAACAGGTCAAACACGTAGTTTGTTTGACAAACGCTTCAAACAAAGCTGTACACTATCAAACTGTTTGACAAACACGTAGACAAACAACTTGATCGTTTGCGGGGTACATAATGTTCATGATTTTTTTCTATTTTCAGTTGAGCGAAAGATTATAAATGGACAGTCGTCACCAAAGCCGAATGTAGATCCAGAGCTTGTCAAGTCACTTGGCCTAAGTGGAAAAGGCATGCCCAACATCAAAGGAGTCATCAAAGTGGATCCTAAACATATGCCTAATCTATCTACAGGTATGCCATTGTTATAAAAGCTATAAGAACTTCTTGTGTTTCCATTGACATCGTCAGATACTTATTATTTTATTACATAGGTACTTAAAAACTACACTTAATTAACAAGACTTTTTATGTCCCTCTTGTTCACTCGTTATAAGAGTAACCTAACACTACTGTCACTACCATGTTTTAAATCTATTTTACTTTGTACTACAATTGAATATTATAAATTGTTTTAGGTGTTTACATCATGTCAAAGAGTTCTGGTATTATGAAGATTGACTCACCTGGCAAGATTGGGCCAGGATTGAACATTGACCAAGATGTCATTAGGAAGCAAATATTGGCTGCCAAACAGGTAATTTACATATTAAAAAATAGCTATTAACTAGTATGTAAGTACTTTTTTTTTTGCACCTGTGCAGTTAAAAAGATGATATTATTGTACTTTATTTTTGTTCTTTATGTAATGTTCATATTATTGAAGTTTTACAGGATCAACTGATCTAAGTATAACAATTTTCTTTTTTGCAGAAAAAAATAGAAGAAGCCAAAAAGATGTCTCCATCACCGGCATCACAGGTTTGTATACATATTTTTTTATTTTTTTATTACAAATCATTTAACAAGATTTAAATTGCTTATTAGGTTATATTATCGGACTATAACAAAGTAAAAAAAGGGCGAATGATTTTACTAGTTTGTATATTACACCTTCAATAATCCAGGCATTACCGAAATATTGATACAGTGCAACCTTAATATAACGTACCTCAATATAACGACTTCCTCGATTTAACAAATTTTTCGTAATCCCCTTGAATTGTCCATAAGAGTCAATATAAAATATACCTTTACATTGTGAACATTTTTTGCGAACATCCTCTATATAACGAATTTTCAACCATCAAGAAAAAGTATGAATACCTCTTATTAACGAATTTTGTCAACCCAAAACCTTTATATAAAGTTTCCACCAATAATTGTATGACTCTTAATCTTATAGTAGGTAGGTACTTATGTGATTCATGTCGCGACATGTTTCTACACGCATTTGTTCGTAAAACAATCATTGTTGTTTGATGAAAAGTAATTCGTGAATTTTGTTGTGCGAATCTTTGAAATGAACATTAAATTACCTACATAATGAAATTAACATTAACATACTCACTAAGATATTATGTACCTACTTTTACGGATTTCACTGCAATTAATTTTGATTATGTACCTAAGGAAAAAATTTGTTACCTACCTAATTGGTTTTAAATAGAAAAATTATTGCAAAAAATAATTTGATAAAAATGTGTTACCATTAATTGACAACATTTCAAAATTTTAACATGGCTTTTTTATTATTTTATAAGAAAGTAGACTTAAAATAAGGCGACACGTGTTTCTTGCTTTTTTTAAATTATGTTTTTAAGATACCTAAAAAATAGATTTAAATCCTTCGTATTTTAAAGAGACGTAAGCGCCAAGTGACGTCATACTTACGCCTGAACGGTTAATTCAATTACAGTTTACAAAAGAAAAAATATGTCAATGTAAGTTTGTTACGTATATTAGGACGTCTGTCAATGTCATCGCGGTATTTTCGTATGTTAGAAATGTCATTGTTGACAGTGACTGTTTTTTTTTATGCCTCACGATGTCTTTTTAAAACGATTTTACACCAGGCAAAGAAAAAATGTCTGATATGCCGTAAGTATGACGTCACAGCGTATTTTTCAGTTTTTCCTTATTTTCTCAATAAATAAGCAATATAAAATGTTTTGGAATATTTTTTTTATATCAGGAGAAGAAACTAAAGAAATGGTATTTTTTATTTTAACTCTTAAAAATTTTGAAATGTTGTCAATTATTAGTAAAAGTTATTCGTTTATCAAAATTAGTACGTAATTTTGAGGTAAATTAAACTATTTTTTTTACCTCTTTATAACGAATTTTGGACCATACTAACCTCAATATAACAAACCTCAGTTCAGCGAATTAACGAATATTTTCTTATTCCCCTCCGATTTGCTATATCGACTTTGTTTCAGATGAAGAAAAATTTTGGAACTACCACTACACAAAAGACAATAATAACACCTTCTGGTCAGAAAATCATACAACGTACCATACAAAGACCAAGCGGGCAGACGCCTGAAGCAAAGTCACCGGTATCCATTCTCACTAAGAAATTAGCACAGGTATGTATTAGATAAAGGCATCAGTTTGATGTGTTAATATAAAAAAAATATATAGGCCACGCATAACATTAAGATAGCTCGGTGAAACTAATAGGGGAATGACGTCGTTGCCCCTGCCAAATCCTGTATGTGTTTTTAGTCATATTTTCAGGGGTAGACAATAAACTATTTTATTGAATGATTGATAGACTTCCTAACAAATTAAAGGTCTAACCGCCGTACTCAGAGACATTTAATTATGATTAAGCTTAAATTTAATGAAGAGTTTGACAGATGTATGGGGCTTATGTCAAAATTTTGAATTAATTACATTTAAGTAATTAATGTTCCACTCTGAGTGCGGCAGTTAGTTCATACATAATAAAATTTGCCACCATACTGCATTTTTAATTTGTTGATAAGTCCAACCATCATTCAATAAAATAGTTTATTGTTTACCCCTGAAAATTTGACTAAAAACAAATACAGGATTTGGCAGGCGCAACAACGACGAGCAGTGTGATTTTTAGATCTCTTTGGTGGTAAATTAGGTAAGTTGTTATTGTTCGCGCGTTTAGATGGTGACACGAATGGTTCTGTATTATTGTTATTAGTAAGCATTTGTGTGTAGAATACAAACTTTTGCTCCTTCAATTTAGCCGAGCGTTCTTAATACTGTGCGTGACCAGAAAAGTGTTGCTTAACAAATTTCGTGACGATGTAAGCGATTCCTCGATATAAGCGTCATTTTCTTTTCTCTTTAAACAAATAACCACCTTAAGATGTTAGAAATAAAGTTCCGTTTTGTTTGCAGCAAGGCGACAGTCTACTTCGGCGGGGAGGCGGCGTGACGCGCGGCCGAGGGCGTGGCCTACCACTGGGCGGTACTAGCAACCTTGTTCGTATTCTCGAGAAGACTTCCTCCCTTGACAACGAAAAGGTTAGTATTATCTCAAATTCTTATATTGATACATATTATATTTACCCAGTATATAACTATTCCAAGCCCAAGCCAATAGCCAAAGACAGAGAAAAGTGGTCATCCTTAGAGGACGCCTTTACCTGACCTTTGGACCTAGTTTAAAAAGTACTATTTGCAAATACAATGTTAATACTTAGTTGATAAGAATCTTTGTAGCTTGGTCAAATAAAGACTTTTTTATTTTTATTTTATATAAGAATAACATAACTATTCATATGCCAGAGACAAGAAGTTAATCCTTGCATAGTTATATGCGGTTAAAATTTTTATTATCATCCATATTAAACGTCGTACTGTTACAGATATTTTGGGACGCGTCGTCGGACACGTCGGACGGCATCGAGGACCCGTTCCCGACGAACCTGGGCCCCATACCGTCGCCGAGCCCCGAGCGCGAGCTGACCCTGTGCCCGCTCACGGGGCGGAGACTCGCTCGCGCGGAGGGCGAGCCCACGCCCCCGCCGACCCCGCCCCCCGTCACGCCCCCGCCCGAGCAGCCGACTATGCTCATGAAGGTAAGATTCTACTAAAGCAGGGGTTCCCAAACTGTGCGCTGCGGCGCCCTGGTGCGCCGTGAAAAGGCAAGAGGGGCGCCGTGAGTCGATCCTCCATCATAACTCCTCCTCCACAAATATTATAAAATAAAATTATAATATAAATTATACAAAGCAGGCAGATGGTTAAATATTTGTTTATATTTATTTACTTGCTTAACCTAACTATAATCATTAAAAAGGTGTTCATTTATGTATCTTTTTGTAATAGCTAGGTAGAGTAGGGCGCGGGCGCCGTGACAAAATATTGACTTGTAAGTGCGCCGCAGGCTGAAAAAGATTGGGAACCCCTGCTCTAAAGTATTCATAATAATCAGGGCGAGCGAAGCGAGTCCTAGTATATCCCATAATCTTTACATTTTTTGGTAAAATTTACGGGAAAACTATCACGCCTATCGATTTGTGCTTTTACATAGCAATTTTTATTTATATGTAGATGTGTCATCGTCAGTCAGTCAAGGTGTGACCACGCGAGCCCTCACAAAGCTCGGCTATTAGCTAGTAATATTTTAAATACGAAAGTGTGTCTGGTACTTTTCGACGCTTAAATCGATGAACTAATATTTTACAATTTTGAAATAAGGTACAGTAGTCTAATACACTTTGAGTCCTAGGAAAGGACAGAGGATATTTAGTAAATTAAATCGCCCAAAGCATAATTTCAAATTATATTGTGCTCGCGTAAAACTTTTTTCTTTGTTGTACGAATTAGATTTATAAACCACGGCTGTTGTATTGCTAGTTTGGATTGACGTACACATTTCTACGTGTTTCGCAAACAAACTACCCTCGAGCTATCCTCCCAAAGTCGTAAACTTTTATGATGTTTGATTTACTGTATAATACTGTGTTTAAAAATAATGCTACATATTGTATAGGTGGAGATGTCACCGGGAGGCACCACCGGCATGTTGGTGCAAGGTGACGGCGCTCAACCTTCGTTACCTATGCTCACAGATGAAGATGGAGTAAGTATAGATTTCTTACATAGCTTAGGAAAAAAAGCATGACTAACCATGCTACCAGGGTGCAGTTATAGGAATTTATTCCTCTGATTTGCATATGTATATCAATAAATGCCTCAAAACCGATAAACAAGTCACAGAAGATATAAAGCTTATTTCTATAAAGTAACATGCAGCATCTTACACTCTAAAGTCTAACCCATGTATTATTTTCCTCTATGGTCTAACCTAAAGGTTATAGTTGGTTTTCCTGCTGTCTGAACCGTGCTATTGAAGTTTTCCAAAATAAGTACTACTACCGCAGTTTTGACCAATCCAATTGGAATTGGCTTGGCCTGTTTTGGTTTGTTTTGGCTGAATTGTGGACTCGGAGATTTTAGTTGGAGGCTTCAACATGCCACAGTACTGATTGTTATCTTGTTTCAGTCTGAGGTGAAGGTTGAGGCTAGTGCGGTGAAGCATCTACTCGGTGAGGGTGTGGGGGTGGAAGAAGGGGACGAGGTCAGCCTCCTCCATTCTGGACACGGCCCCATCATGATCCGCGGTGAAGACGGCGTCTTGTATCAGGTGAGATTTAAAACATTTAGGACCCGTTTCACCACTTTCTGATATGGTGGTGAATAAGCTATTCACAACTTTTTTTACAGATTCTGCATACTTGATCTGTCGAGTTAAGTGGTGGATAGCCTATTCGGCACTCATCAGTTAGTGGCGAAACAGACCCATAACGTCACAACGCAAGAGGTTCTTTTTTTTTCAAAACGTGATATGATAAGGTTCGAATTATATGCGACCGTGCGTCCCGGCCGAAAAACAGCAAGCAGCAAATTATTATCAGACAGAGAATTTTTACGTGATTTATAAGTCAATGCTTATGCGTATCTGAAGCGACGCAATGCACTAATTTACTCGACACTAACCCTGCGTTCCATTTAGCGTTAAAAACTATCAAAGCGCTCAAAATGCCTCCTATTTTGAGCGTTTGATCGTTTTAAAGCTAAATGGAACGTGGGGTAAAAGTGTATAATTTTATAATGCTGCGGCCGCACATGCGTAGTGCTACGTGCTTGAGGGCGCATTTTCATTAGTCGTTAACTCGTACCACTGACCTCTATAATACACTGGACAGGCGATCGCTATCAATAAAATGTTCCTATTTGAAAATCGCCATATTGGCGCTGATTGCTATGTGAAAGCAGTGGTGAGTGTACTTGGAACTAATATTTTGCAAATGGTGATTGCAATTTTTTATGTAATTAGTTCACAGTACGCTCACCACGGCGCTTCAAATCGGCACAAGAAATAGCTGTCATTTTGTACGGCATAGCCAGTCCAGTGTATTATAGAGGTCAGTGACTCGTACGGTATACAGCATTATGACAACTAATTGACAGCTAATGGCGCATTGTCATTGGTCGTGGCATGCGTTTCAGAAATCTCCCGCACCCCGCATGCGGGCCCTATCGACCAGTGAAAATGCGCCATGAGACGATAACATTGGACTATTTGCGTGTATCGTCCAATGGTATCGTATCATAGCACGAAGCTTCGTGACGAGAGACGCATGTGCGGCTGCGGCATTTAAAGAATGTTGTTTCCATATTTAAATGTGTATGTGTATGTCAGGTGGCGGGTGAGAACGAGGACGGTCAGACTCTGCTGGTGGCGGCGGAGGGCGTGGAGGGGGCGGAAGGCGCGGACGGCGAGGACGGCGGCGTCATGTACGTCACCAGGGAGGACGGACAGGTACGATTCGATTGGCGTGATGGCTTTTTTTTTTTATTAAATAAGGGGGCAAACGAGCAAACGGGTCACCTGATGGTAAGCAACTACCGTCGCCCATGGACACTCGCAACATCAGAAGAGCTGCAGGTGCGTTGCTTTTAAGAGAGAATACGCTCTTTTCTTGAAGGTTTGCAGGTCGTATAGGTCCGGAAATACTGCTGGTGACAGTTCGTTCCAGAGTTTTACAGTGCGCGGCAGAAAGTTACGCGAAAAACGCACTGTGGAAGACTGCCACTCATCAAGGTGATGAGGATGGTATGTTTTTCGCGTGGGACGATGGCAAAAAGTTGCAGGTGGTATGATTCCGAACAATTCCTCAGAGCACTCCCTGTGATACAACCGATAGAGGATGCAGAGTGAAGCTACATCTCGGCGTAATTCCAAGGGGTTCAAGCTGTTCGAAACACTATGGCAATTGGCAGTCAACAATTCGAGCGGCCCTTCGCTGGATACGATCCAGAGGGAGCAGTTGATATTTTGGCGCCCCTGCCCAGAGATGAGAACAATATTCCATATGAGGCCGAACCTGCGTCTTGTAGAGTTGTAGGCGTTGGTCCGGACTGAAGTACTGTCTCGCTCTGTTAAGAACACCAAGCTTCTTCGAGGCTAATTTGGCCTTACCTTCTAGATGATATCGGAACTGGACTTCGCTCGATACGAGTATGTTGACGCCAAGTATCTCAATGCTAGGGGAGATGGTTAAAGAAAGAAATGGCTATTTTTTTTTGGAACGAAGTTCCTTATCGCGCGTTGCGATAGGGGGTTAGTCGGAAAAAGTTGTTACGACACTTTTTAGTACCTGCGAAGTAGGTTTTAAAGACCTCTTAAAAATAGAAACGAATGATCTGATAGCTTAAAAGTTCACCAAGATAATTTTCAAATTTTCCCGTCATTTCTTTATTTATTTAACAAAATTAGCTAATCGTTGACCTTGTCATCATCCCTATTGTCAACAATAGGAAAGATGCATATTATAAAGGTACAATTCCGTGCATCGCGACAGTCGTAAGCCGGGCGCGGCTGTCGCGATGCACGGAGTTGTACCTTAAAACACTAAACGACGCCCGCAACTCGGTTGCGCTAAATTTTCTTTATCGCGCGAAAGCCTTACATTCTTTTGGATAAAAAGTATCCTATGACCTTTCCCGGGACACCACGATCTGCATACCAAATGTCAAGAATATCGGTTCAGCAGTTTAAGCGAGAAGAGGTGACAGGCAGACTAACTTTCGCACTTATAATATTAGGCCGTGTTTCCACCTGCAAGCAAACTCGCGGAAGTCTTTCGTGAGTTTCTTGCAATATTGTTTACATTTCATACTAATTCCTGCAATTTATTGCTGCAATAAATGTCGTGCGAGAAGCTCGCGGATAAATGCCATACGAAACTAGACCGTATATCTGCGGCGACCCGCAGCGAGATCTATCACGAGTCCTCGCAGACATGTTTAGACATGCTGTCGCAACTACTCGCAGGAAGCGCTTGACAATTGTCGCGACAGCACTTGCTACGGGGTTTACACTTGCAAGCTGCTGTCACACAGACTATCCGACACTTCTCGAGACAGTTGTCTTGCAGGTGGAACACGGCCTTAGTATGAATGTCTGTTTTGTAATGTCCAACACTAATAAGTAATAATAAACGGCTTGCAGACACTCCTGGTGGCTACTCAGGGTGTGGACGAGTCGGGCCAGGGTGTAGAGGGCGCTGCCGAAGGCGAAGCGGAGGGCGTCACGTACGTCACGAGAGAGGATGGATCACAGGTAATGTGATAGAAAATTACACATCATGAACAATTTTTTTTGTATATGCAATTGGGGGCTATTCGCCCATATCCTTTTTTTTTTAAATCTTTATGTATAGGTTTTCGCACCAAGGATAATTTTAATACATGAATAGGCTACTTGACCGATATTCAATTTCATTGAACAAATGCATATTTCTAGTAGAACTTGGCCTGGGAAACCGTATTTCACCCTTTTCATCAAATAAAATCTTATGATTGATAAATAAAGGCGATTTAAAAAATATATGATTTTAATTTTTTTAATTTGTACTGGCGAAAACGCTTTTGCGGTACTTCCGATTTGGATGTGACGTCATCACACTAGTAATTTCATATCTTTTATTTAACGCGCTCGTTATATGTAAGTGTATCTATATTCTGTACATAAATAATAAGAATAGGCTTCATAAAACATCAGTTTTATATTATATTTTCTCCATTTACTGTAGTTGAGAAATGAAATGGCCAAAAGTTTTCAACATTACAAATGATTTCTTATTTAATTATTTTCAAATTTTAAATAAAAAAATCGATAAGAAAGTATAAAATACAAAAAATATGACGTCACACTATGGCGGACAGTGTTTCCGGCGCCATTTAAAAGGCATATTTTTCAATCAACATTTTTATAGATTTCTACTGTTTAAATTATTAAAATATTGTTTTTTTTTTGAAAATGAATGATTAAGAAGGATTAGCATGAAGAAAAAAAGTAGGTCAAGTAGCCTATGACATATGTGAGAAATGGTTGTAATCGTGTTTTGTGTGAAGAAAAACATAAGGAAACCGAATATTGGGACCAGAAAAATTACCAGTTAAAGAATGTAAACTATGCTGACTATGCTGTATGTGCTTGGACAATCACACAGACAGATACGACAGTAGAAGAATGGTTACGCTCGCACAAGGATCGCACTTGATGTAACTACTGACTACACTTCATAGCGACATGAAACTTTAAATAGTACTCGAGTGTTGCGCTGCGCGTTAAAAGTTGTGTTCCTAAGGCACTGAACACACATGTAACTGGAACGAAGTTCCTTAGGGGGCGTTCGGCGTTGCGGAAGGAGGCTAGACGGAACGATACTTGACCTTGACACTTTTTTATTAGTACCTGCCTAGTAGGGGCAGAGGGCGTTGATAGTATTCCTGTGCGTCAACGGTGGCGTTTTTGAGAATAAACAGTGACATCTATGATCTACCGGACGTTTAAATAAATTTTATTACAATTCCACAAAAGTGTCGTTAGTATTCCTGGGCGTCAATAGATGGCTTTTTTATAACTTCGTTCCATCCGGGTGTCCCTTGACACCTCTCAAGTTTTTTGTTAAGAAGCGCTTACACGGGAAATAATTACGGCTATAATAATTATTGCTCGGCGACATGAATGGAGCGATCTGGAGCAATTAGTGGAGCAATATGGAGCAATTTAATTCATATCGCTCAATGTCATATCGCTCAAATATTCGATGGCCACTATTGCTGCTTGTTGCCGCAAATTACTTGATGTTGTCGTGACGTCAAAGTTGACGAGAATTGACTGGAGTTGAGCAATTTTAGTTGCCCGTATAAGACGCACCATTATACAGTATGGTTATGTGCAGGATGTGCTGACGCTGGACGGGTCGGGTCTGGCGGCGCTGCTGCCGGGCGGCGAGGGCGGCGCGCTGCAGCAGGTCGCCGTGCAGGTGGAGGGCGAGCCCGGCGAGGACGCCACGCAGGTCATCGCGCAGCTCGTCCAGGCTGACCTACCGTCGCCAGGTGACTACTACTCATATCAATAACCACTCGCTCTTATGCCGCAGTTTCATTGGTCGTTAACTCGTTCGATATACAGCATAAGGGGAGTCCCCGCAGCCGAGATAACAACTAATGAAAGTTAAAAGTCGATACGTGTTCTATGCTCTATACTCTATAGTTTATACCATTGATTCCCAAAGTGGTCCAGGTGGACCCCCAGGGGTCCACGGGAGCCCGATAGGGGTCTACGCTTGCGTGGAAAAAAAAATGGGGGTCCACGAGTCGTTAACGGGGGTCTATAAAAATTAGGTGACCCGACTCGACTTCTCCTATGAATAAAGGTAGACAATATTATTATATTTGCAGATTAAATATTACAGAGCGAGGAGATTTAGAAATAAGTAAAAATGTGGTAATTTTTGTGTTAAATAGCTACAAAACTCCGAAGTGGAAGCAAGCTTATCGGTGCCTTACCGGCCTTGAACTTAGGGGGGTGGGGGGTAGCTGTCTGGGGTCGACCGGATCCAGCAAAATGTTTAAAGTGGTCTATGAGAAAAAAAAGTTCGGGAACCTCTGGTTTATACTGACCGTGATATCGACCAATGAAATTCATCGGTCGATATACACTTGCGCTTGCGGGACGCGAGTCAAATACATTTTCATTATTCAATTGCGATTCACAAGTGTTTGTTGTATTAGAAAGACATGCGGGCCCTATCGACTAATGAAAACGGTTGCCCGAATGCGGGCACTGTGGCATGCGTTTCAGAAATCTGCCGCACCCTGCATGCCTATCGACATTAATTGTTGTATATTGCTATAATTTTTGGGGTGCTCTTTTATTTATTTTTTATGTATAAAGTTGGTACTCAGGTACCTACCATGCGTGGTGTAACAACTGAGTGCGAACATATAAATACATAATTATTAACGAAAGTCGGCACTAAATTGTTGTCAAACTGTTACTTGAGAATTGAAAGGCTATTTTCACAATGTGGTCAGACCATGACACGCGTGCCAATTGACTTTAATTTTATTCTGAAAACTTTGGCGACATAATATTGTGCAAAAAATTAACGACCCTTTTCTTTACCAGGTGGAACAAGACGAGTGGTGTTATTACTACCTGACGGTAGCTTCACAATGACTGAGCTAGATAAAGAACAATATGAATCAATAACAGAAGCGAGCAAACAGCAGGAATAGAACACGGATTTGACTAAAGCGAATGAAGTGTCAGTGTTGACTTTTGAAGGCGGGAAATGTAAAAGCTGTATGTGTTAATTATGCTTGACTGAGTTTACAATGAGAAATTATAAAAATTATATTTCGGATTCAAGAGATTATTCTCTATTAGGTATATTCTACTACTGTACAATACTCACTTGCGCCAGTCTGGGTAATTGCTAATGTGTAAAATTTATTTTTGTTTTACCACATGATTAGCTTACCTTGTCTATCATAAATGCGAAGAACGAGAGGGATAACTTTATCGACGACTAACTTAAAACCAAGACTGGCGCAAGTGTTGTTTGTCTTAGTTATCATAAGAACATATTTCTCTACCAATTTTTGCATTATATAGTTAAAATACTTGTAAAAATCTATACGACATAAAGGTGTACATAAAAAAAAATGACACATTAAATTAAAGAAAAATAACAAAATCTAAGTGACTTTTTTTAATACTTAATGGAAAATGGAAGTTACATACATCACTGCAAAAATTTAAATTTTAGGCCTAAAAATTGACTGCAAAATATTTCAGTGGTGTATTGTTGCAATTATTGTATGCTAAATTACAAGTATTACATATTGTTCAATTTTAAAAAATTCAATAATCAACATTTCGAGATGTCTGCAATCCGCTCGACTTGGTGGGGACCATACCCCTAGATAACTCGTAGACAGATAGGATGGAAGACAAATATGTATGTAATTATTCTTAAATCCCAAAATAATTTCTGGTATGAGTTTTCTCTGAATATATTTTAATCCTTCGATCGCGGATTCTTGGAAATGCTATTGTATTCTATTGTTGTCGCGATCACCGGTGCTCTTATGGGGCTTGAAGGATTAAAGAAACTTACATGTTAATGTAAAAAATATTACAAACCTTGTAAATAATAATTAAAATTATAAAACCAAGATAAAGTGGTCTAAACCATGAGGCAAGTCATAAAAGTTCGTATGAAATTTCGAGATTGTCCTCGTTGTTTGTAAGTACCACTAGAAAAATTTATTCATAAGTAGATGGCGAATGTTTGGACGGGTTTTGTCAATACCTAAGCCCAGCCGAGGTTTCGCACTATGTCTGATCCAAACCCGTGTAAAACGGTCCGGAGTAGACGGAGTGGTACTGAACCTTCTTTTTATACGGGCCACAAACGTGTTTTAATTATAGTGTCGCGGGCCGCAACCAAACTAGGGGTATAGCGTTGTTTAAAATGATCGATTTACACAGGCTGCAGATTGAGAATAGTTAATTTAGAAGAAGAAGCTTACGCAGTAGACCGGGCTTCGGACGTAATGCAAAGTCGGTCTAACATTGTTTTGACTTAACCCGAGCAAAATATTATAATTTATAATGTAAATTATTTGCATAACTAATGTGAATGAATTTCTCCAATGGTACTTCAGCATATTCGCATCTTGGCGGTAAGACTTAGTTACAATTGATATAAATATAGGAAATCGTATAGAAAATAGGTTTAGACTATTGAAAATACGAGTTTTTTTAATAAATTTTATTCAAATACACAACTGGTTTGTTTACTACTCCATCTGTATCTATTGTTATTTGTTGCTACTTTTATTGTAAGTAGTAACATGGAGGAAAGAGTCGCATCAGTGATAATCTTATATATAAAATTCTCGTGTCACAATGTTAGTCCGCGAACTTCCGCGTCCGCGAAACGGCTTTACTGATTTTTACCAAATTTTATATGCATATTCAGTAGGTCTGAGAATCGGCTACTCGGTACTTTATACAGGGTGCAATTAAACCTTCCTGTCAAATTTTTTCCAGGGCTTAGGTATCATTAGGAGAGTCCATTTAACCAATAAAAATTGGGTGTTATTTTTTTTTCAATGACATATTTTATCCCATTTAATATCGTTGCAGAATGGTCACTCGCGGCGCGGGGGAATGATCGGGGGTGACGCGGAATGAGGCGCGCGCGCGGGGGCACGTCACGCGCGGCTGACGCATCGTGTCCATTAATTGTAGTGTTTTTTAGGATAACTTTCGGAAGCTATTTCTTAACATTTTAGTACTGAGTGACTATTTAAAGGGCGCATTTTTATTAGTCGTTAACTCGTGCGGTATACAGCATACCGGAGGAGCATATAGGAGTCTATGACAACTAATGGCGCATTTTGATTGGTCGAGGCATGATCTCCCGCACCCCGCATGCGGGCCCTATCGACCAGTGAAAATGCGCCATAAAAGAAAAAATACGTGTATTTTTATTTTTCACAAGGATCAATATAAAGGTGGGTTTACACCAAAAGAACATAGAGCAAGAACAGCACAAGAACATTCTTTCGTTTTCGTTTAGTGTAAACTATAATTCGTTACAACATACTTTAGGTCGTTTACACCAATCGAATCAACAAGAACATCAAGAATAAGAATTTTTGCTCTATAGATGAGAATCATATAGCTCCGTTTAGACCAAACGAGCGAATGCTCATTGCTCATTCGTCAACGATAAGTAGTTAATTTATTTTTATAGTCATCAAAGGTTGGATCCCATAAACATCCTTTGTTATGGTATAATTCTATCATTTGTAAACATTTTTCATTACTCCAATCCATATTTACGAAATAACCTTTGATAAACTACCTAAAACCAGCCGCCAAAAAGTAAAAATATCAAGAACACTAGAATCCCTTTGAAGAGACCGCCTCGAAGAGCGAGCACGTCCGAACACGAAAGAACGCTCTAGGCAATTGCTCGAGCGCTCTTGCGTCGTTTACACCAATCGAGCGAGATTTTTAGAGCATTCTACCTATTTACAGCCGAACACGTGGCGAACACACTAGAACAACGAAAGAATGTTCGTGGTTAGTTTACATCAAAAGAGCTTTACTAGAATGAGCATTCGCTCGTTTGGTCTAAACGGAGCTTAATATCAAAATTTGTCAGGAAGGTTTAATTGCACCTTGTATATTGATAAGTGCATTTGTTGAATAAATAATAGTAAATTATTACAACCTGAGACTGACGGCGACCATTGTTTGTGCGACGGGATAGCGATCGACGTTGCCATGGTGACATACTTATTTAGTCACTTCAATAAAATAATATGGCAAATATATTATGGCAAAGCAACGTTTGCCGGGACAGCTAGTAATATTATAAAATGCAATGGCCGCGTACTGACCAAGCTAGCGGCCTCGCGAGGCAGTCTCGGACATTTGCCGCAGTATGCATGCCGCGCGAGGCGGCCTCGGTCTCTAAGTTTTCTAATCCGAGGCTGCCTCGCGCGGCATGGCCGAGCCACCGCAATGCTTAGCCAGCATTTGGCCAGCATCGACGCTCAGTTTATAAAGCTGGGTATCCACTAGAGGCAGCCTAGGGCTGAGCAGCCTCACCCTGAGCCTGCTGCGACACGCGGAAAGTTAATGCGTGAGCGCCACTTGAGCTCACGAAAATACCTTTGAGGGGCAAGCCTCGAACCTAAGCCGAAATTTCCTTAGTATTTCTTCTACCACCATGTGTGACAGACGTAAAGTTGCTGCAGCATTGGTAGGCTAGCTTATAGCTATATGGCAATACAGAAGGAAAAAACGTGAGAAACCACAAAGTGAAATCATTATATTTTTTAATTCTGGCACCGGTAGTGTCATTTCTTCGCTGATTAATTTCCAAGATTCTTCCTTAAAATTACTGTTATAATGATTTGGTGAAGTAGGATCCTACGATTCTCTATGCTTTTCATACAACTTAATTAATTGAACACAATATTTTTCTATATTGTCCATCTTGCCGCGGTCCGAGCATGCGCACGACCGTCTCCACTGAACGCACGCCGCGCGCTGAGGCTCCTTTGAGCACACACGTTTACTGACAAAGTTTGGCTCGCGCCGCGGCCGCACATTTTGCCTCAGAGTCGCGGCAGCCTCGACTCGAGACAACGTCTCCATAAGCGCAGCCTCGGGTCAAGGCGTCCGCTCGGCCCGAGGCTGCCTCTAGTGGATACCCAGCTTAACACGCAACGAATAAGCGAGGCAAAACACTACACTCTTTAGTGAGCGCGGCAAATCTACTAAATATATATACTAATCAGTGGCGGCAAACGACCGAGGTCCGAGGTGCCTTTGAGCATCGACAAAAACCTACAGAGCCTTCTCAAAGGTAAAATAATTAAGGGTTTGGAACTTTTGAAAATGGCAATAAAAAAACGTTGTCAGTTGTCATTGTGATTTGTGACATTGATAGATGTCAAATTTTGTGGGTAGAAGAAGAAGAAACAGGTTTCAGAAATTCAAATTGATTTTAAATTTTAAGTTTATTTAAGTTTTTATTACAAATTTCAATATAATTACATATTTTGTTACGGTTTAATTATAGAAAAATATTGGCTTTACATAATATTATGTTAATGCACAAATTATGCAAACTTAAATAAGTCTACAATGCCAGACAATGTTGTATGTTGTGAATTCTTCTTCAAGAGTAAAACAGAAAATAGAGCTGTTCTATTTGAAAAGGCATTCCAAAGGAGCAAATATGGAAAAGTTCTATACATTTTACAAGAGGAACTAACTGAATTGCCACCAATATCTGAGGACTTCACTTCTATTGATAGAAATTATATAAAAATGCTCACCTTCTTATATTTGCCTAACATGTCTTCATTGATTGATGGTATATCAACTTTGCCAAACTGGCAAAATATTCCGTCTACAATTATTTTAGATGATATAGGTGAATATTGCAACAAAACCCAGTTTCAGAACGCTTGTGGAATTGTTGCATTACTGCTCGATACTGCTTATAGCTGCTCAAAAGAATTAAAATCAGTCTGCAAATTATATATATCATGTACTAAAGATACATTTAGTGATGAACATTGCAAAGTTTTGCAGGAATTGTATAGATTATAGCTAGTGGTATTTTTTAAAAATAAATAAACAATATTGGTATAATTTATTGCACTTTCTTTTACACATCATTATTATACATTCTAAATACCTTTTGACATATTTACAGGGGCAATAATATCAAGTTTTAACCAAAATTATTTTGAATTTTGACTGACTTAAATTATAAAGGTACACTGTCTTGCACCAAAATTGTGGTGTCATAAAAATGAGAAACATAATAAATATAACATTCAAAAGAAAGAAATGTCTCAAGAAACATTAGAGCATTGCAAAAATATTTTTTAAGATATAGAATAAGTTACACTAATACGGTAATATGTACCCTGAGATAACAATTTACACACATTTTACCATATTCCCTAGATTATACAACTACACCAATATTTTGTGTTTCATAATCACAAATAATACATATTGATCAACTAACATTAATTCACCTGAACTTTAGCACAATATAAAGTAGGAAGAACACGAATATGGAAAAAAGGAACAAATAAACAATGTAGTAGTTATGGTTTCCTTTGCCTAACTTGAGCACCCTCCCCATCGTCCGGCCAAGGAACCCAGAGCTCCGGTCCACATCGTCATCCAAGCCTCGTAGAATTTTATCCTGGTATCTCACTTCGTTTCCAATTTCTATCGACATATGCTTGAGTGTGGATATCTTGCCCCCGAGCTCTTCGGCCAGCCGTTCATTTTCGTGCTCCAAAACATCATCAGCTGGTATAGTCCTGGGAATAGGCTGATACTGATAACCGTCTCTCGCTCGTCGCATGTTGCTTCTGCCTGCCGTGATGCTCAACTTCTCTAACTATTGGACAACTTGTGGACTATGTCCACTACCGTATTCTCCTTAGGGCCAGTGCTTACAATGGCCTGAGAGATCACGTGTAATAATTATTGCTTTAACAACAAACTTTTTACATGTAACTACTATGCTGTGTTTTATTTCTTCTAAAATAAATTGAATAATTCTTATTTACGTTTACGGTTTACGTGTGATGAGTGACGTGTTCGGACTTCGGTTTGTTATGACATATGTCAATGTCAAGCGTCAGTTACGAAAATGACATTAATTTTTTTATTACACCGGCATGCTACCGTACCACGGTTCGATACTTTGTATAGAGCAGTGGTACCGTAAACTACAAGTCATTGGACAGCTAAGGATTTTTTTCACAGAAAAAGCTCTAAAACATTAAATACTTCGCATGAAATAGAAATAGAAATTATTTTTGTTTTCATAAATTATCTAGCTTAAGATATGCAAACATAAAAATGCGATGGTTTTTCAGTTTATATTGATTTTTTGGTAAAAACTGAATGTGGTGAATCACAGTCATGGGACGGAATTACAATAGTTGGGACACCCAAAACCAGTAGTTGGACAAGTAGCTTGATTGATAAGAATTTGGTTAAAATTGGTATTGTAAGTAGGAAACATTATAAATAATTGTTGTTTTCACATATTATATTTTTATTATTTATTGCAAAATAAGAGATTTTAATTAAATATTTAACAAAAACTGACTTAAAAAAATTAAAATTTTTACCAATATTACATACTACTATTGTAACATACATATTCAATATCCATGCTAATATTATAACTTTATAAGTATGAAAGTCTGTTCGTCTGTCTGTCAATTACTTCTTCGCGCTCAAACCACTGAACGGATTTTGCATAAATTTGGTATGGAGACACTTTGAGTCCCGGGAAAGGAAAAATAGTACTTTTTGTCCCGGGAAAATGTACGGTATCCACTCGATAAACAGACTTTGACGCAATGGAGTTACGGCCGTCATCTATTAATATTATAGATGTAAAATTATGTCCGTCTGTTTCTTTATGTGTATGTCTGTACTTATATTACATTATTCAGGTAAAACGTAACTCAAATATTTAGAGATTTCAGATTGTCCTCATCGAGCCAATCGGCATACTCAGACAATATTTAAATATGGAGCACAATGCAAAGCAGCTCATTTGCTTGCTGCCAAATAATTGGAACGTACTTCACAGTCCAGGGATTTCCTAATAAAACATAAACAAAAAGGATAGCTGATTTTGAAAATTCTATTATTTCATCTAATAACGTCCAATAACTGTTGTAGCAGTACCTACAAAGTACCTACACGTTCGTCGTGGAAGATTGAAACATAGAAGAAAATCGTTCTGCCAAGAACGTACGTTCGAAATGACGAGAGAAACCGTCCGTGTATATTAAGTGCATTTGCACCGGACATGAAGTAGCCCTGAAAAGGACTTTTTCTAATAAGAGTTCTTCACAACACAACACTACGCATCGAGGCTACGTCGAGCGAGGGATATTCGCAGCATAGCTACGACCTTCATAGCGTTTGCAGAGCTTCACAAAATGGCGGCACAGCTACTCGCGACGGCGCGGCAGCGAGCGACCGGGAGACGATGTCGGTATGCCGAGCTCGGGCTCACTGAACTCGCGGACCGCGGGAGCCCATATTTATACTCGGGCGATTCCAGCGCCACGAACCGCGGTACGGCCGAATCTCCCGCGCGGATAATTTCTCAATCTTGTAAATATTTCTTATTCGATTTTTTTCTCTTTCTTGTTTGTAAATATTTTTATCTCACTCATTATGTCTCTTTCTGTTTTGCAATAGCCAATCAAAATTAATCTTTTCAGTTTCTGTACAGTTTGTAAAAATAATAATTAACTCATTTTTTTGCATATAAGCAGCGCATTTTTGTAAATAAAGCACTTCAGTTCACCACAGTAAATCGAGTTTTACTCTTTACTCCTCCGACCTCTAGTGAACTCTTAGAGAGACCAACCGGATCTCTAAACTGGTGACCCCGTGAACAACAAGCAACCTCTGCAAGAAGAAACTCTGCTGGAAGAAACTCTGCCAAGAGGAAACTCTGCCCGAGGAAATTCTGCTCGACGACGCTGCACCACGAAACGCTGCCCGACGAAACGCTGCTCGGAAGAAACGCTGCACCACGAAACGCTGCTCGACGAAATTCTGCTTCAAATCTCTCCACACAATGGAATCCAGAGGCGAATCCCTGCCCGAAACCTCGGCAGTCACCAGCAACCCGGCTACGTCACCGTCATCACAAGAAATCGCCGGCATTGCCCTGTCAATGCGAATTCCGCCTTTCTGGAGGGACAAACTCAGGCTCTGGTTTGTCACGTTCGAGGCAGCCACCAGCAGTCTGCAGAAAAACCAAAGCCAGCTGTCCCAAATGGTCATCGCTCGCCTAGAAAAGGAGGACATCGAGCAAATCGCCGACCTGCTGTACAACCCACCAGAGACGAATGAATATCAAGCCCTGAAGGACCGGCTCATCTCCGCATACGAAGAGTCTGACAGACGGCAGTTTCAACAGCTGCTGTCGGACATGGAATTGGGAGACCAAAAACCGTCGCAACTACTCCGACGTATGCGAAACCTGGCTCGCAACAAGGTCCCCGATTCCACCCTACAGCTCATGTGGGCCAATCTCCTCCCGGCAAACATTCGCTCCGTCCTGGCCGTCAGCGAAACATTCAAGACGAAGACTACACTCGACGAGCAAGCTGCGCTGGCCGACAAAATAGTGGAATCGACTGTAAATAATGTAAATAGCATCTCATCTCATCATGTAAATAGCTCCGCATCACCATCATCGAACATCGAGTGCCTACTCATAGAAGAAATAAGAAAACTCTCCCTAGAGGTCGCCGAACTGAAAAAACAACAGTTCAATAACAATAACTATCGAAGAGAAAATTACTATCAACGCTCAAGGTCAAGACACAGATCATCATCAAGATTCCGGCAACGGTCAACATCACGGCCACGATCTTCATCACCATCACCATTTTGCTACTACCACAGTAAATTCGGAAAAGAAGCAAGAAAATGTACACAACCGTGTACATTCAACAACCCGGAAAACTAGACAGAACGTTGGCAGCGGCGGAATCCGGCGTTCACAACAAACAATATCGCCTATTCGTCACGGACAAGACTACGAATCTCACTTTTTTGGTAGACACGGGTGCCAATATATCCGTCATACCGAAAAAGAAAGGCCTTCATCTCCAGCCGCTACCTTTTCAACTCTACGCCGCCAACAACACCGTCATACCTACATACGGCGAGAAGACTTTAGAACTTAACCTCGGACTTCGCCGACCGTACAAATGGAAGTTTATCGTCGCCGCAGTCTCGAAACCAATCCTCGGTGCCGACTTCCTACAACATCATGAACTCATAGTCGACTTGAAGAACAGAAGACTCATCGACGGGAGAACCAGTCTGCACATCAACGCACCTGGACGCTACACGGACGTACCTACAGTCCGTAGTGTCGACAGCACGCAGTCATATCACGACATCCTGGCAGACTTCCCCGGCATCACGAGATTGACAGCAATGAATATTACACCGAAGCACAGTGTCGAACACTTCATCGAGACGTCTGGGCCACCACTATACTGTCACGCCCGACCACTGCAACCACATCGCTACAATCAAGTCAAGAAAGAATTCGAAAATATGATGCAACAAGGTCTCTGTCGTCCCAGCAAGAGCGCCTGGTCATCTCCACTTCACGTCGTACCAAAGAAGAACAGCGACATAAGGGTGTGCGGCGACTACCGACGACTCAACGCAGTAACGAAGCCCGACCGCTACCCTATACCACGACTTCGTGATTTCACTTCCCAACTCGCCGGAAAAACTATCTTCTCGACGATCGACTTGAACCGAGCCTTCCAACAATTACCAGTCCATAAAGAAGATATAGAGAAGACAGCAATCATCACACCATTCGGAATATTCGAGTTCCCGAGAATGTGTCCCGGCCTTAGAAACGCAGGCCAGACATTTCAACGTTTCATACACGAAATACTGCAAGGATACGATTTCGTGTTTTCCTTCATCGACGACTTGTTAATTGCATCCAGCAGCGAAGAAGAACATCGCCAACATCTACGGTGTGTTCTTCAACGCCTAGAAGAAAACGGAATCACAATCAACCCAGCTAAATGTGTACTCGGCAAGCAAGAAGTCAAATTCCTCGGCTTCAGCGTAAACAGCAACGGAATCAAGCCGCCACAAGATAAATTACAAGCCATAGAAGAATTCCCATTACCGAAGAACATAGAAGAACTACGTCGTTTCCTCGGCATGCTAAACTTCTACCGAGACAGCATTCCGAACGCGGCCACAATTCAAGCCCCGCTACACGCATACCTACATAATGCGAAAAAGCGAGACAAGACACCGATCGAGTGGAACGAGACATCAAAAGAAGCATTCACGGCTTGCAAAAATAGCATTAAAAACGCTGTTTTGCTTGCCCACCCGAATCACAAAGCACCGATCGCTATTTTCTCCGACGCCTCGGACACCGCAGCGGGAGCTGTAATACAACAATATTACAACAACAAATGGCAACCACTCGGCTACTTCTCGAAGAAATTTACTACAGCGCAAACGAAGTACAGCACCTACGATCGCGAACTTCAAGCTATCTACATGTCAGTAAAATACTTCAGAAAAATATTCGAAGGCCGAGAACTCATTATATTCACCGACCACAAGCCATTGACATTCGCCCTACAGAAGAAAACATCGACATCGGAAACTCCAAGAAGAACTCGGCAACTACTTTTCATCTCCGAGTTCACGCACGACATTCGTCATATCAGCGGAAAAGATAATATCGTCGCAGACACATTCAGCCGCATAGAAACAATCAACACGCCGTCAGCTGTAAACTACGAAGAGTTATCCCGCGCACAAGAGCGAGATAGCACGCTACCTACACTGTACGGTCAAGAAAACTTAAGTTACAAAACAACAACGCTACCTAACTCCGATATCAAGATTGTATGCGAAACATCAACAAAATACGTTCGCCCGTACATTCCGCAAGATTTTCGACGCGCCATTTTCGACTCTATTCACAACATAAGTCATCCTGGAACAAGAGCATCAAGAAAACTCATCGCGCAAAAATTCTTCTGGCCGTCAATGAACTCCGACATTAGTGAATGGACGAAAGCCTGCATACAATGTCAGCGAAGCAAAATACAACGACATACATCGAGCGCCGTGTCGACATTTCCACAAGTCGATAGATTTCAACATACGCACATCGACATAATCGGACCGCTAAGTACAACAGCGAGTGGTCATAGATACCTACTTACTATGATCGATCGCTCGACAAAATGGCCTGAAGCTGTACCGCTCACCGAGATCACCGCCGAAACCGTCGCAAGAGTATTCTACGAACAATGGATAGCAAGATTCGGGTGTCCTACTACAATAACAACCGATCAAGGACGCCAGTTCGAGAGTCAGCTGTTCGTCAACTTAACACGTTGTATGGGAATCGATAAAACCCGTACAACGCCGTATCACCCGCAATCAAACGGGATGATTGAACGCTGGCATCGAAGTCTCAAGAATTCACTGAAAACAAGACTCATCAATAGTAATACATCGTGGATCGACGAGCTACCTACAGTTTTACTCGGACTACGCGCCGCAATACGAGAGGACACCGGAGTCAGCGCCGCCGTATTAACCTACGGCCGTAACCTACGCTTACCGGCCGACTTCTTCGAAACAACATCATCATCGAGCCTAGATCATACCTACATCGAGCAACTCAGAAAAAACATCGATTCTCTCAAGCCGAAAAACAATGTACATCGCCACGGTAATCAACGCAACATCTTCATACATCGTGATCTACTTACGTGCAAATACGTATTTCTACGAATAGACGCCGTTCGAAAACCACTTCAAAGTCCGTATGATGGGCCGTACAAAGTTCTTCGACGAGAAGAAAAATACTACGTGATACAACTACCCGATCGCACAGCAACAGTATCCATCGATCGTTTAAAACCCGCCTACATACTAAGTGAAGATTACCTCGGCGAGTCAACGAGCAATGTACAACAGTCACCGGTAATTACCAACTTACCTAATACCAATGTACCTGTTACCTTACCTTCACATACCAATAATTTACCTCAAAATACCTCATTACCTTTACCCGTTACCTCATTACCTATTACCTCACAACCATTACCAAGAGCATCACCGATCAAGCAGAAGACACCAGCAAGTCCAGCACAGAAGACAACAAGAACGGGCCGTGCCGTCAGACTGCCGGTGCGCTTCGCTTGAGGGGGAGCACTGTAGCAGTACCTACAAAGTACCTACACGTTCGTCGTGGAAGATTGAAACATAGAAGAAAATCGTTCTGCCAAGAACGTACGTTCGAAATGACGAGAGAAACCGTCCGTGTATATTAAGTGCATTTGCACCGGACATGAAGTAGCCCTGAAAAGGACTTTTTCTAATAAGAGTTCTTCACAACACAACACTACGCATCGAGGCTACGTCGAGCGAGGGATATTCGCAGCATAGCTACGACCTTCATGGCGTTTGCAGAGCTTCACAAAATGGCGGCACAGCTACTCGCGACGGCGCGGCAGCGAGCGACCGGGAGACGATGTCGGTATGCCGAGCTCGGGCTCACTGAACTCGCGGACCGCGGGAGCCCATATTTATACTCGGGCGATTCCAGCGCCACGAACCGCGGTACGGCCGAATCTCCCGCGCGGATAGTTTCTCAATCTTGTAGATATTTCCTATTCGATTTTTTTCTCTTTCTTGTTTGTAAATATTTTTATCTCACTCATTATGTCTCTTTCTGTTTTGCAATAGTCAATCAAAATTAATCTTTTCAGTTTCTGTACAGTTTGTAATAATAATAATTAACTCATTTTTTTGCATATAAGCAGCGCATTTTTGTAAATAAAGCACTTCAGTTCACCACAGTAAATCGAGTTTTACTCTTTACTCCTCCGACCTCTAGTGAACTCTTAGAGAGACCAACCGGATCTCTAAACTGTTTTTCAGCACTTTTACAATACCAGTAGTAGGACAGGCCAAAAAAACCTTTAAATGAGATAAAAGGTTATTAAGAATGTACAAAAAATACTTAATAGATTGTTATGTATACAATAACACGCTTATAATAACTTACACAATGTGTATCATAAAAAATATTGTTAAAAACTTTGGCATGTTTCTTAATTTTCTCTTTTCATTTGCAAAACCAAGGCGCACGTGATGACCATGGCGACAAAAATATGTTTTATTTTGGTTACACCGCAACCTGATAAAAAATACTCTATTTTTATTGTAGCGTGAATGCCCCTCAATATTAATTCCATTATTATTTACGTCGTATAAAAACCACAAACTTTTATTTTTACGATCAAAGTGTAAAGTGTCCCTCTACTGAAAAATTCTAATGACTCGTAATTTACCCTATATATAATACTAGCGACCCGCCCCAGCTTCGCACGGGTATAAAATATATATCTACAGAAAAAAATATTAAAATCGATTCAGCAGTTTTGACTTGTATTCATTATTACTACTCGTGGCCCGCATTAGTCGGTACCGCCGCAAAAGCTACGTCTCACAGGGAATTGGAGCCTTTTGCAGGGTATAGGCAAATCAGCTGTTATGTAGGAATCATTGGTATTCTTGGTATATGCAACGGGTATATGAGCTAATTCATCAGCTGCAGGACCGGTCATAATCTTCGCTACTGCGCACCCCCGCCTTGGTAGCGCCCACTTAAACGGGCGAAACGGCGAAAACGGGCGTAACGCAATTTTTAATTTCGCCATAACTTCTGAACTAAACGTCCAATTTTAATCATTTAAACACCAAATATTATCTACACAAACTGTACTTAGTGATGAAATAATTTATTTTGATAAGGATTATCAGCACGAGTAAAATAAATGCGTTTAAATGTAGTCCAAAAAAATCAAGATTTTTAAATAAAAAAATGGTTGTTGTGCCTCACTTGCCATAGATAGGTATAGTGTGGCGCGGGCATTTTTGTAGATATTTATAAGATCTACATTTACTTAAAACAGCAGTTTAGGCAGCGTACGCAAAATAAGTAACTTTTCTGGTTGATTTTTTTCACATTGTGTCAGAAAAACCCAAATATCTTACGGAACCCTATATTTTCCAAAATAAAAAGTAGCCTATGTTACTCGTAAATAATGTAGCTTTCGAATGGTGAAAGAATTTTTAAAATCGGTCCAGTAGTTTTTGAGCCTATTCATTACAATTAAACAAACAAACAAACAAAGTTTACCTCTTTATAATATTAGTATAGATACTGGACCTTTTTTAATACGGGCCACAAACATGTTTTGGTTTTGGTATCACGGGCTGCTGCAACCAATATTTTAGGGTAAAAAAATAACGTTCTTCAAAATTAACGATTTAAAAGTGGAAACATTTCGCGACTTTCACGACGATTTTGCTCTATTTTGCCGGTGAGCGTGATTTTTAAAATGGTTTAAAAGCGGGCCACTGGAAAAGTGATCCTTAGCAGAAATGTCCTGTGACCTTTTTGCTAAGGATCACTCTATAGTCTATACTCAACCTGCGGTCCGCGGGCCGCATGTGGCCGATTCAACTCTGTGGATTCAACGACCTCTGTGGCTCAGTTGGTGGGCTGTTGGTAGCTCAAGCCGGGGGTTGCGGGTTCGAATCCCGCAGACGTAACAAAAAATTTTCAAAGTTCCTGACCCTGGGTCATGTATGTGTATTAAATATGTGTGTCGCAGTCATCTGGTTCAATCTGCGATTCGATTGAATGACTAGCGTATTCATTGAATGACTCGGCTGAACGTCGATTGAACGATTGTTCCTCAACGGTCAACTAGTTAGCGATTTGTAGCATAGCGTTTTGAAGATAGCGGACTTGAAATCAGTCAGGTAATTGAACGTATTTCATTTACTTCCTACGGAGGCGCCACTAGTCACTAAAACAAATATGGCGTCAAAAAGCTCGCACAGCTGATAGCACTGTGTTGATATTTTATCGATTACATTAATTACATTAAAGTACTTTATTTGTAATATTTTATCTAAAATTCTCGTGTCACAATGTTAGGCCGCGTACTCCTCCGAAACGGCTTTACTGATTTTAACCAAATTTTATATGCATATTCAGTGGGTCTGAGATTCGGCTACTGGGTACTTTTTGTATTGATAAGTTCATTTATTGAATAAATAATAGTAAATTATTACAACTCGAGACTGACCACGGTGACATACTTATTTAGTCACTTCAATAAAATAATACGGGCGAAATACCTACTTTATATAGCAAAGAAACGTTTGCAGGGAGCTAGTAGTTACTAGCTCCCTGCAAACGTTTCTTATATTATTATTTTATTAGTTAATAAAATAATACTATGAAAGCGTGGATTTACCTATTACTACCAGGATTGCCAGGTCTTTTTCAAATAAATACCGAACAGTGAACAAAAAATCGGCCAAGTGCCAGTCGGATTGGCGCACGAAAGGTTCTGTACCATTATAGAGCAAAAATAGGCCAAAATTGTTTTGTATATTTGTAACTAGCTAACCTAATTACCTTAGATAATTTATAAAAATTATATTTTTTCTCATTAATGCAAGCTTCCAGCAATGTCTTATTTGCTTTTAACTGCCCCATGCATTCGCGACTTGTCGGACTGAAATTACATCGGATACATACTTAATTCAGCCTTCAGCATGTCCACACTTAATTTTTCACGGCTGTCGCACCAATGTGTCGAACAGACTAAGTTTAGTAAGCTGATTGCGTCAAATCTAACAATTGAATCGTTTATTAGGGATACAAAATAATAAAAAAAAAAATACAGAACCGCCCATACTTCGGTATTTTTAACCGACTTCCAAAAAGGAGGAGGTTATATGTTCGGCTGTGGATATTTTTGTCATACCGAACACCAAACACGGTGCTAAAATACCGAACCGTTCGGTAGAATACCGAACACCTGGCAACCCTGATTACTACCCCGTCAACGGCTACTTGAAAAAAAAATGCATCCCATTTAACGACTTCGCTAAGGGAAAGACATTAATGCTAGACATGGAACTAATAGATGACACTTACGACAAAATTACCATAAAAATAAGAATTACTCTAATTATTAATCTTGCAGATAGGCTCAGTTCTGCAGCATACGCAGTCAGAAAAATACGGGAAATTGCTGACGAAGACACAGCAAGACTAGTTTATTTCAGTTATTTTCATAGTAGAATGTCGTATGGCATCCTCTTATAGGGAAACGCTGCCGACATTAATACGATTTTTGTGCTGCAGAAGCGAGCTATACGTTCAATTTATAAAATGTCAGCTTTTGAATCTCTGAGAGAAAAGTTTAAAGAAATTGGTATTCTAACTGTTGCTTCTCAATACATTTTGGATAATGTTTTATATGTTAGAAAGGATCTTAGTAAATTTACAACCAAAAGTGACAGTCACGGAAGAAACACTAGAAATAAGTACAAACTAGAAATACCGGTGATCAGACTTAGTAAAGTTAGTAAATCTTTTAAAGGTCAATGTGTACGCCTTTACAATAAAATCCCAGAAAAAGTTCAAAATCTTTCCATTAATAAATTTAAAAAAGTAGTCAAAGAACGTTTGTGTGCCAAAGCCTATTATAAGGTCAATGATTTCATAAACGACGGCACATCTTGGGAGTAGGATGGCTGCTTGCAAGGCTACTTCTACATTATTTTATGACTTACAATTATGTATGTATGTTGACATTGTATAATTTTAAGTTACAGCATTGTAAACTTTATTTTAAAAGATTAATTTTTTTCTCACTTTTTTTGGTAAATAAAGTGGGCCCCCTGCGAGTTTCTTACGCCGGTTCTTCTCGCCGGGTTAGTTCCCGAACCGGTGGTAGGCATCATGTAGACTTTCAGAAAATATTTGCAAAAATTTATTCTGAATAAAAAATTTTGAGTTTGAGTTTTGAGTTTGAGTTTGAGAATTACTAACTAACAACACCATTTGTTCTTACATCTAATTCAACCTTATACCTTCTACAACTACTAACTAACAACACCATTTACTCTTACATCTAATTGAATACATAATACCTACTACAACTACTAACTAACAACACCATTTACTCTTACATCTAATTGAATACATAATACCTACTACAACTACTAACTAACAACACCATTTACTCTTACATCTAATTTAATATTAAATACTTTCTAAAACTACTAACTAAGAACACCATTTACTCTTACATCTAACGCTTGTACCTACCTATTACTACAATTACTCTTACTCTATGCTGAGCTCCTTCTCACTTTGGTTCGGGAGCTCAATGGCCTCCACCATCCCCTATTAGCCATCCCTTTCCACTCAAAAAGAAAGGTTTTCAAATTTTAATTACTCTACTACCCAAAAATAACATAAACTCTTACATCTAATTGAAAACATAATACCTACTACAACTACTAACTAACAACACCATTTACTCTTACATCTAATTCAATACTTAATACTTTCTAAAATTACTAACTAACAACAGAATTTATTATTACATCTAATTCAATAGATTATACCTACTGCAACTAACAACACCATTTGTTTTTAAATCTAATTCAATCTTAAACCTTCTACATATACTAACTAACAACACCATTTACTCTTACATCTAATTGAAAACATAATACCTACTACAACTACTAACTAATAACACCATATACTCTTACATCTAATTTAATACTCAATACTTTCTAAAACTACTAACTAACAACACCATTTACTCTTACATCTAACGCTTGTACCTACTTATTACTACAATTACTCTTACTCTATGCTGAGCTCCCACTCACTTTGGTTCGGGAGCTCAATGGCCTCCACCATCCTCTATTAGGGCCGATTCACACCGGATCGGCAACGGCCGCTAGCGGCGCCTCGAGCCCTTTTAGAAGTTTTCAAGCGATACTAGTAGTTGTAAGTATGTAAATAAAGTTTAAAATTATTTTACACTAAAAGTGCTCCTCGCGCCGCTGCCGGCCGCTGCCGATCGCACCTCTGCCGACCGCTGCCGGCCGCTGCCGGCCGCTGCCGATCCGGTGTGAATCGGCCCTAAGCCATCCCTTTCCACTCAAAAAGAAAGGTTTTCAAATTTTAATAACTGTACTACCCAATAATACCATTTACTCTTACATCTAATTGAAAACAAAATACCTACTACAACTACTAACTAACAACACCATTTATTCTTACATCTAATTCAATACTTAATACTTTCAAAAACTACTAACAACACCATTTGTTCTTACATCTAATATTCAACCTTATACCTACTACAACTACTAACTAACAACACCATTTACTCTTACATCTAATTCAATACGTAATAATTTCTAAAACTACTAACTAAAACACAATTTACTCTTACATCCAATTGAAAACATAATACCTATTACAACTACTAAATAACAACACCATTTATTCTTACATCATATTCAATACCTTATACCTACTACAACTACTAACTAACAACACCATTTACTCTTACGTCTAATTGAAAACATAATACCTACTACAACTACTAACTAACAACACCATAAACTCTTAGATCTAATTTAATACTGAATACTTTCTAAAACTACTAACTAACAACACCATTTACTCTTACATCTAACGCTTGTGCCTACTTATTACTACAATTACTCTTACTCTATGCTGAGCTCCCTCTCACTTTGGTTCAGGAGCTCAATGGCCTCCACCATCCCCTATTAGCCATCCCTTTCCACTCAAAAAGAAAGATTTTCAAATTTTAATTACTCTACTACCCAATAATACCATTTACTCTTACATCTAATTGAAATCATAATACCTACTACAATTACTAACAACACCATTTACTCTTACATCTAATTAAATACTTAATACTTTCTAAAACTACTAACAAACAACACCATTTGTTCTTACATCTAATTCAACCTTATACCTTCTACAACTACTAACAACACCATTTATTCTTACATCATATTCAATACTTTATACCCACTACAACTACTAACTAACAACACCATATTTTGTTCTTACATCTAATTCAAAACTTAATATCTTCTACAACTACTCACTAACAACACCATTTATTCTTACATCTAATTCAATACCTTATACCTTCTACAACTACTAACTAACAACACCATTTACTCTTAAATCTAATTGAAAACAAAATACCTACTACAACTACTAACTAACAACATCATTTACTCTTACATCTAATTCAATACTTAATACTTTCTAAAACTACTCACTAACAACACCATTTGTTCTTACATCTAATTCAACCTTATACCTTCTACAACTACTAACAACACCATTTATTCTTACATCATATTCAATACTTTATACCTACTACAACTACTAACTAACAACACCATATTTTGTTCTTACATCTAATTCAAAACTTAATATCTTCTACAACTACTCACTAACAACACCATTTATTCTTACATCTAATTCAATACCTTATACCTTCTACAACTACTAACTAACAACACCATTTACTCTTAAATCTAATTGAAAACAAAATACCTACTACAACTACTAACTAACAACATCATTTACTCTTACATCTAATTCAATACTTAATACTTTCTAAAACTACTCACTAACAACACCATTTGTTCTTACATCTAATTCAACCTTATACCTTCTACAACTACTAACAACACCATTTATTCTTACATCATATTCAATACTTTATACCTACTACAACTACTAACTAACAACACCATTTGTTCTTACATCTAATTCAACCTTATACCTTCTACAACTACTAACAACACTATTTATTCTTACATCTAATTCAATACCTTTTACCTACTGCGACTACTAACAACAACATTTACTCTTACATCTAATTCAAAACTTAATATATTCTACAACTACTCACTAACAACACCATTTATTCTTACATCTAATTCAATACCTTATACCTTCTACAACTACTAACTAAAAACACCATTTACTCTTACATCTAATTGAAAACATAATACCTACTACAACTTCTAACTTACAACACCATTTACTGTTACATCGAATTCAATACTTAATACTTTCTAAAACTACTAAATAACATCACCATTTACTCTTACATCTAATTGAAAACAAAATGCCCACTACAACTACTAACTAACAACACCATTTGTTCTTACATCTAATTCAACCTTATACCTTCTACAACTACTAACAACACCATTTACTCTTACATCGAATTCAATACTTAGTACTTTCAAAAACTACTAACTAAGAACACCATTTGTTCCTACATCTAATTCAACCTTATACCTTCTACAACTACTAACTAACAACACTATTTACTCTTACATCTAATTGAAAACATAATACCTACTATAACTTCTAACTAACAAAACCATTTATTTACTGTATCATCTATTTCAATACGTAATACTTTCTAAAACTATTAACTAAAACACCATATACTCTTACATCTAATTGAAAACAAAATACTTACTACAACTACTAACTAACAACACCATTTATTCTTACATCTAATTCAATAACTTATACCTACTACAACTACTAACTAACAACACCATTTACTCTTACATCTAATTCAATACTTAATACTTTCTAAAACTACTGACTAATAACACCATTTGTTTTTACATCTAATTCAACCTTATATCTTCTACAACTACTAACAACACCATTTATTCTTACATCTAATTTAATACCTTATACCTACTACAACTACTAACTAACAACACCATTTACTCTTACATCTAATTCAAAACTTAATATCTTCTAAAACTACTCACTAACAACACCATTTATTCTTACATCTAATTCAATACCTTATACCTACTACAACTACTAACTAACAACACCATTTGTTCTTACATCTCATTCAACCGTATACCTTCTACAACTACTAACTAAAAACACCATTTACTCTTACATCTAATTGAAAACATAATACCTACTACAACTACTAACTAACAGCATCATTTATTCTTACATCTAATTCAATACCGTATACCTACTACAACTACTAACTAACAACACCATTTACTCTTACATCTAATTGAAAACAAAATACCTACTACAACGACTAACTAACAACACCATTTACTCTTACATCTAATTCAATACCTTATACCTACTACAACAACTAACTAACAACACCATATACTCTTACATCTAATTAAAAACATCATACCTATTACAACTTCTATCTAACAACACTATTTACTGTTACATCTAATTCAATACATAATACTTTCTCAAACTACTAACTAAAAACACCATTTACTCTTACATCTAATTGAAAACATAAAACATACTACAACTACTAACTAACAACACCATTTATTCTTACATCTAATTCAATACTTAATACTTTCAAAAACTACTAACTAACAACACCATTTGTTTTTACATCTTATTAAACCTTATACCTTCTACAACTACTAACTAACAACACCATTTACTCTTACATCTAATTGAAAACATAATACCTACTACAACTTCTAACTAACAACACCATTTACTATTACATCTAATTCAATACTTAACACTTTCTAAAACTACTAACTAAAAACACCATTTACTCTTACATCTAATTGAAAACATAATACCTACTACAACTACTAATTAACAACACCATTTATTCTTACATCTAATTCAATACCTTACACCTACTACAACTACTAACAACACCATTTACACTTACATCTAACGCTTGTGCCTACTTATTACTACAATTACACTTACTCTATGCTGAGCTCCCTCTCACTTTGGTTCGGGAGCTCAATGGCCTCCACCATCCCCTATTTGCCATCCCTTCCCACTCAAAACGAAAGATTTTCAAATTTTAATTACTCTACTACCCAATAATACCATTTGCTCTTACATCTAATTAAAATCATAATACCTACTACAATTACTAACTAACAACACCATTTACTCTTACATCTAATTCAATACTTAATACTTTCTAAAACTACTAACAAACAACACCATTTGTTCTTACATCTAATTTAACCTTATACCTTCTACAACTACTAACAACACCATTTATTCTTACATCTAGAATTCAATACCTTATACCTACTACAACTACTAACTAACAATACCATTTGTTCTTACATCTTATTCAACCGTATACCTTCTACAACTACTAACTAACAACACCATTTACTCTTACATCTAATTGAAAACAAAATACCTACTACAACTACTAACGAATAACAATATATTTTATTCTTACATCTAATTCAATACTTAATACTTTCAAAAACTACTAACTTACAACACCATTTGTTCTTACATCTAATATTCAACCTTATACCTTCTACAACTACTAACCTGCAACACCAATTACTCTTACATCTAATTCAATACCTTATACCTTCTACAACTACTAACAAACAACACCATTTACTCTTACATCTAATTGAAAACAAAATACTTACTACAACTACTTACTAACAACACCATTTACTCTTACATCTAACGCCTGTACCTACTTATTACTACATTTACTCTAACTCTATGCTGAACTTCCTCTCTCTTTGGTTCGGGAGCTCAATGGCCTCAACCATCCCCTATTAGCCATCCCTTTCCACTCAAAAAGAAAGGTTTTCAAATTTTAATTACTCTACTACCTAATAATACCATTTACTCTTACATCTAATTAAAAACATAATACCTACTACAACTACTATCTAACAACACCATTAACTCTTACATCTAATTCAATACTTAATACTTTCTAAAACTACTAACTAACAACACCATTTGTTCTTACATATAATTCAGCCTCATACCGTCTACAATTACTAATTACACAATTTTATTCTTCCATCTAATTAAATACTTTATACCTACTACAACTACTAACAAACAACACCATTTACTCTTACAACTTATTCAATACTTAATACTTTCAAAAACTACTAACTAACAACACTATTTGTTCTTACATCTAATTTAACCTCATACCTTCTACAACTACTAACTACACCATTTATTCTTACATCTAATTCAATACTTAATACTTTCAAAAACTACTAACTAACACTACCATTTGTTCTTACATCTAATTCAACCGTATACCTTCTACAACTACTAACTAAAAACACCATTTACTCTTACATCTAATTGAAAACGTAATACCTACTACAACTTCTAACTAAGAACACCATATACTGTAACACCTAATTCAATACTTAATACTTTCTAAAACTACTAACTAAAAACACCATTTACTCTTACATCTAATTGAAAACATTATACCTACAACAACTACTAACTAACAGCATCATTTATTCTTACATCTAATTCAATACCTTATACCTACTAAAACTACTAACTAACAACACCATTTACTCTTACATCTAATTGAAAACAAAATACCTACTACAACTACTAACTAACAACACCATTTATTCTTACATCTAATTCAATACTAAATACTTTCAAAAACTATTAACTAACACCACCATTTGTTTTTACATCTAATTCAACCTTATACCTTCTACAACTACTAACTAAAAACACCATTTACTCTTACATCTAATTGAAAACGTAATACCTACTACAACTTCTAACTAAGAACACCATATACTGTAACACCTAATTCAATACTTAATACTTTCTAAAACTACTAACTAAAAACACCATTTACTCTTACATCTAATTGAAAACATTATACCTACAACAACTACTAACTAACAGCATCATTTATTCTTACATCTAATTCAATACCTTATACCTACTAAAACTACTAACTAACAACACCATTTACTCTTACATCTAATTGAAAACATAATACCTACTACAACTACTAACTAACAACACTATTTATTCTTACATCTTATTCAATGCTTAATACTTTCAAAAACTACAAACTACCAGTGGCGTGGGGTGAAAAAAAAAAAAGGTAAAGCCGGACCAAAAAACGGCTAACTCGTGAATAAGCAAAATTTCAATTCTTGTAAAAAAAACTTGCAATAAATTACATACCTGTATTAAGTGTGTTAGTTTACCTTTTCCATAACTACTAGGGTGCTTTGCTTGCATTGTGTGCGTTGCATGCAGTGTTAGTGTTGTTAGTATTCACCACCTTCACCATACATGACATCACTGGTATTATATGAACAGTGCATGTCGAGTATGATAAAAGTGGCTTTAAAAAAAGCCGTTTTAAGCACACGTGACTCACACTCACACACCAAAAATAAGTGAATCCTGACTTGCCAGTGTAGATGTTTGTTACTCAATCATGCAAAAACTGGATTTAGATGAAATTTTGCATGCATCCCATGTCAAACATGGAAAGGAACATAGGCTACCTGTCTGAAGTCCACGCAGACGAAATCGCGGGCAAAAGCTAGTAGCAAAGAAATATCAGCAGAAATACGTACCTAAATGTTTAATTTTGTTATTTGTCGTCTGTCGTCGTTATTTAATAGAACGAATTTAAGTCATTTAATAGGTAATCCGTAAGACAACAGTCAATTTGTACTAATGCTACCATTTCTCACCTAACCGTGTCACGACTAATTTCAAAGTAAGTAAAACAAACCAACCTTTACGATGTAACAAACAAAAACACAACACAACACTTGGCAAGTAAAGTTTCACTACTTTCGATTCTTTTAAACTATATAACATTACAATCAAGCTAGCCCACTAACTTAATAAACAAAATTTTGCATATTACAATAATAACAGTACAAATGACCGCGTAATATAATTGTATTGTGAATTGAAATGACAGCACGCGCCGGTCGGCCGCAGCTGCAATTAGCTCTGTTGTGATTGGACGAAATCTTTTAAAGCGAAACATGCGAAACTAAACCTTAACACATGACAAATAAAGACTAGGTAGGCTATGTGGGATCGGCTTGTTGTTCGACAATATCGACGAGTCGTTTGCATGTAGTAGTAATGTGTATGTGTGCGTGAATTTCATACATTTCAAATGTTTGGATTCCCGATGTTTTGAGCGAGTTCCCCGGCCACCGGAGCAGTACGTACGCGTTTTGAGTGCGATCGTAAAAACGGGTATGTGTGCGTTTGCGTGATTTTAAATACATGGCGAATTATTTTTATGAAATTGTAGGAAGCGGGGTAAGCTATAATTATTAATAATAAAAAATGTATATATTAAAATTGGCCAAGGTAAGCCGGTAGGAATCGTGTTCTATGGAGGCTTCGCCACTGCAAACTACCAACACCATTTACTCTTACATCTTATTGAAAACATCATACCTACTACAACTTCTAACTCACAGCATCATAAATTCTTACATCTTATTCAATACCTTATACCTACTACAACTACTAACTAACAACAAAATTTACTCTTACATCTAATTGAAAACAAAATACCTACTACAACTACTAACTTACGACACCATTTACTCTTACATCTAATTCAATACTTAATACTTTCAAAAACTACTAACTAACAACACCATTTGTTCTTACATCTTATTCAACCTTATACCTTCTGCAATATTAACTAACAACACCATTTACTCTTACATCTAATTTAAAACATAATATCTACTACTACTAACAACACCATTTACTCTTACATCTAATTCAATACTTAATACTTTCAAAAACTACTTACTAACAACACCATTTGTTCTTACATCTAATTCAACCTTATACCTTCTACAACTACTAACTAACAACACCATTTACTATTACATCTAATTGAAAACATAATACCTACTACAACTACTAACTAAGAAGACCACTTACTGTTACATCTTATTCAATACTTAATACTTTCTAAAACTACTTACTAAAAACACCTTTTACTCTTACATCTAATTGAAAACATAATACCTACTACAACTACTAACTACCAGCATCATTAAGTCTTACATCTTATTCAATACCTTATACCTACTACAAATACTAACTAACAACACCATTTACTCTTACATCTAATTGAAAACAAAATACCTACTACAACTACTAACGAAACCATTTACTCTTACATCTAATTCAATACTTAATACTTTCAAAAACTACTAACTAACAACACCATATTTTGTTCTTACATCTTATTCAACCTTATACCTTCTGCAATATTAACTAACAACACCATTTACTCTTACATCTAATTGAAAACATAATACCTACTACTACTAACTAACAACACCATTTACTCTTACATCTAATTCAATACTTAATACTTTCAAAAACTACTTACTAACAACACCATTTGTTCTTACATCTAATTCAACCTTATACCTTCTACAACTACTAACTAACAACACCATTTAGTCTTACATCTAATTGAAAACAAAATACCTACTACAACTACTAACGACACCATTTACTCTAAAATCTAATTCAATACTTAATACTTTCAAAAAATACTAACTAACAACACCATTTGTTCTTACATCTTATTCAACCTTATACCTTCTGCAATATTAACTAACAACACCATTTACTCTTACATCTAATTGAAAACATAATACCTACTACTACTAACTAACAACACCATTTACTCTTACATCTAATTCAATACTTAATACTTTCAAAAACTACTAACTAACAACACTATTTGTTCTTATATCTAATTCAACCTCATACATTCTACAATTACTAACTACACCATTTATTCTTGCATCTAATTCAATACTTAATACTTTCAAAAACTAGTTACTAACAAAACCATTTGTTCTTACATCTAATTCAACTTTACACCTTCTACAACTACTAACTTACAACACTATTTACTCTTACATCTAATTGAAAGCATAATACGCACTACAACTTCTAACTAACAACACCATTTACTGTTACATCTAATTCAATACTTTATATCTTCTAAAACTACTAACTAAACACCATTTACTCTTACATCCAATTGAAAACATAATAACTATTACAACTACAAACTAACAACACCATTTATTCTTACATCTAATTCAATGCCTTATACCTTATACAACTACTAACTAACAACACCATATACACATCTAATTGAAAACAAAATACCTACTACAACTACTAACTAACAACACTATTTATTCTTACATCTTATTCAATGCTTAATACTTTAAAAACTACAAACTACCAACACCATTTACTCTTACATCTAATTGAAAACATCATACCTACTACAACTTCTAACTCACAGCATCATAAATTCTTACATCTTATTCAATACCTTTTACCTACTACAACTACTAACAACACCATTTACTCTAACATCTAATTGAAAACAAAATACCTACTACAACTACTAACTTACGACACCATTTACTCTTACATCTAATTCAATACTTAATACTTTCAAAAACTACTAACTAACAACACCATTTGTTCTTACATCTAATTCAACCTTATACCTTCTACAACTACTAACTAACAACACCATTTAGTCTTACATCTAATTGAAAACAAAATACCTACTACAACTACTAACGACACCATTTACTCTTACATCTAATTCAATACTTAATACTTTCAAAAACTACTAACTAACAACACCATTTGTTCTTACATCTTATTCAACCTTATACCTTCTGCAATATTAACTAACAACACCATTAACTCTTACATCTAATTGAAAACATAATACCTACTACTACTAACTAACAACACCATTTACTCTTACATCTAATTCAATACTTAATACTTTCAAAAACTACTAACTAACAACACTATTTGTTCTTATATCTAATTCAACCTCATACATTCTACAATTACTAACTACACCATTTATTCTTGCATCTAATTCAATACTTAATACTTTCAAAAACTAGTTACTAACAAAACCATTTGTTCTTACATCTAATTCAACTTTACACCTTCTACAACTACTAACTTACAACACTATTTACTCTTACATCTAATTGAAAGCATAATACCCACTACAACTTCTAACTAACAACACCATTTACTGTTACATCTAATTCAATACTTTATATCTTCTAAAACTACTAACTAAACACCATTTACTCTTACATCCAATTGAAAACATAATAACTATTACAACTACAAACTAACAACACCATTTATTCTTACATCTAATTCAATGCCTTATACCTTATACAACTACTAACTAACAACACCATATACACATCTAATTGAAAACAAAATACCTACTACAACTACTAACTAACAACACTATTTATTCTTACATCTTATTCAATGCTTAATACTTTAAAAAACTACAAACTACCAACACCATTTACTCTTACATCTAATTGAAAACATCATACCTACTACAACTTCTAACTCACAGCATCATAAATTCTTACATCTTATTCAATACCTTTTACCTACTACAACTACTAACAACACCATTTACTCTTACATCTAATTGAAAACAAAATACCTACTACAACTACTAACTTACGACACCATTTACTCTTACATCTAATTCAATACTTAATACTTTCAAAAACTAGTAACTAACAACACCATTTGTTCTTACATCTTATTCAACCTTATACCTTCTGCAATATTAACTAACAACACCATTTACTCTTACATCTAATTTAAAACATAATACCTACTACTACTAACTAACAACAACATTTACTCTTACATCTAATTCAATACTTAATACTTTCAAAAACTACTTACTAACAACACCATTTGTTCTTACATCTAATTCAACCTTATACCTTCTACAACTACTAACTAACAACACCATTTACAATTACATCTAATTGAAAACATAATACCTACTACAACTACTAACTAAGAAGACCACTTACTGTTACATCTTATTCAATACTTAATACTTTCTAAAACTACTTACTAAAAACACCTTTTACTCTTACATCTAATTGAAAACATAATACCTACTACAACTACTAACTAACAGCATCATTAAGTCTTACATCTTATTCAATACCTTATACTTACTACAAATACTAACTAATAACACCATTTACTCTTACATCTAATTGAAAACAAAATACCTACTACAACTACTAACTAACGACACCATTTACTCTTACATCTAATTCAATACTTAATACTTTCAAAAACTACTAACTAACAACACCATTTGTTCTTACATCTTATTCAACCTTATACCTTCTGCAATATTAACTAACAACACCATTTACTCTTACATCTAATTGAAAACATAATACCTACTACTACTAACTAACAACACCATTTACTCTTACATCTAATTCAATACTTAATACTTTCAAAAACTACTAACTAACAGCACTATTTGTTCTTATATCTAATTCAACCTCATACCTTCTACAATTACTAACTACACCATTTATTCTTGCATCTAATTCAATACTTAATACTTTCAAAAACTACTTACTAACAAAACCATTTGTTCTTACATCTAATTCAACCTTATATCTTCTACAACTACTAACAACACCATTTACTCTTACATCTAATTGAAAACATAATACCTATTACAACTACTAACTAACAACACCATTTATTGTAACATCTAATTCAGTACCTTATACCTACTACAACTACTAACTAACAACACCATATACTCTTACATCTAATTGAAAACATAATACCCATTACAACTTCTAACTAACAACACCATATACACATCTAATTGAAAACAAAATACCTACTAACACTACTTACTAACAACACTATTTATTCTTACATCTAATTCAATACTTAATACTTTCAAAAACTACAAACTAACAACACTATTTACTCTTACATCTAATTGAAAACATAATACCTACTATAACTACTAACTAAAAACACCATTTACTCTAACATCTAATTCAATACTTAATACTTTCAAAAACTACTAACTAACAACACTTTTTGTTCTTACATCCAATTCAACCTCATACCTTCTACAACTACTAACTACAACATTTATTCTTGCATCTCATTCAATACTTAATACATTCAAAAACTGCTTACTAACAACAACATTAATTGTTCTTACATCTAATTCAACCTTATACCTTCTACAACTACTAATTAACAACACCATTTACTCTTACATCTAATTGAAAACATAATACCTACTACAACTACTAACTAAGAAGACCACTTACTGTTACATCTAATTCAATACTTAATACATTCAAAAACTACTTACTAACAACACCATTTGTTCTTACATCTAATTCAACCTTATACCTTCTATAACTACTAACTAAAAACACCATTTACTCTTACATCTAATTGAAAACATAATACCTACTACAACTACTTACAGCATCATTAATTCTTACATCTAATTCAATACCTTATACCTACTACAACTACTAACTAACAACACCATTTACTCTTACATCTAATTGAAAACAAAATACCTACTACAACTACTAACGACACAATTTACTCTTACATCTAATTCAATACTTAATACTTTCAAAAACTACTACCTAACAACACCATTTGTTCTTACATCTTATTCAACATTATACCTTCTGCAACATTAACTAACAACAATATTTACTCTTACATCTAATTGAAAACATAATACATACTACTAATAACTAACAACACTATTTGTTCTTACATCCAATTCAAACTCATAACTTCTACAACTACTAACTACACCATTTATTCTTGTATCTAATTCAATACTTAATACTTTCAAAAACTACTTACTAACAACACCATTTTTTCTTACATCTAATTCAACCTTATACCTTCTACAACTACTAACTAACAACACCATTTACTCTTACATCTAATTGAAAACATAATACCTATTACAACTACTAACTAACAACACCATTTATTCTTACATCTAATTCAATACCTTATACCTACTACAACTACTAACTAAAAACACCATTTACTCTTACATCTAATTGAAAACATAATACCTGCTACAACAACTAACTAACAGCATCATTTATTCTTACATCTAATTTAATACCTTATACCTACTAAAACTATTAACAAACAACACCATTTACTCTTACATCTAATTCAATACTTAATACTTTCAAAAACTTCTAACTAACAACACCATTTGTTCCTACATCTAATTCAACCTTATACCTTCTACAACTACTCACTTACAACACTATTTACTCTTACATCTAATTGAAAGCATTATACCCACTACAACTTCTAACTAACAACACCATTTACTGTTACATCTAATTCAATACTTTATATCTTCTAAAACTACTAACTAAACACCATTTACTCTTACATCAAATTGAAAACATAATACCTATTACAACTACTAACTAACAACACCATTTATTCTTACATCTAATTCAATACCTTATACCTTATACAACTACTAACTAACAACACCATATACACATCTAATTGAAAACAAAATACCTACTACAACTACAAACTAACAACATTATTTACTCTTACATCTTATTCAATACTTAATACTTTCAAAAACTACAAACTACCAACACCATTTGCTCTTACATCTAATTGAAAACATCATACCTACTACAACTTCTAACTAACAGCATCATAAATTCTTACATCTTATTCAATACCTTATACCTACTACAACTACTAACTAATAACACCATTTACTCTTACATCTAATTGAAAACAAACTACCTACTACAACTACTAACGACACCATTTACTCTAACATCTAATTCAATACTTAATACTTGCAAAAACTACTAACTAAAAACACTATTTGTTCTTACATCTAATTCAACCTCATACCTTCTACAATAACTAACTACACCATTTATTCTTGCATTTAATTCAATACTTAATACTTTCAAAAACTACTTACTAACAACACCATTTGTTCTTACATCTAATTCAACCTTATACCTTCTACAACTACTAACTAACAACACCATTTACTATTACATCTAATTGAAAACATTATACCTACTACAACTACTAACTAAGAAGACCACTTAATGTTACATCTTATTCAATACTTAATACTTTCTATAACTACTAACTAAAAACACCATTTACTCTTACATCTAATTGAAAACATAATACCTACTACAACTACTGGCTAACAGCATCATAAATTCTTACATCTAATTCAATACCTTATACCTACTACAACTACTAACTAACAACACCATTTACTCTAACATCTAATTGAAAACAAAATACCTACTACAACTACTAACTTACGACACCATTTACTCTTACATCTAATTCAATACTTAATACTTTCAAAAACTACTAACTAACAACACCATTTGTTCTTACATCTTATTCAACCTTATACCTTCTGCAATATTAACTAACAACACCATTTACTCTTACATCTAATTTGAAAAACATAATACCTACTACTACTAACTAACAACACCATTTACTCTTACATCTAATTCAATACTTAATACTTTCAAAAACTACTTACTAACAACACCATTTGTTCTTACATCTAATTCAACCTTATACCTTCTACAACTACTTACTAACAACACCATTTACAATTACATCTAATTGAAAACATAATACCTACTACAACTACTAACTAAGAAGACCACTTACTGTTACATCTTATTCAATACTTAATACTTTCTAAAACTACTTACTAAAAACACCTTTTACTCTTACATCTAATTGAAAACATAATACCTACTACAACTACTAACTAACAGCATCATTAAGTCTTACATCTTATTCAATACCTTATACCTACTACAAATACTAACTAACGACACCATTTACTCTTACATCTAATTCAATACTTAATACTTTCAAAAACTACTAACTAACAACACTATTTGTTCTTATATCTAATTCAACCTCATACCTTCTACAATTACTAACTACACCATTTATTCTTGCATCTAATTCAATACTTAATACTTTCAAAAACTACTTACTAACAAAACCATTTGTTCTTACATCTAATTCAACCTTATATCTTCTACAACTACTAACTAACAACACCATTTACTCTTACATCTAATTGAAAACATAATACCTATTACAACTACTAACTAACAACACCATTTATTGTAACATCTAATTCAGTACCTCATACCTACTACAACTACTAACTAACAACACCATATACTCTTACATCTAATTGAAAACATAATACCCATTACAACTACTAACTAACAACACCATATACACATCTAATTGAAAACAAAATACCTACTAACACTACTAACTAACAACACTATTTATTCTTACATCTAATTCAATACTTAATACTTTCAAAAACTACAAACTAACAACACTATTTACTCTTACATCTAATTGAAAACATAATACCTACTATAACTACTAACTAAAAACACCATTTACTCTAACATCTAATTCAATACTTAATACTTTCAAAAACTACTAACTAACAACACTTTTTGTTCTTACATCCAATTCAACCTCATACCTTCTACAACTACTAACTACAACATTTATTCTTGCATCTAATTCAATACTTAATACATTCAAAAACTACTTACTAACAACAACATTTGTTCTTACATCTAATTCAACCTTATACCAACTACTAATTAACAACACCATTTACTCTTACATCTAATTGAAAACATAATACCTACTACAACTACTAACTAAGAAGACCACTTACTGTTACATCTAATTCAATACTTAATACATTCAAAAACTACTTACTAACAACACCATTTGTTCTTACATCTAATTCAACCTTATACCTTCTATAACTACTAACTAAAAACACCATTTACTCTTACATCTAATTGAAAACATAATACCTACTACAACTACTTACTCACAGCATCATTAATTCTTACATCTAATTCAATACCTTATACCTACTACAACTACTAACTAACAACACCATTTACTCTTACATCTAATTGAAAACAAAATACCTACTACAACTACTAACGACACAATTTACTCTTACATCTAATTCAATACTTAATACTTTCAAAAACTACTACCTAACAACACCATTTGTTCTTACATCTTATTCAACATTATACCTTCTGCAACATTAACTAACAACAATATTTACTCTTACATCTAATTGAAAACATAATACATACTACTTATAACTAACAACACTATTTGTTCTTACATCCAATTCAAACTCATACCTTCTACAACTACTTACTACACCATCTATTCTTGCATCTAATTCAATACTTAATACTTTCAAAAACTACTTACTAACAACACCATTTTTTCTTACATCTAATTCAACCTTATACCTTCTACAACTACTAACTAACAACACCATTTACTCTTACATCTAATTGAAAACATAATACCTATTTCAACTACTAACTAACAACACCATTTATTCTTACATCTAATTCAATACCTTATACCTACTACAACTACTAACTAAAAACACCATTTACTCTTACATCTAATTGAAAACATAATACCTGCTACAACAACTAACTAACAGCATCATTTATTCTTACATCTAATTTAATACCTTATACCTACTAAAACTACTAACAAACAACACCATTTACTCTTACATCTAATTCAATACTTAATACTTTCAAAAACTTCTAACTAGCAACACCATTTGTTCCTACATCTAATTCAACCTTATACCTTCTACAACTACTAACTTACAACACTATTTACTCTTACATCTAATTGAAAGCATAATACCCACTACAACTTCTAACTAACAACACCATTTACTGTTACATCTAATTCAATACTTTATATCTTCTAAAACTACTAACTAAACACCATTTACTCTTACATCCAATTGAAAACATAATACCTATTACAACTACTAACTAACAACACCATTTATTCTTACATCTAATTCAATACCTTATACCTTATACAACTACTAACTAACAACACCATATAAACATCTAATTGAAAACAAAATACCTACTACAACTACAAACTAACAACACTATTTACTCTTACATCTTATTCAATACTTAATACTTTCAAAAACTACAAACTACCAACACCATTTGCTCTTACATCTAATTGAAAACATCATACCTACTACAACTTCTAACTAACAGCATCATAAATTCTTACATCTTATTCAATACCTTATACCTACTACAACTACTAACTAATAACACCATTTACTCTTACATCTAATTGAAAACAAACTACCTACTACAACTACTAACTAACGACACCATTTACTCTTACATCTAATTCAATACTTTATACTTTCAAAAACTACTAACTAACAACACCATTTGTTCTTACATCTTATTCAACCTTATACCGTCTGCAATATTAACTAACAACACCATTTACTCTTACATCTAATTTAAAACATAATACCTGCTACTACTAACTAACAACACCATTGACTCTTACATCTAATTCAATACTTAATACTTGCAAAAACTACTAACTAACAACACTATTTGTTCTTACATCTAATTCAACCTCATACCTTCTACAATAACTAACTACACCATTTATTCTTGCATCTAATTCAATACTTAATACTTTCAAAAACGACTTACTAACAACACCATTTGTTCTTACATCTAATTCAACCTTATACCTTCTACAACTACTAACAACACCATTTACTATTACATCTAATTGAAAACATTATACCTACTACAACTACTAACTAAGAAGACCACTTAATGTTACATCTTATTCAATACTTAATACTTTCTAAAACTACTAACTAAAAACACCATTTACTCTTACATCTAATTGAAAACATAATACCTACTACAACTACTGGCTAACAGCATCATAAATTCTTACATCTAATTCAATACCTTATACCTACTACAACTACTAACTAACAACACCATTTACTCTAACATCTAATTGAAAACAAACTACCTACTACAACTACTAACTAACGACACCATTTACTCTTACATCTAATTCAATACTTAATACTTTCAAAAACTACTTACTAACAACACCATTTTTTCTTACATCTAATTCAACCTTATACCTTCTACAACTACTAACTAACAACACCATTTACTCTTACATCTAATTGAAAACATAAAACCTATTACAACTACTAACTAACAACACCATTTATTCTTACATCTAATTCAATACCTTATACCTACTACAACTACTAACTAAAAACACCATTTACTCTTACATCTAATTGAAAACATAATACCTGCTACAACAACTAACTAACAGCATCATTTATTCTTACATCTAATTTAATACCTTATACCTACTAAAACGACTAACAAACAACACCATTTACTCTTACATCTAATTCAATACTTAATACTTTCAAAAACTTCTAACTAACAACACCATTTGTTCCTACATCTAATTCAACCTTATACCTTCTACAACTACTAACTTACAACACTATTTACTCTTACATCTAATTGAAAACATCATACCTACTACAACTTCTAGCTAACAATACCATTTACTGTTACATCTAATTCTATACTTAATACTTTCTAAAACTACTAACTAAAAACACCATTTACTCTTACATCTAATTGAGAACATAATACCTACTACAACTACTAACTAATAACACCATTTCTTCTTACATCTAATTCAATACCTAATACATTTGGGATCGTCGATTGTTGTCTATAGTCTAGTAAGTCTACCCATACTCCATCTAGCGACCACGTGGGACTTTTACTTGACAATGAAAAAGAAAACGTTTTATTGACAAATCGTAATAAATTGAACTTCGATAGCAGCTATGCTAATTCTTCTTCAATGATATTTTGAAAACCTGCAGACTATTACGAAGAAACAGTTATTATTTAATCCATAACATAAATGTAGTAGAATTTGGCAATCTTAAAAGTAAAATATTTTACCCTTAAGCTTCTTAATAAACCGTTCATAGTTCGAAGTAGATTTAAGGAAATATAAATTAAAGGATCGAACATACTTAATAATTATTCACAGCAGTATTGTCTTATCTCATTATTACCGTATTATTCGCACTCGTAAGAATTTAAAGTTTTTGAAAGAGCTATCCTACAAACCACTATAGGTACGATTTTATTATAACTAGCGAATACAAGCCAACGGTTTAGTTTTAACAAGAACAGCAATACTACATTAGTGTGATTTAATCTATCGATGACAGGAATCTTGTAGCATTTCTGGATAATACTATGATAAAAACACTTAACTTTGTAGATCGTAAAACTATTATTTTCCAGCTTGATCCTACCGTTTCGAGGTAAACCAAAGAGTTGTAGGCTGTAGCTTAAAAATTGTTCATCCAATCGTCTACAATGTGTAGAAATAATTCGCCTTCAAAGTAACCCGACCCGACGGTAACCATAAATATTATAAAATAAAATTATAATATGAATTATTATACAAAGCAGGCAGATGATTAAATATTTGTTTATTATTTATTAATTACTTGCTTAACTTAACTATAATTAATAATTATTAAAGGTGTTTTTTAATGTATATTTTTGTAATAGCTAGATAGAGTAGGACGCCGTGACAAAATATTGACTTATAAGTGCGCCGCAGGCTGAAAAAGATTGGGAACCCCTGCTCTATAGGATTATCGAAAATCTCCCCTTATTGTAATATTGTGTCTGCTACCTGCAGTAATAAGAAACAAGTTGACAAAACCCCCATTAAAAAATGGATAAAAAAAGAAACAAGTGTGTCTGTACTCTATACAGTGCGACAAGGCTTCAAATGAACGCGGGTGGTGGCGTTGCTCGTAAAGGAGAACTGTCAAAAACTGTCAAAAATGACGTTTTTATATAATGGCAGCGTTAGTTCCTTTTTTCGCCACGTTCCTTTAAAGCCTTGTCGAGCTGTAACAAGTAACTAACCTGTCAAGGAAGTAAGCGACGACGTCGGGTCTGTACGTGATGCAGTCGCGGATGTATCGCTGGTCGTTGGTGAGCGCGCGCCGGTATGCCAGCCCGCGCCACGCCACGCCGTGACTCGCGCCCGCCACTAGACTTGATTCTCTGAAAGAGTCTCTGATTTGTGCGTAAAAATGTCTAACATACGTGCTCTTTCTTACTATTTGAAAAGGTTCATATTTTTGTTATTTTCAGTTCTTCTCACAAGGTAAATAAATTTGATGATTAATTGTAAATCAAGATAGATTTTTCAATAGTTCAAAATTTTGTCCATATTATAATATTTTATTATTCATATAATCCGACAGCAACCATCGGAGCAGACACTTCAAACAGATTGGCGCGATTTAAAATATAAATATTAACTGAACCATGCGCTTCGAGTCAAAAAATACTTGTTATGTCACACACTAGTAAGATGATTATAGAAGCAATAAATAATACCTTAAATATTCACTAATCAGGGTATATAGCTGTCCCGTCGTCCTGTTCAATATGAGTCTCGTTGGAGACGCGTTTAGTAGCGACATTTGTAGAGCGATCTGCTGCGCTAGCATCGCCATTTCACCCGCGAAGCCCGTACAACCACCTGTAGATACAACTCCGCCGCATCAGTTCAGTGGTTTAACGCAGTCTCTAGCAGCGTTCGCGTTGGCACATTATCGTGTATCTGTAGCCAGACCGGCTGATTAGATTTCTTCGGCGACGCCTTTTCCCCGGCCATCTTTTCTAAGTCATTTATCAGAGCTAGCGCTTGTTTCTTGACGTTAGCGGCTCCGGCGTACATGTTGAAGTGTAGGGCGACCATGATGTATGTGTCTGTGTCGCCCGGACAGTGCGTCTTCAGGAAGTCTATATGTAGAAGGCCGTGCTTGAACTCCGTGATCTTGTCCTGTTGCTGCCCCAACATGTAGTGGAACTGGCCGAGTAGAAACTCGAATTGGTGATTCTCACGGAGCGCCTGAAATTAATGAAATTGTCTCTTATTAATGTGAAATGTTATTAGAATATAATACATTAGATATGAAAATAAATATCGTCCACATATTGTGTACTAATAGGTAAAATTTTGCCAAAACTAAATTTTGAAACTCATGCGAGTGTCAAATGAATTTACGGTTAATACCACTATTTTAACATCTATTATAAAAGCGTCTAGTTTTACATTTGGGATCGTCGATTGTTGTCTAGTAAGTCTACCCATACTCCATCTAGCGACCACGTGGGACTTTTACTTGACAATGAAAAAGAAAACGTTTTATTGACAAATCGTAATAAATTGAACTTCGATAGCAGCTATGCTAATTCTTCTTCAATGATATTTTGAAAACCTGCAGACTATTACGAAGAAACAGTTATTATTTAATCCATAACATAAATGTAGTAGAATTTGGCAATCTTAAAAGTAAAATATTTTACCCTTAAGCTTCTTAATAAACCGTTCATAGTTCGAAGTAGATTTAAGGAAATATAAATTAAAGGATCGAACATACTTAATAATTATTCACAGCAGTATTGTCTTATCTCATTATTACCGTATTATTTGCACTCGTAAGAATTTAAAGTTTTTGAAAGAGCTATCCTACAAACCACTATAGGTACGATTTTATTATAACTAGCGAATACAAGCCAACGGTTTAGTTTTAACAAGAACAGCAATACTACATTAGTGTGATTTAATCTATCGATGACAGGAATCTTGTAGCATTTCTGGATAATACTATGATAAAAACACTTAACTTTGTAGATCGTAAAACTATTATTTTCCAGCTTGATCCTACCGTTTCGAGGTAAACCAAAGAGTTGTAGGCTGTAGCTTAAAAATTGTTCATCCAATCGTCTACAATGTGTAGAAATAATTCGCCTTCAAAGTAACCCGACCCGACTGTAACCATAAATATTATAAAATAAAATTATAATATGAATTATTATACAAAGCAAGCAAATTATATTTCGCAGCAGTTCGACTTCCAAAAAAAACCAAAATTTCTTAAAATATTTTATTAATTAAATCTTACAATTAAATTACAATTAAAAGTGACTCTACTATTCGGCGGTTGAATAATAAGTGACAAACAATTAGCTATTGTAAAATGCTGTAAAATGAGTAATGCTGACTCCGCGCCTCGTGCCGCTGCCGCGTGACTGTGGTCGGGTGCTGCGTCGGCGATCTTCCTAGGGATCCGTAGCGTAACACCTCCCCCCGAAGATCAGCAACTATTTTCTCAAAATTGTTGCTGGGATGCTTGCTGGATCAACCCTCACCTCTCCAGGATTCTGAGTCTCTTTGTGCTCCATTGATGGCTGCAACTTTCTAAAACGCTGATACAGGAACATAGTCATGCAGATAGTGACAGCAATGAGTAATATCAAATTTACAGGAATAGTAGTGTGATAGATAGATAAGTCCGGAGAGCTTCTTAAATCAATTTTCGGTTGCGCCATAATTTCTGAATTTATATTATGAAGTTTTTCCAAGTTGATAGATTTCAAATTTAAAATATGTTCAGAGGGTTGATTTTCTTTTACAGGAACGATGTCTGAGATTCTTAAGGGTTGTCCTTTAATGATACCATTTGAATTTGAAATAGTGAATTCTGGAGTCTGGATGGAACAGCCTTGAGGTATAATAGCGAGATAGCTTCCATTTAGAATTTTATACTGCAATTTTCCGCAGAATGTTTGAATTTTAGTTGACTTCGGAAAACTAAGGATGTAATGCTTCTGGTCTAATTGCTCGAATGCTTCAGATTCTTGGGATATAGAGGTAAGTTTACAGGATGGCAAGAGCTGCTGCTTCGTAATAAGAGTGTGGATGCATTCATCATGATTATTGAAGGTATGAGCAGGATTTTCCTCGCAGATATAATATGCCGAATTAGCTTTTAAGCATTCCGTTTCTATATACCTAGAATCTCTTTCCTGAATTGCTATATAGGGTGACATGGGAATAAGAATTTGATGATTTCGGTTAGGAACTGCAGAGAGTTTGAAAAGGTCAAAAGGTTTAGGAAGGACAATCGGTACTTTAAAAACTAAAACTATTTTATCATCTAAATAGTAATATCCAAATTTCATAACTCTAAAATATTCTCTTAAATCTATATCTAAAGTAAATTCATTTGAATATAAAATCTTAATTTTCGAAATCATACTTCTTAACATAGCTACACTAATAATTGAATGTGCTGTGCTCGATGCAAAGCTCAAATTTAACATATTTCCTAAATTAACTAATTCAATCGTTAAACTATCTATATTATCACCTAAAATTAAAAGATATTGAGATAAATGAGCGTACTTAATTAATTCAGTTTCTCTTTTAGAATCTTTTTCCATTATATAATTTAAAGTCTTATTAATTTTATCTTGATTTTCTACAATAGTATTTAATATTTTAGTATGATGCTGTAGCCATTCTTTAGTTAAACTAATATGATTATTATATTCAGATTCTAATTTAAATTGATTTTCTTTTAAAACTTTTAACATATTTTCGTATTTAATTGCATCAGTATAATCAAGATTACCTGAAATACTTTTTATAATAGATCCTAGTCCATTGATCAAACCTCTTTTAACACGCGAAACTTTAAACGTTTGCAATAATTCTGTAATTTTATATAATTTGCCTGAGAGATATTCTAAATGTGGTTCATATAAGGATAGGGTTTTATTGTTAAGTAAAGGACGAAAATCTTGGATTTGGGAATACACTAAATTAATTTTAGATTCTATATCTTCTAGGTTAACATGCTGTAAAAAGGAGTGATATTGGTGAATAATCCTGGTCTGTCCAAGTTTGAAAGGTAAGAGTCCTGGTCCGTCGTCAAGTGTCTCAAGTTGAATTTCTTGCGTTCTGCTTAGATGTAGAGTCGTCAGTATTGTCAGTATTGTCCTGTAACAATTGAGCGCTTTTAGGCACTCTTTTCAACCGAGATTTTGCTATGGGTAACTTTTTCTTTTTAGTGTAAATATGAATTGGGAGATTTGCCATAACTTTATCGTGGGTAAATCTAGAAGCTAATTTTTGTCTGGATGCTGAAGGATTTTTAATAAAAACTTGTTGTTCAGGTAAGTATTCTTTTTCAGGTTCTCTATTCTTATTTCTATTGTCCATTAAATTATTACGAGTTTCAGTGGTCATGTCATTTATTAAGGAATAAGCTAATTTTAAACGTTCTTTATGATCTACCATATACTGCTGTAAAAGATGCGACGTAAGGTCTACATTAAAAGGATCTCTTGGATCAAAATGTCCTGTAATTAAATCTATTGGCTTGCATTTTGTAAAGCTATGTATAGAGCTATTATAACCTAAAATTGCATAAGGCATTAAAAGTACTACGGACTCATGTTTCTTTTCTAATCTAAGTATTCGTAAATGCTCTAATAGAGTTGAATGAAATCTCTCGACTAAACCATTTTCATTCGGTGTATTCGGTGCAACTTTATGATGTTGAATCTTATGTAACCTAATAAATTCACTAAATAATTGGTTGGAAAATTCGGGACCATTATCTGTAATAATTGTTATGGGTAATCCATGGTGGGTACTAAATTGAAGTAAAGCTTGAACTACACTAATAGCTGTACCATCTTTTAAATAATAAGCTTGAGCATACTTTGAAAATGAATCGATTATTGTAAGAAACTTTTCACTTTGAGCTGTAAATAAATCTAAATGAACTAATTCAAAGGGCTTACTGGCTGGGGGAACATAGACTTTTGTGCCCGGCGTCATAATTTGTTTTACGGCTTCGACCGGGCATTTGACCCAAGCCGAGCCGCGACCTCTCCTGTCAACGCGGATCTCTCCGACCCTAACGTCCTCGGCGCGACAGCCGCCGGTTCTCGCTACGGCAGTCACGATTTCTGCCGCCGTCGCCGAGTCGTCGAAACCCGTGATCCGTAACTCGGCACATTTCTGTGGCCGTGATACGTGCACCATGTCCTCTCCCACTATTTCTTTCAGCTTTCCCGCCAGAGCGTCTGCCTTCTCCTTGCAGGCCTCACCCGAGACCTCGTACATACGGGCCCCGGTCACGGCCCGCTTGAATTTGACCGCTGGTATGTCCAGCGCAACCAGATCCAAGTGCTGCTTGGCCTTGTCGATGACACTCTGGTAGGTGACGCCGTTCTTCTCCGCGTCCGGGCGCAGTGTGAGCACTACAGCTGCAGTTTTCGGGGCGCGGAGCTGTTTGTCCTTCTTTTTTTTCGCCTTTTTCTTTTCTTCCGCCGTCCTTGGTGCCTTGCCTTTCCCTCTCTTCACTACCTCTGTCCATGAGGTAGTGGCGGTTGGCTGTGACCCTGCTGCCGTCGTCGCTGTGTCGCGCCTCGAAGCAGCAGCCTCAGCGGCGGCGGCAGACTTTCGTCCCTTCTTCGTCCTTTTCTGTTTGGGACCCGGATTCGTCGGAGGCATCAGTGTAGAGACTGACGGCTCCGACGGAAGCGGAGTCTTTCTTTCTTTTTCAGCTTGTTGGGGCCTAGTGCCGGATGACGTGGGGGTGGCACTATCCCTCTTCTTGTCTGCGGCCAGAGGAGGTCTTAGGCGTGGCTCCGGCAAAAGCCGGGCCTCGAGACCTTCCAGCCGCGCGTCCATGCGGGCGTTCATAAGAGACACCGCCTCGCGCATCGCTCGCTGCAGTATCTCCTCCATATTCGGCTCCTGGATGATCGTGGGAGCCGTCTGTGGTTGTGCGTCAGCGAGCCTTCGCTTGACGGCCTCCAACTCCTTCTTCATCTCGTCGAGCTGTTTGGAGAGGCGGGTGTTTGCCTCCACCAGGGTTCTAGTCTCCTCCGATGCTGACCTGCTGAGGAGGGCTGAACTCGCCTCCCGTATCGAGTAGGTCGCCTTTTTCAAGGCCGCAATCGACGACCCCTTCAAGTTCCTAGACCTCTTGACCACATCAATGATGGCATCCAGACTCCGGGTTATTTGCGAGCCCAGTTTCGCCTTCGTGATCACTTCGTCCTCTGTCATCGCACAGTCTGAGTATGAAGCCTCCGAGAGCCGGAGGGACCGTGGTTCCGGTATACTCTTCATCACTTCTAGGACCTGCTTCTCCGCTTCCAACGCTATCTCTCTCTCCTCGAGTTCGAGTTTATCCCTCTTCGCCTGTGCTAGACCAACATAGTGCCCTGTGGTGGGCGGTCTGCCTCTTCCTCTTTTTGAGGTGGGCTTTCGAGCAGCCTCTTTGTCCTTTTCAGGGCTATCCTCGAGCTCGCTACCGCGCCTCTTGCGCCGGTAGGTGGCCCTGGTCTTCTCCTTCTCTGCAGTGTCCATATAATCCTGGTTTCGGGAGACGGTGGACTCATCGCCGCTGTCTTCTCTCCCACTTCCTCCTCTCCGGAAAAACTTCGAGTTCGAGCGGGTATAGACAGGTGTACCCGCCCGTGAACCCTCACTCGCCGTTGTCAAAGCCAAATCGGACACGGGCGTCGTCACCCGAGATCCGCTTTTCAAATCCGGTATTCGCACAAGCTGCACGACCGGTGATCGGGTCGTGTGCCTGGAGTCATCGTCCGTCATTTTTATTATGTCCGCCACCGGCGCGGTTAGGGGCGCCGGTTTCGAACATTCGCGCGAAGTCGCGCCACTACCTTCACTCGCCGCCTCCACCGCGGCCTCCTCCACCCTCAACGTATTTTGTGCCGGCCCCGTATACGTCCAGCAGACCCCCTCATTAGAGGAGGTGTGGGATTCTCTGGCGTCCACCGGACCACCAGAACCCACCCGGGGAGTATTTTTCAATATACGTTCCTCCATGACTGATCATTTAGGGGTGATTCTGCCCCGCGTCCTCGTTGCGTAGTCGCCCACTCGCAATGCACCCCATCGCCGGACGCTACCAGCTTAGGGTTCGGGGCCCACGGGCCCATCCGTCGCAGAAACACTCACAGATTTTCACACACAAACACACACTAATGTATAGAAGAGGTTAACCAAAAGTGAAAGATAGTGAAGAAAAGGTGGTGAAAAATAGCGAAACAAAAATAAAAAAAAAAAAAAAAAAAAAAAAAATACAAAAGAAGAGTATGCATACAAAAAGAGAAGAAAGATAGGAAAGACCGGTGATCAGCCATCCTGAGTGCCTCGCCCCGTGTAAAGAGCGGGGCGGCGCACCCAGGCGCCCAGGGACACCAACGAGGAGGAACCGGTATCGCCCCCAACCTAACCTAACCTAACCTAACCTAACCTAACCTAACCTAACCTAACCTAACCTAACCTAACCTAACCTAACCTAACTTTTTTTTTTTTTTTTAAGGAGGGGAAATGCGTTACGCATCCCCCGCCCCCTCGGGGGAAGGGGCGGGGGTATGTGGGACTCCCTGCACCAGGTCTACCCACTAAAACCCCCCCAGCCCTTCGTCGTGCGCCTATTGCGGGAGGGGCGGGTACCGCGGAGCGACTTCAAACTCCGCCCCTTCCCGCGCGCGGCCGCAACCGGCCTCTTCTCGCAGCGGCTCTGGCCGCTGACCTCACCGAGAGCCCCCCGGGCCATAGGGAGGCTTACATCTCGTGACCCTTTGTGCGGACGGGGATCCCCCGATCGCCGCCCACGGGTCTAGGCCTCCGTCCCGGCAGAGACAGGCGGAGCCCGCGCGGCCTTAGGCTTCGGCTTCTGCCGAGCCTTTTTGGTCGGGGCCTTCTCATCACGGGGGGCTGGCTTTTTGGCAGACGGACATCTGCCCAGCACGTGCACCCTTTCCGCCCTGCCAGCGGCCTCGCACAGGGCGCAGTTAGGCTCTGCAGCCCCGCACTCGGCCGCCTTGTGCCCCGGTTTCCCGCAACGGAAACAAGTCCCGCTGCGGTCCACCGGGCACTGGCACTTGGCAGCCACGTGGCCGGTGTCTTGGCAGCGGAAGCAGCGCGTCGGCCTCGCGGCCAACAGCGCCACCCGCGCCAGCACCCAGCCAACTCGCAGCCGCCCAGAGCTCAAGAGCTTCTTGGCGGCCGCGACTGGGAGGCGGACCCAGCACGATCCGTCCCCCCGTGGCCCCTCTCTAATCTGCCCGACCCGGACATCGCCGGCCAGGCACTCTCCGTCCAGTACGACCGCTTCCAGGACTTCGGTGGCCGTCACAGAAACGTCGAGGCCGGCGATGCGCAACTCCGCGCAAGCAGCCGGCCGCCCGATCTTCACCTCGGCAGGCAGGACCGCCCTAAGCCTCGCGGCAAAGGCGTCCGCCTTCTTCCCGGCGTCCTGACCAGCGATGGTTAGGAGGCACCCTCCGGTTCGGGCACTGCGGAAGCTCACTTGCGGAATGTCCAGTTCCACAATGTTCACCGTTCGCTTGGCCGTCTCTATCGCCTTGGCGTACGTCATACCCGCCTGCTCGGCCGTCTTCTCGATAGTGAGAGCGACGGCCGCAGTGGCGGGGACGCGGAGCCTCGGCTTCTTTCTCCTCTTCGGGGCGGCTGTAGATGGTGTAGCCGCCCCTTTCTTCTTCTTAGGCCTACGCGGGCCAACGGTGGTCCGCGGGTCCTCGGCGGGAGGGGCGTCGGTGTTCTGCCCCCCCTGCGCCGCCTCCTGAGCGGCCATTGACGGCCGCTTCTTCTTTTTTCAGGCCTTTTTGCCCTTGGGCGCCATCGACGCGGCAGGGGCCCCTTGTGGGGCCGCCGCAGCGACAGGCGGCTGAGCCTTCTTCGCCTTGGCCGGTTTCCCTTTCGCCTTTGGCAGAGGGGGTCCCGGCACTTCTCCATCCATCGGCACATCAACGCTTGCGGGGGCGGGCAGGATATCTTCACCCACAGTCCCGTCCGACGCCAGCAGTGGCCTTCGCCTCGGCTCCGGCAGGAGTCGGTCTTCAAGTCCGGCGAGCCTGGCGTTGAGCATGTTGCCGAGGGTCTCCACGTTCGCACGGGAGACCTCGGCTAAGAGCTCGCGCAGGTTTTCTTCTCCAGTAAGCTTCGAGCTCTGTTTGCGCATCTCGTCCAGCTCCTGGCGAAGGTTCGCCATTTGCTTTTCGAGACGCGCGTTCCGGGCCTCGAGCCTTCGTATCTCCTCTGATGAGGAACATCTCCTCATCTCGTCGAAGACCTCTGCGATGGTCGACACCGACTCCCTCAGGTACTTTTGGAATGTTCCCTTGAGGTTGGCGGATTTCTTGCCGACCATCTCAATGGTCTCCAACGCCTGCTCCACGGTTTTGGCCATGTCAGCGCCCGTCTTCTCCAACGCCTCTTCTCGCGCAGGAGATGAAGAGGGAAGCACGGCGAGGGCGGAGCTAGTGGTCTTCCACGTCCTCCTAGCCCTTCGCGCTGATTCGGCAACCTCTTCCTCGGCTTCAAGCCTGAGGGCCTCCTCCTTTTGTTTATTGTACTCGGCCTGCGCCTTAGCGTAGCCGACGTACTGGCCGGTTGTTGGTGGCCGTCCTCGTCCCTTCTTTGCTTTGGGCACCGCCCCTTTACTGATGGGCGGCCCCAAGTCTTCATCCGAGTTTCGCCTTTTCAGGCGAGTCTTATCCGGCATTGTGGGCATGCCCTCAGAGTCCATCGACATGTCTGAGACAGTATCGTCGGAGTCCTCGGGCCAGTCCTCACTGACACGTCCAGTGGAAATGTCACGTCCTTTCCTCCACGGCGGCAAGAAGGATTCGCGCATCACGTCGCGCAGAGCGACGCGAGGTGAGCGCGTCAACCCCAAACCGACTTCTTTGTCAAGTCTGGTAGGAGTAGGAGCGCGAGGCTGCGCCCCGAGAACATCTCGATACCGCAGCACAGGCGGCAGGTCGGGTATGTCCCGGATTGCACAACCCCGCTCCTTTTTTCTCTGGGCCAGTCTTTTCACCCGCTCCACGCCGTTAGACTGGTAGACGGATAAATCCACGTCCTCGTCCGTAATTGCGTCCGCCGCCGGCGCGGTTAGGTGCGCCGGTTTCGGACATTCGCGCGCAGTCGCGCCCTCTCCTTCCTTCGCCGTTGTAACGGCCTCCTTACCCTCACACGCAGTTTGTGCCGCCCCCGTATACGCGCGGCAGACTCCCGGGGAACCGGGAGTGCGGGATTCTTCAGTAGAACTGGTACCCGCCCGGGGAGAATTATCCAAATTGCGTTTCTCCATGATTGATCTTTGAAGGGAGATTCTGCCCTAGTGCCCTTGCGACGTAAGCCACCTGCTCGCCATGCATCCCAAGGCCGGGCACCACAAACCGGGGATTAGGGACCCACGGGTCCATCCGTCACAGAAACACTCACACATTTACACACACAAACACACGATGCCGGCGTTCAGCCACCCCTCCCGTGTCATCGCGAAAAAGCTCACGATGGTACGGGGGGGGTGCCCAGGGACACGAACGTGGACGGACCGGCATCGCCCCCAACCTTTTTTTTTTTTTTACGTCGGGAAATGCCTCTACGCATCCCGGGGGAATTGGGGACTCCCCCACGGGTATGTGGGGCTCGCTGCGGTCGTGGAGATGGTGAATTGACCGCAGCTCTACCCACTAAAACCCGACGGTACTCTTCATCTTACCACCTTACACAGTCGCGAGAACGCGCGAGCTCGACTCCGTGACTCTGCAAGCGTGTCTGCCCGCGTGCTAATAGCAGGCTCCTCTTCGTTAGAGCGATTTAGCTCCTACCGCCGAACAGAGGCCCTACCAGGGCTTGCATAGGCAGTCCGTTCTCTGGTGTCGCGATGCGCGAAGAGTACATAGCGCATCGCGACCCTCTCGGGGACTCGTTCGCTGGGCGACGGCATCCCCATACCGTCGCCCCGAGCACCCCATCTAGGGCGGTAAGTTGTCATTATGGGTGACGCGTTGCCGCCTTGGCCGTCTCCGTCGTCGGAGGTCGAGCGCCTCCCTTTCTCTTTCCCGCTCGGCCTCCTCCTTTGCGGCGATTACTTCTTCCGAGAAATTCTCGACCGCCTTCCACTCCAGTTCACTGCGCAGCATAGCTTGTATCATAGCTGGCAGTGATGTGTCCTGTCCAATCGTGGCCGTTAAGGCCGCGCGTTGTGTTGTCCATGAGGGACAGGCCGTTACGGTGTGCGCGGCCGTGTCCCTGTCCTCTCCACAGTGGTGGCATCGCGTCGTCTCCTCCCTCCCGGCGATCTCGCACAGGTACCGACCGAAGCAGCCGTGCCCGGTCAGCACCTGTGTGAGGCGGAATGAGAGTGCGCCGTTCTGTCGACCCAACCACTCCCTGAACACCGGACGGATGGCCAGTATCAGGTCCACGCTCACTCTTGGCTCCGAGAGCCGCTCTTTCCATTCTTCCAAGGCCCTGTCGTTGGCCTCTTCCCTCCACCGACGCACGGCTTCCGGGAGGGGGTTGCTGCCCCCCGCGTGGACTTCTGCGCTACGCCAGTAGACGTCGGCGAGGGTTTTGGCGTCCAGGTCCCATGGGACGCTCCCGGCGAGCAGGCACGCAGCATCCCGAGAGATGGTGCGATACCCGCGCACCGCTCGCGTCGCCATTATCCGTTGTAGCTGTCCCAGGGTCTGTCTGTTCGCAGCTGCCATATCTTCGGCCCATATCGGCGCACCGTACATCACCATAGAGCGTATCACGCCCATGTACAGGCGCCGACAGGTAAGGCTCGGGCCCCCGAGGTTCGGGAGCAGCGAGGCCATGGCTCCTGCTGCTTTTGTCACTTTCTCGGATAGCCGGCGGAAGTGCTCCTTGAATGTCCACCGGCTATCGAGGACCAATCCGAGATATCGCATGGTAGACGCGATCTGGATCGAGGTCCCTCCGACTACTATTGCTAGGCCAGGCGGCGGCGCGTTTCGGGGCCCGTGGAAAATGATGGCCTCCGTCTTGTTCATCGCCACACGCAGGCCCAGCGCCTCGATCCTGCGCACCACCTGCGCTACCGCTGCCGTCGCCAGGATTGTGGCTTCGCGGTGCGTTTTGGCGCAACAGACCACCGCAGTGTCGTCCGCGTACGCGACCAGTTCGACGCCGGGTAAGTTGGCACCGCGAAGCACATGGTCAAATCCAAGGTCCCACAGTTCCGGACCGAGAGCCGAACCCTGTGGGACACCGCAGTCCACTTCCTGCTCTTCCCATCCATCTTCGGTGGGGTACTGTACGGAACGCTCAGAGAGATAATCCCCGATGGTTCGACGTAAGTACCTGGGCACCCGGTGGTACCTTAGGGCCTCCTTTATGGTTTCCCAGGGCAGGGTGTTGAATGCGTTGGTGATGTCCAACGAGACTACCAACACCACCCCGCCCCGAGAGATCTCCCGCTCCGTGATTGACCGAATCCGAGCCACCGCGTCTATTGTTGATCGACGAGACCGAAACCCGAACTGAGCATCGCTCAGATTGGGACCAACGCTCTCAAGATGACGGTTGAGGCGTGCGACGATGATCCTCTCAAACGTCTTGCAGATCTCGTCGATCAACACTATGGGACGATAGGCAGACGGCTGGTCTTCCGGTCGCCCGGCCTTTCTGAGTAGCACGAGTTTGCCCGTCTTCCAGCGACGTGGAACTCGCCCCTGTACCAAACACATGTTCAGTACGGCGAGCACACGCGCTTCCATGTGCTCCATCGCCAGCACCCATACTCGACCAGGGACTCCATCCAAGCCAGGGGCCTTATTTTGAAGGCTCATCTTATGTACCGCCACTGCCAGTTCTCCGGCTGAGATTGGAGGGATTTCCTCCTCCTCTTCGGGCTCCGCAGTTAGTGGTGCCATGGATGGCGGGGACCACTCGGCCCTAGATGGAAATAGGGCCGAAACTATGGATCTGCAGAGATCCGGCTGCAAGGACTGAGTGAGCGGTGGGGCAGCAGGGCGAAGTTTTTGCCTCACCCACTTGTAGGGTCTGCCCCACGGGTCCTGCTCCAGAGTTCTCAGGAAATCCTCCCAAGCCTCTCTCTTCGCCGTTCTGATGGCGTCGCGCAGGCGATGTCGTGCTGAGCGGTATCCATCATAGATAGATGGCGTCTTCCTCCTCCGCATTTCGAATTCGCCGTCTGCGGTACCGTAGGTAACGGCGTCGGGCCGCCACACATTTCTCTCGAAGGCGTTTCAGGTCCGGACTCCACCAGTATGTCTGGCGTCTGGGCGGAACCGGACCAGCGCGGGGCATCGAGGCGTCGCAGATGTTGTGCGCCGCCTCGGTTAGCCACTCCACGCACTCCTCTATGTCCTCCGATGGGAGAGGCGCCCACGATGCGACAGCCGCTGCCTCCTTGAGGATATCGCGGTCCAGCTTCTTCAGGGACCACCTCGGGCCGGCACCAGGTGAAATTGTGCGGCCTCGCTCCGTCAAGTGAGAAATGACGAAGCGAATGTAGAGGTGGTCCGATAGAGTCTCAGTACGACTCAGGACCTTCCATTCTGTTACGCGCCGTGCGATGGCTGGGCTGACTAGGGTCAGGTCCACTATGGACTCTCCCTGCCGCCGGACGCAAGTGCTGGTCGCCCCACTATTCGCCAGGACCAAACCGGTGGCAGCCAGCCATTCCTCCATCAAGCGACCTCTCGCATTCGTCACCGGGGAGCCCCACAGCGAAGACTTCGCGTTGAAGTCTCCGGCGACGACTACGGGTTTAGTCGACCCCTCTACGACGGCGGTCAAGCGGAGCAAGAGCGCCTCGAACTCGACGATCGGCCTATTCGGGGAAAAGTACACCCCCACTACAGTGAGGGTCCCCAGGATGGCGACTACGAATCCACGGCCCCTTATCGAGTTCCTCGACGAAGGAGGCACGACTTTGGGACCGAAGACCAAGCCGACCGACGAGTTGACGTCTCCCAACCAGTCACTCCTTTCCAGGACGCGGTACGGCTCTGCAATAACGGCCACGTCGATCTTCCACTGTAGAAGAGCCTGAACCCAGAGATCCTGCGCCTGGGCGCAGTGATTCAGGTTGCCCTGAAGAAATCGTATGGTGGCCGTTATTGGGCTTCCATAGGGTCCGCTCCGGCACTAGAGGCCGCCGTAGGTGATATGACGACCTTTTTCGGTGCTTGGCTCTTTTCAGGGCCACTCCGTTTCTTCTTACTGGGAGGGGCAGACTTGTCGCAGAGACGACTGCCTACGATGTGGTCCGCCGGCTTCCCTCTCGCCTCGCACAGTGCACAGTGAGGAGGATTCCCACACTGCTTGGTCGAGTGGCCCGGTTGACCGCAGCGGAAACAGAGCGCACTGCGATCGACTTCCGACGTGCACGTCGCCCGGGTGTGTCCCTCTTCGTGGCACTTAAAGCACCGCATTATTCGCGCGGCGAGCAAGGTCGCCTGCACCACGGTCCAACCGACATAGACTTTTGTGCCCGGCGTCATAATTTGTTTTACGGCTTCGACCGGGCATTTGACCCAAGCCGAGCCGCGACCTCTCCTGTCAACGCGGATCTCTCCGACCCTAACGTCCTCGGCGCGACAGCCGCCGGTTCTCGCTACGGCAGTCACGATTTCTGCCGCCGTCGCCGAGTCGTCGAAACCCGTGATCCGTAACTCGGCACATTTCTGTGGCCGTGATACGTGCACCATGTCCTCTCCCACTATTTCTTTCAGCTTACCCGCCAGAGCGTCTGCCTTCTCCTTGCAGGCCTCACCCGAGACCTCGTACATACGGGCCCCGGTCACGGCCCGCTTGAATTTGACCGCTGGTATGTCCAGCGCAACCAGATCCAAGTGCTGCTTGGCCTTGTCGATGACACTCTGGTAGGTGACGCCGTTCTTCTCCGCGTCCGGGCGCAGTGTGAGCACTACAGCTGCAGTTTTCGGGGCGCGGAGCTGTTTGTCCTTCTTTTTCTTCGCCTTTCTCTTTTGCGCCTTTTTCTTTTCTTCCGCCGTCCTTGGTGCCTTGCCTTTCCCTCTCTTCACTACCTCTGTCCATGAGGTAGTGGCGGTTGGCTGTGACCCTGCTGCCGTCGTCGCTGTGTCGCGCCTCGAAGCAGCAGCCTCAGCGGCGGCGGCAGACTTTCGTCCCTTCTTCGTCCTTTTCTGTTTGGGACCCGGATTCGTCGGAGGCATCAGTGTAGAGACTGACGGCTCCGACGGAAGCGGAGTCTTTCTTTCTTTTTCAGCTTGTTGGGGCCTAGTGCCGGATGACGTGGGGGTGGCACTATTCCTCTTCTTGTCTGCGGCCAGAGGAGGTCTTAGGCGTGGCTCCGGCAAAAGTCGGGCCTCGAGACCCTCCAGCCGCGCGTCCATGCGGGCGTTCATAAGAGACACCGCCTCGCGCATCGCTCGCTGCAGTATCTCCTCCATATTCGGCTCCTGGATGATCGTGGGAGCCGTCTGTGGTTGTGCGTCAGCGAGCCTTCGCTTGACGGCCTCCAACTCCTTCTTCATCTCGTCGAGCTGTTTGGAGAGGCGGGTGTTTGCCTCCACCAGGGTTCTAGTCTCCTCCGATGCTGACCTGCTGAGGAGGGCTGAACTCGCCTCCCGTATCGAGTAGGTCGCCTTTTTCAAGGCCGCAATCGACGACCCCTTCAAGTTCCTAGACCTCTTGACCACATCAATGATGGCATCCAGACTCCGGGTTATTTGCGAGCCCAGTTTCGCCGCCGTGATCACTTCATCCTCTGTCATCGCACAGTCTGAGTATGAAGCCTCCGAGAGCCGGAGGGACCGTGGTTCCGGTATACTCTTCATCACTTCTAGGACCTGCTTCTCCGCTTCCAACGCTATCTCCCTCTCCTCGAGTTCGAGTTTATCCCTCTTCGCCTGTGCTAGACCAACATAGTGCCCTGTGGTGGGCGGTCTGCCTCTTCCTCTTTTTGAGGTGGGCTTCCGAGCAGCCTCTTTGTCCTTTTCAGGGCTATCCTCGAGCTCGCTACCGCGCCTCTTGCGCCGGTAGGTGGCCCTGGTCTTCTCCTTCTCTGCAGTGTCCATATAATCCTGGTTTCTGGAGACGGTGGATTCATCGCCGCTGTTTTCGCTCCCACTTCCTCCTCTCCGGAAAAACTTCGAGTTCGAGCGGGTATAGACAGGTGTACCCGCCCGTGAACCCTCACTCGCCGTTGTCAAAGCCAAATCGGACACGGGCGTCGTCACCCGAGATCCGCTTTTCAAATCCGGTATTCGCACAAGCTGCACGACCGGTGATCGGGTCGTGTGCCTGGAGTCATCGTCCGTCATTTTTATTATGTCCGCCACCGGCGCGGTTAGGGGCGCCGGTTTCGAACATTCGCGCGAAGTCGCGCCACTACCTTCACTCGCCGCCTCCACCGCGGCCTCCTCCACCCTCAACGTATCTTGTGCCGGCCCCGTATACGTCCAGCAGACCCCCTCATTAGAGGAGGTGTGGGATTCTCTGGCGTCCACCGGACCACCAGAACCCACCCGGGGAGTATTTTTCAATATACGTTCCTCCATGACTGATCATTTAGGGGTGATTCTGCCCCGCGTCCTCGTTGCGTAGTCGCCCACTCGCAATGCACCCCATCGCCGGACGCTACCAGCTTAGGGTTCGGGGCCCACGGGCCCATCCGTCGCAGAAACACTCACAGATTTTCACACATAAACACACACTAATGTATAGAAGAGGTTAACCAAAAGTGAAAGATAGTGAAGAAAAGGTGGTGAAAAATAGCGAAACAAAAATAAAAAAAAAAAAAAAAAAATACAAAAGAAGAGTATGCATACAAAAAGAGAAGAAAGATAGGAAAGACCGGTGATCAGCCATCCTGAGTGCCTCGCCCCGTGTAAAGAGCGGGGCGGCGCACCCAGGCGCCCAGGGACACCAACGAGGAGGAACCGGTATCGCCCCCAGGAACCGGTATCGCCCCCAACCTTTTTTTTTTTTTTTTTTTTTTTTTTTTTTTTTTTTTTTTTTTTTTTTTTTTTTTGCGTCGGGAAATGCCTCTACGCATCCCGGGGGAATTGGGGACTCCCCCACGGGTATGTGGGGCTCGCTGCGGTCGTGGAGATGGTGAATTGACCGCAGCCCTACCCACTAAAACCCGACGGTACTCTTCATCTTACCACCTTACACAGTCGCGAGAACGCGCGAGCTCGACTCCGTGGCTCTGCAAGCGTGTCTGCCCGCGTGCTAATAGCAGGCTCCTCTTCGTTAGAGCGATTTAGCTCCTACCGCCGAACAGAGGCCCTACCAGGGCTTGCATAGGCAGTCCGTTCTCTGGTGTCGCGATGCGCGAAGAGTACATAGCGCATCGCGACCCTCTCGGGGACTCGTTCGCTGGGCGACGGCATCCCCATACCGTCGCCCCGAGCACCCCATCTAGGGCGGTAAGTTGTCATTATGGGTGACGCGTTGCCGCCTTGGCCGTCTCCGTCGTCGGAGGTCGAGCGCCTCCCTTTCTCTTTCCCGCTCGGCCTCCTCCTTTGCGGCGATTACTTCTTCCGAGAAGTTCTCGACCGCCTTCCACTCCAGTTCACTGCGCAGCATAGCTTGTATCATAGCTGGCAGTGATGTGTCCTGTCCAATCGTGGCCGTTAAGGCCGCGCGTTGTGTTGTCCATGAGGGACAGGCCGTTACGGTGTGCGCGGCCGTGTCCCTGTCCTCTCCACAGTGGTGGCATCGCGTCGTCTCCTCCCTCCCGGCGATCTCGCACAGGTACCGACCGAAGCAGCCGTGCCCGGTCAGCACCTGTGTGAGGCGGAATGAGAGTGCGCCGTTCTGTCGACCCAACCACTCCCTGAACACCGGACGGATGGCCAGTATCAGGTCCACGCTCACTCTTGGCTCCGAGAGCCGCTCTTTCCATTCTTCCAAGGCCCTGTCGTTGGCCTCTTCCCTCCACCGACGCACGGCTTCCGGGAGGGGGTTGCTGCCCCCCGCGTGGACTTCTGCGCTACGCCAGTAGACGTCGGCGAGGGTTTTGGCGTCCAGGTCCCATGGGACGCTCCCGGCGAGCAGGCACGCAGCATCCCGAGAGATGGTGCGATACCCGCGCACCGCTCGCGTCGCCATTATCCGTTGTAGCTGTCCCAGGGTCTGTCTGTTCGCAGCTGCCATATCTTCGGCCCATATCGGCGCACCGTACATCACCATAGAGCGTATCACGCCCATGTACAGGCGCCGACAGGTAAGGCTCGGGCCCCCGAGGTTCGGGAGCAGCGAGGCCATGGCTCCTGCTGCTTTTGTCACTTTCTCGGATAGCCGGCGGAAGTGCTCCTTGAATGTCCACCGGCTATCGAGGACCAATCCGAGATATCGCATGGTAGACGCGATCTGGATCGAGGTCCCTCCGACTACTATTGCTAGGCCAGGCGGCGGCGCGTTTCGGGGCCCGTGGAAAATGATGGCCTCCGTCTTGTTCATCGCCACACGCAGGCCCAGCGCCTCGATCCTGCGCACCACCTGCGCTACCGCTGCCGTCGCCAGGATTGTGGCTTCGCGGTGCGTTTTGGCGCAACAGACCACCGCAGTGTCGTCCGCGTATCGCCCCCAACCTAACCTAACCTAACCTAACCTAACCTAACCTAACCTAACCCAGTTCCGCTCCGACCGTGGCTCGAGCAACACGCGAATTTACGTGCTCAATATTTTTAAATTTTTTTTAAAAATATTTCTGCGGCTTTACGTGACATAGAAAAGTGTGTTATTCATCAAACGACGCGGCTTGAAAAAAGGAAAGTGACAGTGAAAACCGCGTGAAAATCCGACGCCCGTAGCCGAGGAAATTGACGAAAAACCGGATCTTCACCGGTTTTTTCACCTTTCGACGCGTGCGGCGTGCGTTTTGTCGCGAAGACTCCCCCGTTTTCTCACTCCAGACGACGTGCAAGATTCCTGAGCTGCTTCTCCCACAAAACAGGATTTTTCTGGCAGTTGGTTGAGGAGCAGCAGCCCAAAAACCAGGAGAGAACCTCGACTCGACCTCGACTCGACCTCGACTCGACCTCGACCTCCAAGAAGAAAACAATAAAGCACATGGGTACAAAATAAAAAAATTAAAATACTTAATTAAAAAAAATATATAAACAAAAAGAAATTTGTCGCAAGTACTTAAAATTATAAATTAATGCAGTGTAATGCGAGCGCTGCTGAAAAAGACCCCACTCAGGTGATAATCGCGGCATAGTATACTGCACCGCGATCCCTGGTGTTCTGTGAGGCCTTGATGTCGATCGCTCGACAGATGCACACTGGCGTACCGAGTACAAACTAATAAACAATAATAATAATAAATATAATGTTCAAATACATATTATAATGGTCGCAGTTGATACCTATGCATAAACTAAATAATAAATCAAAATATTATGTATAATATGACGTATATATTGTATTATATAATATATAAAGATATTTTGACTATTCCAAAACTATTACCCTCTCACACCCTAACTGTATTACATGACGTCACGTCTTAGCTCAAAACACCTGGCGCCCGGCTGAGGACTGACCCTGACCTAGATTACAACGAGATAAGGGCGACGAGATAAGGGCGACGAGATAAGGGCGACGCGCGCGCGCACACTGTGAGCGAGGCCTGATCAAGACAGACCTAACATAACCTGGTTATTTATTATTAAAATGATTTTTATAATTATGGCATAATATTATCGTGTATATTGCGGCTTCAGTGACCAGGTCAGTGTTAGATTATTATTATAATAAGTATTTATATAGACATATTTATTGTGTTATGCATATCTAAGTAATCTGAGAATAAAATATAACAATATTATAAGAAATGCACTGCATAAATTATGTGTAAAAATAGTTTTTAGGGACTGAGATGACTATAACGACGGCTGTAATTTGAGGAAGTACGGTGCGGACCCTGGGCGTTATGGTTACCTACTAATAATTACAATAACTAGCGAATCAATAAGAAAAACCACCCCGCTTCGGCTTGCAAAACGAAGGGTTAGTAAATGATTCGCTTATAAAGTAAAGTAGTATTCAATTATTATGTATTAATAAATAGTATCGATTCTCATAGTAAATGTTTAATAAATAATTAATGACCCATGGTATAATTTTAGTTGTGATGATGATGATCAGTCAAATTGATGTGCTGGCTTATGCTTTCAGTTGTTTAAACAACGCCGAAATCGCCGAACCTGTACCTATAAGCATTCAAAAGTTCTGTACGGTACCTTCGGATCCAGGGTATAACCTGGTGCGAAGTCTTACTTTTTGGTAGCATCTACCTTGAATGCTCTAGAAAAAATCAAAATCACTATATGTTTCCATACAAATTTCAAGGAGTCCCTTCGATTCCTCAAGGATCCCATCATCAGATCACCATTTTTGTGAACATGGTACCAAATTCGAGTTAAACACTATAGAACACAAAAATAATTTACAAACGGCTGAGTAATCGATGAACATACAAAAAAAAAAAGATACATACAGCCGAACGTATTAATTACCTCCTCCTTTTTGGAAGTCGGTCAAAAATGCCTTAATATCGGAATAGGTAATTAAAGGAGGTTTTCAGTGTAAGGAATAGATAACATAGTATGTTTATTGTAGATCGTTTCTTTGAAGAATATTAATATTATTTATTATATTATGTACGTTATGTGTACAACTTTTCTGTGCAACTCTAATCCTTACTTTCATTTCTGTTATTTAAAAGGTAAAGAAGCTTAGGTAGGTACTTAATATAATTTATAGTTTTTTTTTTTCTAAATTGACCTTGTTATCACTGTCTAATTTCAGCTTACTTTTTCATTTCGATGCGCCTAAGTAATTTTTTGTTATTTTAATGATTTTTTTTAGATAACAGTAAGTATATTATAAGGGCAATGTTTGTACCTATATACAATTTATTTCATAACAATCAAAATTAAACACTGAAACTTAAAGGAAAAGAAGCAATATAAATTATAAACACTGAGACAGGCTAAATCTGATTGACAAAAGTGTTAAAAAATTTGAAATTTAGTTTTAATGTACCTACATATTCTGTTTTAATATAATAATAATATTAATATTGATTAATAATATTAATGAGCCAATGTATTTAAAGCTTTATTTTCAAAAATATTACATGAGATACCCAATTGCCAATTACAGCTTAATGGACAAATTTTTGGATATCCAGAATGTAGTTGTCCTTTAAGGCCTAAAGTCATTGTTAAAAATTTCTTTAGGCTCTAACGATTTTATTTTGTATTTTCTGATTTGGCTTTAAAGGACACTTACCAAAAATCACAGAACTTAAAGGACACTCATCTCGTTAACTACGCTAGCTGGACAAAATTAAATGCTTGGATCCAGTTCAGCGCAAAAAAATATAAAAAATGGTCTTTAAACCAAAGCTGTAGCTCAAAAAACCACAAAGTTTTGTGTGTTTCTCTATAAAAAAAGTTTTTCGGCTCTCCTGAAAAATCACGATTTGTCCTTTAAACCCTTTGACATTTCCACCATCGATATCATTTTGTTTTGAACATAGCTTCAAAAATGTTGAACCTTCGTAAAAATTATAAAGAACGAAATTGGTGTCCACTTTTTAAGAAATCTTTTGAATTTCTTTTGATTTTTATAGGATGAAAAACAACGAAGATAGAGACTTTTAAAGCCTAACTTTTACTGCCAGAACCATGAAATCGGGACCTTTTAACCCTAATTTTTTTTAAACCAAGGGCTTTAAAAAGTATTGTTCAGATTGATCTTAAAGCTCTTTAAATTACCTTTAAAATGGTTCATAAATGAACCCGATAACTTAAAAATTAACAGAGCTATTGTGATAAAACAATTTTTTTTTTGAAAACAATTTTGAAGCAGAGATTTGGGATGCAAATATTGTAGGAAAACCTGTCAATAGGTAATCTATACTAATATTATAAATGCTAAAGTGTTTTTGTCTACCTGTAACCTCTTAACACCCAAACGGTTCAACCGATTTTTCTGAAATTTAGTTTGAAAATACTTTGAGTCTTGGGAATGGATATGGACATAGGATACCTACTTTTTATCCCGAAAAATGTACGGTTCCAGCGCGATTGCAGGCGTCTTATATTCCTTACTAAATAAACGTTAATTTTTTCAAGTCTTTCAATATTCAGAAAGTAAACAAAACGGTAAATGCCGACTCGATAAGAGAGGGGCTTTTTATAATGATGTGCGTCTATTAAATATTTCACCCTCTAAGCTATCCATCGCTATTCGTGCTGGGTATGGTGGGATACGACAGGCTCGCGGTGCGGAGGGAGCTGTCGGTGGCGCGGTACGTGTTCGGCGTGCTGCGGGGCCGGACGAGCGACGCCGCCGTGCTGGCGGAGGTGTCGCTCAGCGTGCCCGACCAGCGGGCCGATTCTGTATCGTACATTTGTGAGTTAATCACTGAGTTAGTAACGAAACGGAGGAGTGAGCAACCGAAAGTCTCACTTTTGTATGCAAGTGAATACAAAAAGTGGCACTTTCCGTTACTCACTCCTCGGTTTCGTTACTAACAGCTAAGCTACAGTTTTGGTTTAAAGACCATTTTTTATATTTTTTTGCGCTGAACTGGATCCAAGCATTTAATTTTGTCCAGCTAGCGTAGTTAACGAGGTGAGTGTCCTTTAAGTTCTGTGATTTTTGGTAAGTGTCCTTTAAAGCCAAATCAGAAAATACAAAATAAAATCGTTAGAGCCTAAAGAAATTTTTAACAATGACTTTAGGCCTTAAAGGACAACTACATTCTGGATATCCAAAAATTTGTCCATTAAGCTGTAATTGGCAATTGGGTATCTCATGTAATATTTTTGAAAATAAAGCTTTAAATACATTGGCTCATTAATATTATTAATCAATATTAATATTATTATTATATTAAAACAGAATATGTAGGTACGTTAAAACTAAATTTCAAATTTTTTAACACTTTTGTCAATCAGATTTAGCCTGTCTCAGTGTTTATAATTTATATTGCTTCTTTTCCTTTAAGTTTCAGTGTTTAATTTTGATTGTTATGAAATAAATTGTATATAGGTACAAACATTGCCCTTATAATATACTTACTGTTATCTAAAAAAAATCATTAAAATAACAAAAAAATACTTAGGCGCATCGAAATGAAAAAGTAAGCTGGAATTAGACAGTGATAACAAGGTCAATTTAGAAAAAAAAACTATAAATTATATTAAGTACCTACCTAAGCTTCTTTACCTTTTAAATAACAGAAATGAAAGTAAGGATTAGAGTTGCACAGAAAAGTTGTACACATAACGTACATAGGTAATATAATAAATAATATTAATATTCTTCAAAGAAACGATCTACAATAAACATACTATGTTATCTATTCCTTACACTGAAAACCTCCTTTAATTACCTATTCCTATATTAAGGCAATTTTGACCGACTTCCAAAAAGGAGGAGGTAATACGTTCGGCTGTATGTATCTTTTTTTTTTTTGTATGTTCATCGATTACTCAGCCGTTTGTAAATTATTTTTGTGTTTTTTTATAGAGAAACACACAAAACTTTGTGGTTTTTTGAGCTACAGCTTTGGTTTAAAGACCATTTTTTATATTTTTTTGCGCTGAACTGGATCCAAGCATTTAATTTTGTCCAGCTAGCGTAGTTAACGAGGTGAGTGTCCTTTAAGTTCTGTGATTTTTGGTAAGTGTCCTTTAAAGCCAAATCAGAAAATACAAAATAAAATCGTTAGAGCCTAAAGAAATTTTTAACAATGACTTTAGGCCTTAAAGGACAACTACATTCTGGATATCCAAAAATTTGTCCATTAAGCTGTAATTGGCAATTGGGTATCTCATGTAATATTTTTGAAAATAAAGCTTTAAATACATTGGCTCATTAATATTATTAATCAATATTAATATTATTATTATATTAAAACAGAATATGTAGGTACGTTAAAACTAAATTTCAAATTTTTTAACACTTTTGTCAATCAGATTTAGCCTGTCTCAGTGTTTATAATTTATATTGCTTCTTTTCCTTTAAGTTTCAGTGTTTAATTTTGATTGTTATGAAATAAATTGTATATAGGTACAAACATTGCCCTTATAATATACTTACTGTTATCTAAAAAAAATCATTAAAATAACAAAAAAATACTTAGGCGCATCGAAATGAAAAAGTAAGCTGGAATTAGACAGTGATAACAAGGTCAATTTAGAAAAAAAAACTATAAATTATATTAAGTACCTACCTAAGCTTCTTTACCTTTTAAATAACAGAAATGAAAGTAAGGATTAGAGTTGCACAGAAAAGTTGTACACATAACGTACATAGGTAATATAATAAATAATATTAATATTCTTCAAAGAAACGATCTACAATAAACATACTATGTTATCTATTCCTTACACTGAAAACCTCCTTTAATTACCTATTCCTATATTAAGGCAATTTTGACCGACTTCCAAAAAGGAGGAGGTAATACGTTCGGCTGTATGTATCTTTTTTTTTTTTGTATGTTCATCGATTACTCAGCCGTTTGTAAATTATTTTTGTGTTTTTTTATAGAGAAACACACAAAACTTTGTGGTTTTTTGAGCTACAGCTTTGGTTTAAAGACCATTTTTTATATTTTTTTGCGCTGAACTGGATCCAAGCATTTAATTTTGTCCAGCTAGCGTAGTTAACGAGGTGAGTGTCCTTTAAGTTCTGTGATTTTTGGTAAGTGTCCTTTAAAGCCAAATCAGAAAATACAAAATAAAATCGTTAGAGCCTAAAGAAATTTTTAACAATGACTTTAGGCCTTAAAGGACAACTACATTCTGGATATCCAAAAATTTGTCCATTAAGCTGTAATTGGCAATTGGGTATCTCATGTAATATTTTTGAAAATAAAGCTTTAAATACATTGGCTCATTAATATTATTAATCAATATTAATATTATTATTATATTAAAACAGAATATGTAGGTACGTTAAAACTAAATTTCAAATTTTTTAACACTTTTGTCAATCAGATTTAGCCTGTCTCAGTGTTTATAATTTATATTGCTTCTTTTCCTTTAAGTTTCAGTGTTTAATTTTGATTGTTATGAAATAAATTGTATATAGGTACAAACATTGCCCTTATAATATACTTACTGTTATCTAAAAAAAATCATTAAAATAACAAAAAAATACTTAGGCGCATCGAAATGAAATAGTAAGCTGGAATTAGACAGTGATAACAAGGTCAATTTAGAAAAAAAAAACTATAAATTATATTAAGTACCTACCTAAGCTTCTTTACCTTTTAAATAACAGAAATGAAAGTAAGGATTAGAGTTGCACAGAAAAGTTGTACACATAACGTACATAGGTAATATAATAAATAATATTAATATTCTTCAAAGAAACGATCTACAATAAACATACTATGTTATCTATTCCTTACACTGAAAACCTCCTTTAATTACCTATTCCTATATTAAGGCAATTTTGACCGACTTCCAAAAAGGAGGAGGTAATACGTTCGGCTGTATGTATCTTTTTTTTTTTTGTATGTTCATCGATTACTCAGCCGTTTGTAAATTATTTTTGTGTTCTATAGTGTTTAACTCGAATTTGGTACCATGTTCACAAAAATGGTGATCTGATGATGGGATCCTTGAGGAATCGAAGGGACTCCTTGAAATTTGTATGGAAACATATAGTGATTTTGATTTTTTCTAGAGCATTCAAGGTAGATGCTACCAAAAAGTAAGACTTCGCACCAGGTTATACCCTGGATCCGAAGGTACCGTACAGAACTTTTGAATGCTTATAGGTACAGGTTCGGCGATTTCGGCGTTGTTTAAACAACTGAAAGCATAAGCCAGCACATCAATTTGACTGATCATCATCATCACAACTAAAATTATACCATGGGTCATTAATTATTTATTAAACATTTACTATGAGAATCGATACTATTTATTAATACATAATAATTGAATACTACTTTACTTTATAAGCGAATCATTTACTAACCCTTCGTTTTGCAAGCCGAAGCGGGGTGGTTTTTCTTATTGATTCGCTAGTTATTGTAATTATTGGTAGGTAACCATAACGCCCAGGGTCCGCACCGTACTTCCTCAAAGTACAGCCGTCGTTATAGTCATCTCAGTCCCTAAAAACTATTTTTACACATAATTTATGCAGTGCATTTCTTATAATATTATTATATTTTATTCTCAGATTACTTAGATATGCATAACACAATAAATATGTCTATATAAATACTTATTATAATAATAATCTAACACTGACCTGGTCACTGAAGCCGCAATATACACGATAATATTATGCCATAATTATAAAAATCATTTTAATAATAAATAACCAGGTTATGTTAGGTCTGTCTTGATCAGGCCTCGCTCACAGTGTGCGCGCGCGCGTCGCCCTTATCTCGTCGCCCTTATCTCGTTGTAATCTAGGTCAGGGTCAGTCCTCAGCCGGGCGCCAGGTGTTTTGAGCTAAGACGTGACGTCATGTAATACAGTTAGGGTGTGAGAGGGTAATAGTTTTGGAATAGTCAAAATATCTTTATATATTATATAATACAATATATACGTCATATTATACATAATATTTTGATTTATTATTTAGTTTATGCATAGGTATCAACTGCGACCATTATAATATGTATTTGAACATTATATTTATTATTATTATTGTCTATTAGTTTGTACTCGGTACGCCAGTGTGCATCTGTCGAGCGATCGACATCAAGGCCGCAGATATATATAACGGAGGAATTTGTTTTGGATTCGCTCCAACATCAGGGAATATTTCTGTTCGTAAGGCGACCAGATCATCGCGCCGTATTCCAGATGGCTCCTAACAAGACTGTTGTAAAGACAGGTGATAGCCTTCACGTTAGAGAAGCCCCGACTCATCCGTAGCACAAAGCCCAAGTTCCGAAAAGCTTTTTTGCAGTAGACTGCGATGTGCTCTTTAAACGTTACTTCGTTGCCGATATGAATCCCGAGGTCTTTAACAGACGTCACTCTAGTCAACGGCAGGGAGTCTACGGTATAGTTATATCGGACGTAATTGTGCGCCTTCGTAAAAGAAATAGCAAGACATTTGGAACTCGACTATTCTATCAATGTCTTCCTGTAATTTTAGGCAGTCCTCGATAGATTTAACAGTTATATATATTTTAAAATCATCTGCGAACAGTTTACCCTTGCAGTATTTGATTACTTTAGGCAAATCGTTAATCGTAATCAAAAACTGAAGGGGCCCTAGATTATTTCCCTGACTAACGCCCGAATTAGTGTCGTACGGCAAGGATATATGGCCATCATATTCGACGTACTGCTTATGATCTCGCAAGTAGCTAACAAAAAGCTTGAGGAGCTTTGGTGTGAAACCTATCGCCGCTAACTTAGTGAGCAACACGTCCTGATCGACTAGGTCAAAGGCTTTTTTAAAATCAAAGTATACGGCGTCAACTTGCATGCCACTGTCTACCGCCGGTACGATGTCCAACATATAACCTAGCAGGTTGCTCGTAACGCCCCTCGATGGACGAAATCCGTGCTGCTCATCAGCTAGTTGCGCGCTAACCTGCGGGAAGATGAGGTTGTACAACACCGACTCGAACGCCTTAGATACGGTAGATAGGACCGCTATCGGTCTATACCCTTCTATCTGGGATCCTAAGTTTCCCTTCGGTACCGGGACCACTCTAGTAGTTTTCCATCTAGAAGGAAACTTCAATGACTCCAAGATTAAATTATATATGTGGCAAAGTGGTTCCATTAAAACGAAGCAGCAGTCTTTAAATATATAAGGCGGTATACCGTCTGGACCAGCAGCATGCGTGGGCTTGAGCCGCCGCAGCGCGCGCAGCACGTCACGCGGCTGCAGCGGGCCGACGTGCACGCGCGCAGCCGCGTTACTCGCGCCGGCGGCCGCCACTGCCGCTTCCACGCTCAACTGGGGCCGCTTGGTCCTATACACTGAGTGAAAGTACTCAGCGAACTCTTGGGCACATCGGTCGCGTTCTAATACTTTCCCGTCCTTTTTGATAACCTTTTTAGTGCGTACATTACGCTTAGAATTTAAAAATTTCCAAAACGCCTTAGGATTTTCTAGGATCTGACTTTGTATGCGATTCTGATGAGCTTCATATGCAGTCTTTATTAATATTTTTACCTCGGCACGGCAACTCGAAAAGTCGTCATAGTGTTCCTTTAATAACGAACTTTTATATTTTTTGTGCAAACATGCCTTTAATTTAATTTTTTTCCTAATTTCGGGCGTGAACCAATCGGGATAAACGAATTTATTTTCATTAGACATGCAATTTTTTTTTCCTAGGAACGTAAGTGTCAAACAATGTATTAATATAATTGTAAAAAAAATCGAGGCTAGATTCTAATTCTAACTGATACATCGGGGACCAGTCTAAATCCGCGATGGCTTGGTAAAGAAGCTGAAAGTTGGCTTTGTTAAAATTCCAACTCGGATATTCCCTGGCTAAACACGAATCAGGTAATTGTTCATGAACGGGCGGCGCGGGCTGCACCGTGCGCGCGCGCAGTGTTATCTCCAGCGGGGGGTGGTGGGGGTCCACCGGCACGAGCGGCGCGGGGGAGGCGCGCACGCAGACCTCCTCGTCTAAGTTGCTTAAAACGAGATCGAGCTGTCGCCCGTTAGCGTTATCTATTCCATTACTCTGAGTGAATCCACAGTGTGATAAAAAATATTCGAAATAATCCTTTACAGTACCACTACACGAAAACAAATTAAAATCGCCTAAAACCAGTACCTTTTTAAATTTACAACAAAAATCTTCAATAGTATTAAATAACAATAAGTATTCATTGTCACTACTACCTGGAGGAATATAAACTACGCATACAAAAAACAAAAAACGTTCGCAGCGAAACACCACAGCACCGGCCAGCTCGAACGCTCGACAGTCTATGTTGACGTCACTCGGTACACGTACTTGCCGTAACGTAAGACGCGTTGTGGCCAATAAAACACGCTCCGCCGTGCTTACGGCCGTCTGTACGATCGCACCTTATTATTGTATAGCCTGATGGGATTAATTCGGAATCGAGGATAGCAGTATTACATCCAGTTTCTGTAATAGCGAACAAATCTGAACACGAACATAACAAATTCGTATAAAATTCTTGGGTCTTGGTTCTGAGCCCTCTGACGTTCTGATAGAACACTTCTATAGTGGGTTTCTTATTTTTTGGTTCGACTATAGTTTTTTCGAAACCATACCCATTCACAATATTCTATATTTACTGCCCAATTCTCAGGAGAAATCAAGGTATTATACTGACTTTCGGGAACGGTTATAATGAATGATGAATAATCTTTATCTGTCTTGTGTGTAATCTTTTCAACCTTAATTTCAGTACTACCTCCACAAATATTTTTTACGTGGTTCTCAATACTTTCAATTGAGGTATCCTTTTTAAACGCCACACATGAAGATATTTCTTCCGTTCTGTTCCTTGGATTCCTACAATACTTGTACTTCCTCCCTTTCTAACTTCCTTATTAGGATATCTGTTCCGCTTTCTTTGGACAGTTATCCAATTTCCTTCTTCTTTCTTCTCATCATCTTCTTGAACGGTGTTCTCAGCCGAGATCGATTCGTTCACGGATTCCACACGTTTGCATTCCGTCGCGGATTTCGTGGCCACACTGGTTGTATTATTATCGATCACCTGATTATTTTTTAAAAGTACCCTCAAATATGATGATGATGAAGATATATTCTTATCTTTCTGTAGATTTTTATGAACCTTATCGTGATCCATACTAGAATCTTGTTCCTTCCTTACAACAGCTTCTTCTGTAATGCTGCGTGCTTCTTTTGATGAATTCATTGCTGCTTTTACTTCCATCAGCTCCTTTTCGACGCATGAGAGCCTTAATTGCAGCTTTTCGTTTAGTTTTATTTGTTCATCAAGCCGCATTCTCATTTCTGTCCTGAATTCGCGAAGCTCCTCTAATATTATATTGTCCAAATTCTTACAGGACATCAAATTATCTTTGAGTGGCTTACGCGAACCTCGCTGGTTATTTACGAAGCTAGAAGATGGAAATGATTTATCTGCTCCGTAGCCTCCGCGAATGGGTGTGTTGGAATTATCCCCTTTTGGTATATTCATTTTGCATTCGGGACATACCCAATTCTTGACTTCTTCTTCACTTAAGTTCTTGAATTGATCATCCGATAATGAAACACATCCAAGGTGATACATTTTTTTACACAATGCTTGCGAGCACTCCATAAACATTAAATTATAAATTGTTTTACAACAACCATAGCCCTCAGCCACTCATAGCCCATAGTAATTATTCGATGACTATATTTTACGTAACGCCAACCGAAAACACGTCCGTGCGCGCTCAGGGCCGCGATCTATCTTTTTCAACAAAAGGGGTGGATTTCACCCCTAAAATAAAAAAAGCGCAATACGAGCATATGTCACTTTTAAAGTAGAGGGCTTAATGTACTTAATCCCAAATTTTCATCCAAATCGATGGAGGTTCAACGAAATCGGAGGTTGCACCTGATTTTTACCTTCATTTACTGTACTATTAGTCGCCCTCTTAATATTAGCATTTTCGGCCAATTTACGGCATCTAGATTCTAGAACTGCCCCGAGGCAGGGCGGGCAGGGAAGGCCGAATGGCTACGGAAATAGCCGAACAAAACCGGTGATCCACGAAACACTTAAACGGTACATTCACTATCCTGCATTGCAGTCCTGCTGCAGTCCGCCGTGCAGGCCTGCAACACCATTCACTATCCTGCCTTTTTTTTTTTTTTTTTTTTTTTAACGCAGTGAAATGCTGTAACGCATTCAACGCAGGGGATGGGGACTCCCGCTGCGGATATGTGGGGCTCGCCGCGGCAAAGATGGTGAGTGCCGCGGCCCTACCCACTAAAACACTGCGATGTTCCTGACTCCTGCAGCTGGCGGATACACGGGTCCCGACGAGCATTACTCCGTTGGCCGTCAGCGCAGCGCCTGCTTGGTCTTACGCAGGCCCCTCTTCTTGGTGGGGTGTTGGCCCCTTAGGCCGAACAGAGGCCCCAAACGGGGGGCTTGTTTAGGCCATCCTCCTCCGGTGGTGTCGCGATGCGCAGGAACATGGGCGCATCACGACCGTCTCGGGACTCGGTGCAATGGGCAGCGGCGTCCCCACACCACCACCCCGAGTACCCCTGCTAAGGCGGGACGTTTCGGCCAACTTGGACGTTCCGTCTACGCCTCGGCCGTCGTCTCCGACGAGGGTCGAGCGCCTCCCTCTCTCTAACTCGCTCGGCTTCCTCTTTGGAGGAGATCACCTCCTCGGCGAATCTCTCCACGTCTCTCCAATGGTGCTCGCTGCTCAGCATGGCTTGCACCAGTGCCGGCAGCGAGAGGTCTGATCCGATGGCGGCCGTTAAGGCCGCTCTTTGTCTCGTCCATGAGGGACAGGCCAAGATGGTGTGATCGGCCGTGTCCCTGTCCGCGGTGCAGTGGTGGCACCGCGCTGACTCCTCTCTCCGGGCTATCTCACACAGGTACCGACCGAAGCAGCCGTGCCCGGTCAGCACCTGCGTAAGGCGGAATGAGAGAGCGCCGTGCTTGCGGTTCACCCAGTCCTTCAGAACCGGGCGAATGGCCTCCACTAGGCCTACACTGACTCGTGGCTCCAGCAGGCGCTCCTCCCACAACTCCAAAGTCCTCTCCTTGGCTTGAGCCCTCCACCGACGCACGGCGTCCGGAAGGGGGTTGCTGCCCCCCGCGCGGACCTCTGCGCAACGCCAGTAGACGTCGGCGAGGGCTCTCGCGTCTATGTCCCACGGGACGCTGCCGGCGAGCAGGCACGCCGCATCCTTCGATATGGTGCGATATCCCCGCACTGCCCGCGTCGCCATTACCCTCTGCAGTCGCCCCAGGACAAGTCCGTTGACGCGCGACAGGTTTTCTGCCCAGATCGGCGACCCGTACATACACATGGAGCGTATTACGCCCATGTACAGGCGCCGACATTCCAGGCTCGGGCCCCCGAGGTTCGGGAGCAGAGAGGCCAGAGCCCCAGCAGACCTGGTCGCCTTCTCGGACAGCCGGCGGAAATGCTCCTTGAAGGACCACCGACTGTCAAGGACCAAACCGAGGTACGTCATGGAGGACGCCACGTCGATTCGGGTTCCACCAACCATAATTGCCAGACCTGGCGGAGGCGCATTCCTCGGCCGATGGAAGAGCAGGGCCTCGGATTTATTGAGGGCCACCGTCAGGCCTAGCGACTCGATGCGCCGGACAGTTTGCGAGACCATCGCCGTCGCGAGTATCACCGCGTCGCGTATCGTCTTGCCACGGCAGACGACAGCGGTGTCGTCCGCATATGCGATCTTCTCTGCGCCGGGGAGGTCGGCGCCCCGGAGGACATAATCGAAACCGATGTCCCACAGGCACGGCCCAAGAGAAGAGCCCTGTGGGACGCCGCAGTCAACCTCGTGTTCCTCCCAGGCGCCGCCCTCGGTGGGGTATTTGACGGAGCGCTCCGACAAGTAGCTCCGAATCGTCCTACGCATGTACCTTGGCACGCCGTGGTACCTGAGCGCCTCGTTAATTGTTGCCCAGGGCAGAGTGTTGAAGGCATTGCTGATGTCTAACGAGACAACCAGCACTACCCCACCCCGGGAAACCTCCTCCTCCGTGATTTGCCGGAGTCGGGCCACCGCATCAATGGTCGATCGACGAGATCTAAAGCCGTACTGAGAGTTACTCAGATTCGGGCCAACGTCCTCAAGGTGGCGGTTAAGACGCCACTATGACCCTCTCGAAAATTCACTATCCTGCCTGCAGCCCGCAGGCTTATGCAGGATAGTGAATGGTATTGCAGGCCTGCACGGCGGACTGCAGCAGGACTGCAATGCAGGATAGTGAATGGCCCGTTTTAGGGCCTTCACTTTGATTTATTTATTCACTTTGATTAGTGATAACTGGTGATAAGTGCAATTTTCTCCTAATCACTAATAACTAATCACTTGCACTAATCACTTTGAATACAGGCCCATAGACATAATACGTAGTTTAAATATAGGTCTACCAGGATCTGAATTCTGATGGCAAATTTGGATGGCAGATCCTTGATCATTGGATTTTTATATATTTTGCATGTTTCACACACAGAATCAGCCGCTATAAGGAAAAAACCGGCCAAGTGCGAGTTGGACTCGCCCATGAAGGGTTCCGCAGCAGCAATAAGAATTATTTCTATGAAATTATAAGGTTTTTGATTTATTTTAATATTTCATTTTTGATATAATGAAAGTTAAATTTAGGTTTATCATTTATGACGTATAAAAAAAACTACTGGCTAGATCTCGTTCAAACCAATTTTCGTTGGTAGTTTTTATAGTAATGTACATCATATATATTTTTTTAGTATTATCATGCCCCTACTTTAGAAGGGGGACACACATTTTGCCACTTTGGAAGAGTCTCTCTCGCAAACTATTCAGGTTAGAAAAAAATGATATTAGAAACCTCAATATGATTTTTGAAGACCTATCCATAGATACCCCACACGCATAGGCCAGATGAAATTTTTTTTTTTTTGTTTTAGTTGTACCTATGGGGACCCCTAAAATTTTTAATAATTTTTCCATTCCTGTATCAAAATCTTAATGCGGTTCACAGACTACATCTACTTACCAAGTTTCAATAGTATAGCTCTTATAGTTTCGGAGAAAAGTGGCTGTGACATACGGACGGACAGACAGATAGACATGACGAATCTATAAGGGTTCCGTTTTTTGCCATTTTGGCTACGGAACCCTTAAAAGGATCAAAATGTTTTATTCCAATTACCCCGGTATTGCTAGAGTCAATTTCTTTTCTCACTTTTTGCCATCAGATTCTCGTAGATCTACAAGATGTTTGTGTAAACACCATTGTCCTTGAAACCATCAAATGAGCCCGTCAAAATGAACAACTTTTTCTATGAGAACAATGCTGGAAATTAAAAAAAATCTGTCTTCATACCCATACAAACTGCCGATCCGGGCATCCGTATGGGTATAAAGACGGCATTTTTTTTTTGAGTTCCCAGCATTGTTCTAATAGAAAAAGTTGTTCATTTTGACGGGCTCATTTGATGGTTTCAAGGACAACGGTGTTTACACAAACACACTGTATAGTAGGTAATTTAAAGTTTGGCTACTTTCGTAAATCGTAACCATTCGGTCCGCCCTGCCCCGAGGCAGTTCTAGATGCCGAAAACGCTATGACAGACCCCGCGTTCCACTTAGCGTTAGAAACGATCAAAGTGCTCAAAGTAGGAGATATTTTGATGTTCGGTCGTTTTTAACGCTAAGGGCCTTATCACACTGGCGATTAGCGAGCGATTTGAAAGCGACGCGATTGCGCAGCGCGCACGCCGCGATTGCGCGACGTGCACGCCGCGACAGAGCAGCGTCGTCGCGGCGTGGCGTGGACGCCATTTTGTACACTCGTATTTAGTATACTCCCTAGACGAGTGTACAAAATGGCGTCCACGCCACGCCGCGACGCCGTTGCGCTGCGCAATCGCGTCGCTTTCAAACCGCTCGCTAATCGCCAGTGTGATAGGGCCCTAAGTGGTACGCGGGGAGAGAGACGTTGATTTTCTTCCATAGAGAAAAATAATAAGTACATGTTTTCTTCCATTTTCATCTACTATCTGATTGCGCATATTAATTATTATTAACAATATAAAATAACTAGATATTATGTAACGATGAATCCAAATTAAATGGACTCTTTTCTCTTGCATATTATTATGTGGCTGCTGTTCTCTCCAGCACCGCTACTTGCGGGTCCATCGCGGACACATTAATGGCTGGCCACACCACATCCTTAGGGCCGCGCCACACCGGAATGGCAGCGGCCGGCGAGCGGCAGTAGACTTCTCAAGCGATACTATGTATTACAATAATGAAGATAAAGTTTAAAATCATATGACACTGAAAGTGCTCACCGCGCCGCTGTCATTCCGGTTTGGCACGGCCTTTAGGCCGTGTTTCCACCTGCAAGCAAACTCGCGGAAGTCTTGCGTGAGTTTCTTGCAATATTGTTTACATTTCATACTAATTCCTGCAATAAATGTCGTGCGGTGCGTACATCTGCGGTGACCCGCAGCGAGATCTGTCGCGAGTCCTCGCTGACATGTTTAGACATGCTGTCGCAACTACTCGCAGGAAGCGCTTGTTGCGACAGCACTTGCTACGGGGCTTAGGGCCGGGACACAAAAACACGGCACGACGCCGTACGGCGCCGTGTCGTGGGAATCCACGACGCGCGTCGTAAAAAACCACGACACGGCGCCGTACGGCGTCGTACGACGTCGCGTCGTAGAAACTCACGTAGAAATTCAAGATGAGTTTCTACGACGCGACGTCGTACGGCGCCGTGTCGTGGTTTTTTACGACGCGCGTCGTGGATTCCCACGACACGGCACCGTACGACGTCGTGCCGTGTTTTTGTGTCCCGGTCCTTACACTTGCAAGCTGCTGTCAGACACTTCTCGCGACAGTTGTCTTGCAGGTGGAAACACGGCCTTTATAGTGTTCTTACAGACGAACGGCAACCGTCGACACTCGTCGACGGCAGTCGACGCGTGCCGTTCTTCTGTAAGAAGCTTTACATTCCCACAGTACCAACACAAATCCACGCCCGGGTTAGGAGATTCATAAGGAGAATTCTTGAGATGGGCTGAAAAATAAAATGATTATAATATTAATTATGTAAAGCAGGCGTATAAAGATGTTTATTTATGTATCTAGGTAGAGTAGGGCGCCCGGCGCCGTGACAAAATATTATTGTGACGTGTAACTGCGCCGCGGGGTGAAAAAGATTGGGAATCCCCAAAAATACCGCTTTTAAGCGGTATTTATACGTTAAATACCGCTTACAGCTTACTTTAGTAGGCTGTAAGCGGTATTTTTGGACCTAGGGAGCGTTTCAATAAAGATACGTATAACCATATAGCGACTTGCGAGGGATGTGTTTTGAGAAACAATAAAATTACTTACATATTATCAGTCTTAAAATATAAAATTATAAATATTTATTAATACCAAAAATTAAATAAGTAGTTAGTCACAGCTTTCTCCAGGAGGAGAAGTTCTCCTTCTTCTCCTTCTAAAATGGCTTCCCTTAATTAAGGAATAGCTAGTATCAGTATGGTACATATAGTTTAACAGTCACAGACATGGGCGTGCCCAGCTAGGAGCAGGGGGGTGGGGGGGGCAGCCCCAGAAGATACGCGATAAACGTCAAATTTCCTGGCAAGTGGGAATTAAAAACGTGAAACAAAATATATTTTCAATCAGATTAATAAAAGTCAATTTTCATGATTTTTTGTTTCAATATATCAGACCGACCATCTTCTCAAAACAGGTATGCTGCCCCCCCCTAGCTAAAATCTTGGGTACGCCCATGCTCACATAATAGATTCATTGTCAGAATCACTCTCATCGAACTCATTTTCATGAAACTCCCTCATGTCAACTTCTACCATATAGTTGTCGCTGGTACTCCGTTCGTTGGTGTATGGCACCACTAATATCTCATACTCGTTCCGTTCGATTTCCCGTCCATTGTACGGTATGTAGCACAATTTGTATTTTGGCTGCACTTTGCCTGGTATAAGATGTCCTTCATATTCAGCTCGGCCAACATACAACTTGCCTCTCTCAAAGTCCTCGGAGTAGCCAGCTTCCACCGCTCCAACAGGTATAATGTTTTCGCGCGTTTTCTGCCATATACAGTTGAAGCCACTCAGGACCTGCAAATTCAAATGCTTATTCAATAATCCTGATTGAATATATTTTGTATATGCCTGAGTACACAAGCTTTATATTCAGCCAAAATAATCATGTACGACTAAAAGAAGGCCTGCTGAAGAATACAAACACAATATTCCAGCTCCTCTTCCCTCTTAAATATATTATAATAAAAAATATGACCTGTAATGTAAATGACATTATTTACATTATACTTGATTTCCCCTTGGAGTATTGAAACTTGCGGCTTCGACCGTAACTAATTGGCTTGGCTTTGGCCAAATCGACACACAGTTGGACCCTTCAGATAACCAAATTATTTACGACATTTGTGACTTTGATAATGTTAAAAATGCCACAGATTAAAAAAAAATGACGATATTAATATACTACTAATAACATACCTCAAATTCGTTTTTTTCATGTGCAGCCCCACCCCAGGCAATATATCCGACGCCTTCAGATGGCACAAATTTACCACTTGCCAGAGAACCTCTGTGTGGAGCACGTATTATGTATAGCGTTTCATTTTCATAGCCCCCAATGAGGGCGTTATCTGGCAATTGGTCTGTAGCTGGTATCCACTGTGGCTCGCCACCAGAAAGTTTTGCGGTAATGGGTTTCTCAATGTATGGTGGCACTGAAAAAATAAAGGTATCTTCCATGTATTATATCTCTGACTAGAATAAAATCATAGTTACATCTACTAAACACTAGATGTCGCTATTAAGACTCTGCATTTGTTAATCTTGGTTTATTTGACGTTTAAGTAAAAATGAGGTAACTGGGCTTTACTCAATTAAGTATAATAAAAACAAGTTATTTCATTGCATGCTCATAATAAAATTAAAATACAAAGTGCTTACTTATGCATCTCCAGTACAAGTCAGTTGGCAAAAATGATGTAAAGGTCACATAGGCTAAATTCTTTTCTTTGATAGTCTTGCTGAGAATAGGTTTTGTATCACCTCTTTTACCGAATCTTATTTTACAGTCATTCCACGCCAACCAAAAGTCTTTGTACTCGTCCCTCACAATAATGTCACGAGTATCAACACGCTTGTAACTCTTCTGATACTTCTTTATGTAGCTGTAGCCATTAGCTCCAATGTAAAGCTGAAAATATAAATTTATCTCTTATTGAAAATTATTGGAACATTTGCTAAATAATATTGTTATTTTATGAGCTTGAACTTAGCAGACAGCAGACAAAAAATATATTTGGATAGGGATATCAGCGAGCCCACGTAAGTTTTTAGAGTTAACTAAAGTGATAATTGTGTGTTGTCAAATTATCTAAACATGATAATAAATATTTTTTTACAACATACGTAAAAATTTTTAAGCAAAAAAAAATCGGTTGTCTGTAAAGTCGGTTTACTGACGATAGTTGAACGTGACAACGTATGACGTTGTCACGTTCAACTATCCTTAACCCCTTAACCCTCGCTTCCGAATCTCTATAAATAGAAACAAACTTTTTCGACTGTAACCTAAAGTTATTTCGATGTATTTCTTTCAAACGATTGTCTAAAAATATTTGAGTGATGAGTAAAATAAACTATTCGCAATACAAAACGCTATATACATTCGAACAAAGCCGAAATCCAGTAAAATCTTCGAACAAAGCACAAGTCATACCTTGACACGTAGGAAATAGAGCACAATTTTAAATAGCCGAAATAATACTAATAGCTCACAGATTCGTGTATTTATTTTTCATTCAGAGTGTGGTCAATGTATCAAAGGTCATAACTAACCAAACTTCTTCATACAAAAGTATTCTCTAAGTCATCGAAATACGTAATATAATCGAAACAAAGAGCTCGGCCCAGGTGGGTTGAGTACGGTTGCTGAGAGGATAAATGAAACGCCTCAGAGCAGCTGTCAGCGAGGCAACGCTGCATGAACTGTCATGTTTTTCGGGCGCGCACCCCATATCGAATTATAAGACGTTATCACGTCAAAATTTTGGGAAGCTCTCACGCAATTTCCTATTGTTGAAAATTTATAAAAATTTGTAAATACAGTAGAACCCGTTTAAAACGATCACGCTTAATACGATTTCCCGCATAATACGCCATTTTGCATGAGTCCCTGCAACTTGAGACATGTTTTCATACATTCTTTAACGCTTAATACGATCGTCATCCCGTTTAATACACCTTATCGGCCAACACATATTACCTCTTACCTCATCGCCATGGCATTGTGTGCCGTCAAATCAGTGGGAATTGCGATGTTGATAGTTGATACGTGGATGGCAAGTGGCAACACTTTCCGAATTGTTGCAAAATCCAGAAAAATCCTAGATGTTTTCAAAGGATTTTTGATGGGTCAGAAAAGTTACATTGGTTGGTGATTGGTAAGGCGAAAAATTCACGTTGTTTCAAAAACGTAAAATCGCTTTCTGTAACATATTTGATATTAAAATGCACAATCTCGAGCTTGGATGACCGGCATTCGTTTCATCGATTGGTTAAAATCTCTACATGATCACTTCCAGATTAAATGTAGACACATAATTATTATTTATTTATTATATTATCTTCATGGATAGGAACACCTTGGGGGCGATTTCTGGTTACCTCCAAGTGTGCACGAACACTTCTCCAGTCTTTCGGTGCCGCCGACTAAAGGACTAAATCTGTATGTCGACGGTTCTCTGGGTTCTGGTGAAGTAATCGTGACGGTGTCCCTGGGCAACGCTCGCTTGAAACATCTAGCGGATGTAGCAAGCGGGCGGTAGATGGACCGGCGGACCGGCTGACCCCGGACCTGACTGCGGCGTTGGGGGAGGGGGCGGGCTCGGCTCGGCCTGTCGGGGCTTGGCTGTGTAAACACTAAACAGCCAGGTCTCGATGGGCAGACGAGCGCGTCTCTACCCCCAAACGGCTGCGACAAGTTGCTGTCAGATTTGGGATCAGTCGGTCAGGGTTGGGTTGAGGTCTGGTCTGGTTTGGAGTCCTAGTGCTCACAGCATTAGAACCCCAACCCAGACCAGAACTCAACTCGACAATAAAAACCCAATCCAATCGGTGTTATCCGACCCGTGCCGAAGGATGCATGGCTGCGGGAAATCAGCCGCGAACGGAGGACCCTCGATACCAGGCGACCTCGAGGAGTAAATAGCCTTACCCTTGCAAGCGGTGCAGTGTGGGGGTGGACCTTTTATTTCCCTAGCTACTCGTGGGATTTGAATGGAGATAGAAAAGGACCAGGAAAGTCTTGTGGCCGAACTGGAAGCTTTATGCTCCACGGAGGCGATGGAAATCGGCGTAGCCGAGGACCACCTATTGTCTGGGTCTGTCGGGGCAGAGGACACTACTGTGTCTGGTACCCCTTCTGACCCTCTACCATCTAGCGCTTCTGCACCTTCTTCTTCTGAAGTTGGGGCTGGCGCAACCGCTAACGCCCCTAAGAGAAGGAGAAGACAACTCAGTGGGGCAGCCAAGAGACGCATTGAGCGGTGGATGGCGAGGGGTAAGAGCCTCGAAGAGGCGAAGACCCTTTGTCAGAAACCACTCAGTGAGTTTCCTGAGTATGCCGAGGAGTTGGAGAAGCGTTCGAGCTCCAAACGGCAGCTCTCTGACACCGCCAACTCACAGGAAAGACCGACGAAGGCAGCCAAGCACACTAGTGCTCAGGCGCCCAAGCCGAGTTTCAGTGAGGCGGCGAGTGCCATTCGTGTGGGCATCCTCGATGCTGGGGGACCTCACTCACGGGAGAGCGCCGAGGGGTTGAAGAAATGCATTCTTCGAGTCATCGACGATCAACCGGAGGGAGAGGGACCTAAGCTAATAGGATGCGTCCACAGATCGGGTGGACTTGTCTTCACCTGCGTCGACGCTGCCTCTAAGCAGTGGCTGGCGCGGCTGATCGACATGATCCATCCCTGGGATGGAGCAGCCCTCCGCGTCGTTGACGAGGCGGAGCTGCCCAAGCCCCGTTACGCTACAGCGTGGGTTCCTGACCTAGAGGTGGACGAGGTAGGAATCATCAAGCGACTGACCTCGCAGAATGGAGGTATGGGAATCCGGCTTTGGAAAGTGGTCAGCAGTTGCCCACAAGGAGGTGTGCTGTCACCCCTGGAATGGTCCCTGGTAGTGGATGAACTACTAAGGGAACTGAACCTCTTAGGTTACTACGCTCAAGGGTACGCTGACGACCTGGCGATCATGGTGGTGGGAAAATGCGCATCGGTGGTCGCTGGGTTGATGCAGTCAGCACTAAGAGTCGTCGAGGATTGGTGCCAAAGGGTCAAGCTAGCAGTAAACGCTGATAAGACGGTCTTGATACCTTTCACCAAAAAGAGGAAGTTGGAGGGACTAAGACCCCCAACACTCTTCGGGAAAACTATTAAGTTTGCGGGTGATGTCAAATATCTAGGAGTAATCCTAGACAAAGGACTCACTTGGAATAAGCACATCGAGTATATTACGAAAAAGGCTAGATGTGCTCTGGGTTCCTGTTGGAAGCTTGTCAGCTCTAAATGGGGTATTCGGCCGAAGGCAATGCTATGGCTATATACAGCCGTAGTGAGACCGATTACCACATATGGCTGAGTAGTGTGGCGTAAAAAGGCTGAACAAGTAAACTGTAATAAAAGTCTAAACAGCGTACAGAGACTGGCATGTCTAATAATCACGGGTGCACCCTCGTCAACACCCACCGCTTCCCTCGAGGCCCTGATCAACTTAACTCCGCTTCCTCTGCTTGTTCAGATGGAGGCCAAAAAGGTGGCTCTCAGGGCCAGGACGGCGGGTAGGACGAATTGGGCCTCCACCCCATTTCGACAGCTGAAACAGTCTCTCAGTGAATCACCTGTCATGACCATGCCATCAGATGCCATGATCAAGGTTCATAGCTTTTCGAAGCAATACCAGGTTTTTATACCTTCCAGGGAGGACTGGGAAAGAAAAATCCCAATCGATATCCGCCCTAGCGACATAGTTTGGTTCACGGATGGATCAAGGAAAGACAACCGTGCGGGAGCCGGATTCTACGGGGGCAGGCCACCGAAAGGCAAATACGCCTGTTTGGGGGAGTTTGCGACCGTGTTTCAGGCTGAAGTCTTCGCTATCCTCGGTTGTTCACTAGAAAGCCTGGAGATGGCCCTAGTTAATAAAAACGTGTATTTATCTTCTCCGATAGTCAAGCTGCACTTAAAGCACTGACTGCCGCAGAAGTCTCGTCCAAATTAGTTCTGGAATGCATTGAGACGTTGAACATGCTCGGAAGGAACAACAACATCCGCCTAGTATGGGTCCCTGGCCACAGAACGTCCCCGGCAATGAAACCGCTGACGAACTGGCTAGGCTTGGGGCCGAGAGTCTCATATATGGCCCAGAACCAGTCTGTGGTATAACTCCCAGTACCACAAAGCAAGTGCTCAAGGAATGGGGTCACAGACTATGCAGGAAGCAATGGGCTGAGACCCCTGGCCTTGAACACATCAAGGCACTAATTCCTGGCTTCAACAAGAAACTATCAGAATTAGTGCTCACCTTGGGTAGGAACCAATTAAGAATCCTTACCAGAAGCCTAACTGGGCACTGCAAGCTCAACAAACACCTAAACAGAATGGGTATTTGTAGCTTAACGACTTGCAGATTCTGTGAGGAGGAGGATGAAACACCTATTCACCTTCTCCTCGACTGTCCTGCTCTACTACAGAGCAGGAACAGGCACCTTGGTCGCCACGAATTCTCATCCACAGAGGAAATTCGTGGCACCAACCCCAACCATATCGTTCAATTTATGAGCAGTATTGGGTTGGGGATGATTCTCTAGTGCGAAGGAGTCACAATAGATCTGCCTTCTTTAAAAAAAAATCTTCATGGATAGGAACACCTACATCTGAAAAAACATAGTAAATATTAATACATATGTTTGTAGTAGGCTCGTTTTTTATTTCCCTATATCTAGTACAGTAAATGAAAGCAAAAATCAGGTGCAACCTCCGATTTCGTTGAACCTCCATCGATTTGGATGAAAATTTGGGATTAAGTACATTAAGCCCTCTACTTTAAAAGTGAGATACGCTCGTATTGCGCTTTTTTTTATTTTAGGGGTGAAATCCACCCCTTTTGTTGAAAATAGAAAAAATGCAGATTTAACCATTCTGGCTTAAATAATTGGGTTTAATTCGATAAAATAAATGTTTTAATGTTTTCCTCATGATATTTTATGATTATTTAATTAATTTTTCAACCCTTATGGCACCCATCCCTTTAATCGTGAAAAAACACTTTATGTATTTCTGCACTTTAAACTCGCATATTTACAGTGTATAAACAGTTTGTTTAGTATTTATAATATAATTTTTGGATAAGACTGAAATATAGACCCCTAAAAGTACGCCTTTATTGCGGAATCACGGTAAAAATTGGGTTCAAAAACTTAATAGGTTTATGTTTTTGAACCCAATTTTTTCAGTTTATTTACTTAGTATTAATTTCTTATTTAGTTTTTTTGCGAAATTTTTTCACCCCTGTAAACTACCCCATGTCTGAAAAATAAGCTTTAAGTTTTTATTTTAAGTTTTTTATCAGCTTTAATAAGTTCGAATATTTTTTCATAGATTAAGATAAATTTTATTAATATATTTCAAATGTTGATATTATTTAGTCCAAAATATTCAAACAACGATTTCAAACTACCCTCTGTGCAAAAAATTGACGCATAGGCTGAATCTGCTAGACTGAAATATTTAATAGACGCACATCATTATAAAAAGCCCCGTTCTTATCGAGTCGACATTTACCGTTTTGTTTACTTTCTGAATATTGAAAGACTTGAAAGAAATATACGTATATTTAGTAAGGTCTATATGACGCCTGCAATCGCGCTGGAACCGTACATTATTTTCATACTTAATTTCAGAAAAATCGGTTGAACCGTTTGGGTGTTAAGAGGTAACAGATAGACAAAAACACTTTAGCATTTATAATATTAGTATAGATGTACCTATTGACAGGTTTTCCTACAATATTTGCATCCCAAATCTCTGCTTCAAAATTGTTTTCAAAAAAAATATTTTTGTTTTATCACAATAGCTCTGTTAATTTTTAAGTTATCGGGTTAATTTATGGATCATTTTAAAGGTAATTTAAAGAGCTTTAAGATCAAATTGAACAGTGCCTTTTAAAGTCCTTGGTTTTAAAAAAAATAGGGTTGAAAGGTCCCGATTTCATGGTTCTTGCAGTAAAAGTTAGGCTTTAAACGTCTCTATCTTCGTTATTTTTCATCCTATAAAAATCAAAAGAAAATCAAAAGATTTCTTAAAAAGTGGACACCAATTTCGTTCTTTATAATTTTTACGAAGGTTCAATATTTTTGAAATTATGTTCAAAACAAAATGATATTTACGAAAATTTGAATAATTTCAATTTTACTAAATCATTCTGTTTTTAAAAACTAAGCATTCTAAACCAAGAAAATTTTTTGAGGTCATTACTAATGATAAAATAAAGAAAAGCCTTTGGGGATAACCATAAATTTGAATTATTGTAGAAATGGTCAACGTTTTATTTTTCGATTTTTCCAAAACAATTTGAAAGTGTCATCTTATTTTTATCATAACTTGTTCAATTTTGATGCTTTTAACTTTTTACAATACTTATTAGAAAGGTATTTTTAAGCACTTTAAAAAATTTTAAGGAAGTACATGTCATAAAATGCATCGGTTTACCGTTATTTAAGTTTGAATGCTTAGACTTAGGTACTCGCCGAAAGAAAATATAAATACAATCACCTATAGCTCACTTTGAATATTCTATAGGAAGGCATCTTAGAGTAGATATTAGTTTGTTTTTTTATTGGCTTTAATTTTGGTCATTACACATTTTTGTAAAAACCTATAGTTTCTTAGTTATTTATGAAAAACCGCTTCAAGACAAGTATTTTTCTCACGCAAAAACATGATCTTTGATCTTTAATAACTCCGAAACTATTGATTTATTCAAAAACTTTATATAGCAAACTTTGCTTAGAATTTGTATGTCTATTGATTCCTGGGGTTATTTTTACTTAAAAAAATTCACCCCCCGAGAAGGGTTGGCATCCACCCCCAGGGCAAAAGCGCAAGTTGGCACTATGTCACTTTCTCCACCTACTTACCAATTTTCATGAAAATCGATGGAGGTTCAACGAAATCGGAGGTGAAAACCTTCACTGCCTCCACTAATCCCGCATAATACGCTTTCCCGCTTAACCCTAGGATGGTAACATAATTTACACGACCGCGCATAGTAACAGGGGTGCCAGGTCACCCCAGTTGTTATGAATAAATATAAAAACTTTTGTTTCATGAAAACGATTTTTTTAAATATAAAACAAAATAAAGCAACACCCTTTCTTGAAATCTATCTGTAACTACACGAAATAAATCTTGAAATTATTTAGTTTTTCTTAACAAAACACAATTAATACAAATTTCCAAGCGTTGTTTAGTTCACGCAGGTCTTTTGGATTTAGAACAAAAAATATTAACTTTTTTGTCATTTTTCCGAGGACACATTGTACATCGAGCAAGCTTTGGTAATTTGGCGGGGGGTTCACTTGCTGGAACTTCTTCGGGGATATTTAGAATGGACCCTAGATATTTCTCGATAGTAGTCGAGGTAAATTCGACTCTAAACGTCGTTCCATGTGCGGCTCGACTAGCTGTATTGCTAGTTTTTTTCGGAGATTGCTTCTAAATTTGTTAGCTGGCGTGTTTGAATGTTTTACATACTTCTAGATAGAGAATCATATAATTAGAATTGGAAATAATATAATCTTGGTCGGAATGCACGGAGACGAGAGAGAGATTCATTTTCAGAAGGTTGCTCGGCCTATAATAATGGCTCTGTTTCACTCTCATCATCTTCAGCAATAGTATTTAAGTACCGTTCAAGCTCTTTATCATTACAAAACTTCATTATGAACTGAAAATAATGCATAAATAAAATACGTGAACAAAAAAATACCTACGTAAATAGGAACAGGGAAGCCGCATCACCCCACACATACCTGCAGAACGAAATTGACGTGTTGCTGCTCCCACCGGCGACGGCTACTGATGACTTACAGTAAAACAAAAGAATACAAAAAATGCTTGATCGAAATAGCCAATAATTTTCGAGAAATCGGCGCGTGATTGCTTGCGTGGGGTGTTGGGGCACCCCTGTTACCATCCTAGGGTTAAGACGCGTTTTTGGTTGAGTCCCTGTGAAATCGTCTTAAACGGGTTTTACTGTATGCTCAATTTTCGGTTCTTTAAAGATGATAACGATTATTTTTTTGATTTTTTATTTCGATCATTCTGGGGCTCATAACTCTGTAAATAATCAGTAAAAAAAAACATTTATCATGTATTTCCCGGTCAACATTCTAAACATAATATTTTTTGTTTTTTTATTTTGTCACTGAGTTGATAGATATCCGTATTTTTGTTTTTTTATTTTTTTTTGGCGACGGATATCAAGATTAAAAAATAACCAAATGAAAAAAAAAATTCTCATATCTTCATTTTCAAAAGATCTAAACACGATATTTTTCAGAATTTTGATGTTTTCGTTTGTTCATTCATTATCTTTATTTTATATTTTTTTTTAATTTTGTCCCAAAAATCGTCAAAAACTCAAAAAAAATCATTGTTTTGTATTTGTTTGTACTCCATACTCCATACAAAACAATTTCTTTTCAGTTCTTAACGATTTTTGGGCCAAAATAAAAAAAAAACAAACTAAAAAATCAAAATTCTGAAAAACATCATGTTTAGATCTTTTGAAAATAAAGATATGAGAATATTTTTTTTCCATTTGGTTTTTTTTTAACCTTGATATCCGTCGCCAAAAAAAATAAAAAAACAAAAATACGGATATCTATCAACTCAGTGACAAAATAAAAAAACAAAAAAATATCATGTTTGGAATGTTGACCGGGAAATCCATACTAATATTATAAATGCGAAAGTGTGTCTGTCTGTCTGTCTGTCTGTCTGTCTGTCTGTCTGTCTGTCTGTCTGTTACCTCTTCACGCCTAAACAGCTGAACCGATTTTGCTGAAATTTGGTATGGAGATACTTTGAGTCCCGGGAAAGGACATAGGATACTTTTTATCCCGAAAAAATGTACGATTCCCGCGCGATAAACGAGTTTTGGCGCAACGGAGTTGCAGGCATCATCCAGTGTTTAGATAATTTGACAACACACAATTATCACTTTAGTTAACTCTAAAAACTTACATGGGCTCACTGATATCCCTATCCAAATATTTTTTTTGTCTGCTGTCTGCTAAGTTCAAGCTCATGTTTTTTTTTTAAGTCCGTGTGTTTATATATTTTTTTTATTCAATTTTTTTGACAGGATAATAATGTACTTGGCATCTACTAAACAGTCAACAGCATAAAAATTTTAATATTATTGCAACAGAATACCACAAAAACTGTTTGATATAATATAAGTAATATAAATTAATTATACATCTAGTGTGGTATCGATGCAGCAATGCTACAACAATATTTATAAAACTCACCCAATAAATACATGGGAGGTAAGGTTTTTCTGCCAGGCCAATAACCGCATTGCTGTCTCCTTTTATTGAGAACAGAAGTGCACCCAAATTCACTTTGTAGAAAAGTATCTCCGATTTCAATCTCGTTGTAAACTCTAAAAGATTGAAACCAAACAAATTACAGATCCACAACTACTTCACATTACCTACATTTTTTTAATAATCAATGAAATACTTGCCAATCAAATCACCCATATTTTTATAAGCTCTTAATTTATATTTTAATAATTATTTGACTGTCGTGTAACAAGAAAATTATTTTTGTTTTGCACAATACCTATTCAATAATTCATAAACTTTAGGATGACTCATAGGTATTTTAAACAAGAAACTACTCATAAATGATCTGATTCAGCATTAAAATGAAAATTTTAAATTTATATCGTGTTTAACACTGAGAACGATTTCGTTGACTTTAAAATTTGTTTTTTACAAAATATTATACAAAGAAAATTTAATCACTACGATATTATAATACGGTAAGTACTATAATATTTATTTTACAATATTTTCTAATGTGTTCTTTCTTTCTTTTTCTTCTTTTTTGGCAACTTGACACAAAGGATGTGTATGTTGTGCCACAGACAAGGTAAAAAGGTAAGGAATATGGCGGGAAAACCATATTCCTCCTATTATAATTTTCATCATCGTTTTCATGTATCGTCAAGTCTAAGGTCTAGTCAAAGTCTAAGTAAAAGTCAATACAGTCACAGGAGTCAAGTCAGTCGATTCAGTAAAGTGGTAGACGCTTTACTGAAACTTTCGATGGAGTTTTGGAGGGAACACAAAATAGCACGTTACTGGATATTACATCACTTTCCTACACTTATGAATGAACACGAATTTCTTTTGGATCAACAGTTGTCTCATGAAAACCTCGCTCAGGATATATCCGTGATCTAGTCATTGTATTGTTTAAGTTAATTGTATTCATAATTATAATCCCTAAAATCCGATAAAATATTAGTTTTAAGAATTAAAAACCGGCTGGCATCCTTATTAATTAAAGTATACTTACGTTTTACGTTTTAAAGTTTTTTCTACGTTCATGTTTTGAAAGAACTTTTGTTTTGTTTTGTTTTGTTTTTGGTTATTAGTTAATGTTAATGGTGTTGGGTACTTTTTTATTCTCTAGTATATATCTTGATTTATCAGTATGTACAACAAAAACATTATTTACTGTATATTTTATTATGTTTTTTTTTTTGTTTTGACTTTTGGCTTGGTTTTGACAAGTGACAAATGAAAATCATAGACAATTTGTCTTATTGTGTGTTACCAATATCATACTTGTGGCGGCGGCGGCGGCGTGCGACAGATGCTTGTCGCGTGTGCAATAGTATCAGCGTGGGCTGTCGCGCTAAATCTTATTTGTCTAGGTCATGTCTATGTATATTAGTTAATTATTTTTATTGTTATTTAAGTTGTTCCTGTTTGTGATTAGTTTATAATGATTTTTGTTATCCATGTCGTCACTTCTGGCTCTCGCGGAAGACCGGCGCTGAATATGCCTTCGGGTGTACCAGCATATGCCGAGCGTGGGCCAATTTGCAACTGCTATCTAGAATTGCTATATATTATAACATTATGTATATATGTACCGTGTTTGTAGTGGCAAATAAAGCTTATTATTATTATTATTATTATTATTATAATGGTTAATATTCTACCAATATTACACATTAAAAACCCAGCTAACACAATTTTAGAAAGATAATACAAAAACACAACAGCACTCTTTCACATTCCCGCCAAAACTCCTTCTAATCTGTTTACGTTTCACGTTTCTAATATTATTGTTATACTTCTTCTTCAAATGACAAATGTAGGCAATGACAGACAGACGTAATATTTTCTTCTACTTTTATTTTCTACCGGCTAAAGGTACCTATTTTGTTCTTAGATAACATTTTACCACAAATGCCACAAAATATGAGAACGTGAAAAAGTAAAACCAGCTATAGTCTGACGGATTATACTGCGCGTCCACAGAACAATCTGTTTTTATTGTTCTGTGTGCGCGTCCACCGAGTCGGATCGGAACTCGGAAGCGGAGCGTACGGTGCAGACGGAGCTAGGATCAATTATTAGTATGCTCTGGATTTGCCAAGCGCGTACGCCCGAAAGGGACAGAAGTATGGGACTCAGTACGGATTTTACAGCCGGTTATATAACAAATAACCATGTTAAGTTTATGCAGCATTCAACTATAATACGTCTTTGTTTCACCACATAAATTAATGTAAATCACATAAATCACATAAATAAACGAAGTTATATCGGTCGCAACTGATTTGTTGGTCACAAGTTTCTGACGTGATAACGTCTTATAATTCGATATGGGCTGCGCGCACGAAAAAAACATGACGCAATATGCGGCGTTACCTCGCTGATCGCTCCAACTCTCAAGTCTCTCAACAACCGTAAGGCCCACCTGGGCCGCGCTCTTTGTTTCGATTATATTACGTATTTCGATGACTTAGAGAATACTTTTGTACAAAGAAGTTTGGTTAGTTATGACCTTTGATACATTGACCACACTCTGAATGAAAAATAAATAAACAATCTGTGAGCTATTAGTATTATTTCGGCTATTCAAAATTGTGCTCTATTTCCTACGTGTCACGGTATGACTTGTGCTTTGTTCGAAGATTTTACTGGATTTCACGAATGTATGTAGCGTTTTGTATTGCGAATAGTTTATTATATAGTAGGGGAGGTCGCGCTCAGTTAAAAAAGTAATTTCATACCGAGCGAAAATTGTTACAATAATAGTATTCCACTAATACATAACAGCTTTGATCGTCAGCCACTTCATAATGGGTGGAATAAAAATTGAGAGCATCTCAAAGTTGATGTTGGGAATCGTATTGAATTGACATTAAAACGATCCCAATTTGCACCCAATAAAGGTTCATATCTAGATTATACACGTTTAGGTTCGGTAGGTGTCGTTTTAGTTTTAGTATATAACAAGAGATGGCGCTTTTAAAGTAAAATGTATATAATTCTTCTTCACAAGTATTGACTATCGAATTAATTACTTAAAATTCCTATGTGAGATAATTTTATGGTTAATTCAAACGAAAATCGCCGTCAGCTGAATGTTTGCAGGTGGAAATGTCGTCTACGGGACGCCCTAGGATACATTGAGCGCGAAGTAGGGTTATATTGGTCATAACTTATATCGCTGGCTAACGGTTTTTCCACCATCGTATTAGCGACTGACGGTTTTATTTATTATTTACAAAGTAGAAACATTCACCTGTATAAATTTTGTACGGTATAAAATGACTTTATATTCAAATTTTTTTTACATGTTCAGTAACGCGACTGACGTTGAATCCCCCGTCTGCAATACGGCTGACGGTGATTTTTTGGTTAAACATGACCTAAATAATCATCCATAAAAGTTTCATTCGGTATAAAATCACTTTTCGCAACAATTTTTTTTACAACTTTGAAATACTCTCAGTTAACATTCCACCACGGGTGCGGCGACTGACGCTGATTATATTGATTGATAAATATTAAGCTACCGCTGGACAAAAATTTGGTCGGTATGAAATGGCTTTGCATACGCTAGCACTACCTCTCCTACTATTACTCATTATAAATATTTTTAGACAATCATTTGAAAGAAATACATCGAAATAACTTTAGGTTACACTCGAAAAAGTTTGTTTCTATTTATAGAGATTCGGAAGCGATTTGCTTATTATGTTTGTAAATAAATTACGTTAAAAGCTTGTAGAACTACTACTCACTATTGTACGAAATTATTTATTGCCCTATTATGCACACAGATCGGCAGGGAACCGATAAACATTTGACACAATATGTTTAAGGGCTTTCTGCCGGCCGCGGCCATTTTGAAATTTATTTGTATAGCACTAAGGTCGATGTTTGCTTGCGGACTATTTTTTCTTTGCAGAGGAGTGTCCTATTTCAAGTGGTTTGTTTTTATACATCTCAACATCATTCGTCGATTTGTTTACAAAAATGGTTAGTATAGGAGTTTATCATTGAGATAAGAATAAAGTATTCGTTTATTTCTTCTGAACAAGTCACTAATTATAGTTTCGAAAGTTTATAATTGAGAAACTAATATCACATCGGACTAAATACTATATTATGATGGCTTGATAGATAGAAAATTTAACATATATTATAATGTAGTTCACACAAACATAAAATATGGATTGTATGTAAGGATATTTCATATTATATTAATTTTACAAACAGGGTAGGCCGGGCGCCATTTTTTTTGCACATTGACCTGCCAACTTTTTTGCATAGATTTTTCCCGGAACTGAGGGGTTAAGGCTATGACGTTGTCACGTTCAACTATCGTCAGTAAACCGACTTTACAGACAACCGATTTTTCTTGTGACAATTGTGGCCAACAGAAATTCTGACAAGGACAAAAAATGTTGTTTCCGTCATTTTCATTCCTTACAGTTTTCGTATATTGGGATTTCGTTCACACATGGTAATAAAAATTGCGTAGCAAATCCAAAGCATACTTCATCCTAGGGACGGAGCATCGTCATTTTCGTAGAGATAAACTACGATAACATGGCGCGCCCCTCCAAATTACTGTTTCAATGTGTGTAGTCGAGTGTCTTGAGTCTTATAATTCGATATGGGCTGCGCGCACGAAAAAACATGACGCAATATGCGGCGTTACCTCGCTCTGAGGCGTTCCATTTGAGTTGTTTAGCAGAAATGTACAGTCAGGGAAAATTGTGCTAAGCAGAAATGTACAGTCGGGGAAATGAGTTGTTTAGCAGAAATGTACAGTCGGGGAAATGAGTTGTGTAGCAGAAATGTACAGTCGGGGAAATGAGTTGTTTAGCAGAAATGTACAGTCGGGGAAAATTGTGCTAAGCAGAAATGTACAGTCGGGGAAATGAGTTGTTTATCAGAAATGTACAGTCGGGGAAATGAGTTGTTTAGCAGAAATGTACAGTCGGGGAAAATTGTGCTAAGCAGAAATGTACAGTCGGGGAAATGAGTTGTTTAGCAGAAATGTACAGTCGGGGAAATGAGTTGTTTAGCAGAAATGTACAGTCGGGGAAATGAGTTGTTTAGCAGAAATGTACAGTCGGGGAAAATTGTGCTAAGCAGAAATGTACAGTCGGGGAAATGAGTTGTTTAGCAGAAATGTACAGTCGGGGAAATGAGTTGTTTAGCAGAAATGTACAGTCGGGGAAATGAGTTGTTTAGCAGAAATGTACAGTCGGGGAAATGAGTTGTTTAGCAGAAATGTACAGTCGGGGAAAATTGTGCTAAGCAGAAATGTACAGTCGGGGAAATTAGTTGTTTAGCAGAAATGTACAGTCGGGGAAAATTGTGCTAAGCAGAAATGTACAGTCGGGGAAATGAGTTTTGAAGTGACAACGTCTTTTAATTCGGTGGAGCCGGCTGCACGCACGAAAAAACATGACTCATGCGGCGTTACCTCGCTCTGAGGCGTTCCATTTAAGGCTTGAACTGCAAGCGAGAGCACGGAACGAGCGACAAAGAGGCACGTTGTCACGTTCAACTATCGTCAGTAAACCGAATCGTCAGACAACCGTTTTTTTTATATAATTTTGGTGGAAATTTTTGTTTCCACCAAAATTAGAGATAAGGTGTTTACGGGAAACTAGTACGACAACCATCACCTAGACGAGTTAGCTTGTGGCATGATTAAGTGAATGGCGTATTTTTTATGCTTTAAGAATCAATGGTATTTTGTAAAAATAATGTTTGACAAACACTCTTACCTCGGAATTTGCGAGAAAAATAATCTTAAAAAAAACTACGTGCACTAAAGTTATAGCACATTAACCTAATTATAAACAAACGAAAATTCTACCGATATTCAAATTAACAACATGATATTATTGCCACAAGTAGGATAATTTAAGTACACCAAATTTCATAAAATCGGGGGTTTTGTGATAAAACGGTTTTCTTTCATTTCGGGCTGGAAACTGGTACGACCCAGCCCACAGCCACTTCCTAAACGGGTAAGCGTGTGTCTAAAAGAAGTAAATGGTGTATTTTTTATGCTTAAGGGATCAATGGTTTTTTGTAGAAACAACGTTTCGTAAATCCCACCAAAATTTAAAAATTCTCCGCGACAGACCTAAACTGTGTCATAAAAACTCAACGACAGAACTTAATACTATAAAATTCATGTATTATCAAGGGTCAACTATATTAAACGACTACATAAAGATAAAAATCCAATCCAGTGTCAAGTTTTTTGTAAATCGGTCTAGATATTGAGTAAAATGGATCGGCGACAAGCCACCAAAATTGGAAATCGCCTATTTATGTTTATTATCTTGGAAAATAATATATTAAAAAAAAATAACGACGAGGCCAAATTATAAGCATTATGTTTTACTTTTAAAATCAAAAAAGAAAACCTTATCTTAAAAAAATAGGATAGTTTTCAGCCTTGCCGCGCAAAAAAGCTGTTTGGGAAATCCAGTCAGTCACATCCTTATGAAAGAGTTTGTATGTAGTAAGTATTCAACCAATCAACCTGTACTCGTAATATTTCACTCAATGTCACTTATTACCAAGATTTGTTGGTCAACTAATCATAACAAGCCGACCGCGCAAGACAACGCACTTCAAACCAACTTCAAACGTTTTGACAACGCACTTCAAACGTTTTGATTTTTGGAGGGGCGCGCCATGTTATCGTAGTTTATCTCTACGTCTATGTCGCAGGTTACACGGTCAAATTTTCATCAATCTGCAGGCGTAGCATGATCCCCATAGAAATGGTTTCTTTCTACGGAAGAATAGACAAAATGACAGTTAGACAAGACAAAGTGACAATTAGACAATGGAAATCTGCCATTTTGTCGATAAAATCTGTCGGTCGGTATGTCGATTCTTTCCCAGTCTATGTTCTTATGCTAGCCCTACTGATCCATCAATCCGGTAAAGATTGTCGAGATCGTCTAATCCACGGATTGATGGATTGATCGTATTTTTAATAATAATATGATGAACTTTTTATAACCATCAATATTCCGTCAATCAGATTAATGGATCAGAATTCAGATTGATGAGACCGTTTAACCCAGTGGTCCCCAACCTTTTTTTCATTCGGGCCACAAACATGCTTTGGTCTTGGTGTCGCGGGCCGCAACTAAAATTTTTTAGGGTTAAAAAATAACATTCTTCAAAATTAACGATTTAAAAGTGGAAAAAATTTAACGACTATCACGTAGACTTTATGTTATTTTGCCGGTGGGTGTGAAGTACAAAATTGTTTTACATCACGCGGGCAACAAATAAAGTCCCGGCGGGCCGCGGGTTGGGGATAGCGGGTCTAACCTGTGTCTATCAGGCACTGACCTCTAATAAACAATTAGGGCCGAAGATTTGAAAGCGACGCGATTGCGCAGCGCGCACGCCGCGATTGCGCGACGTGCACGCCGCGACAGCGCAACGGCGTCGCGGCGTGGTGTGGACGCCATTTTGTACACTCGTCTAGGGAATTCCCTAGACGAGTGTACAAAATGGCGTCCACGGCACGCCGCGACGACGCTGAGCTGCGCAATCGCGTCGCTTTCAAACCGCTCGCTAATCGCCAGTGTGATAAGGCCCTTAGTACCTACGCTGGACCTATGATACCCTTTGAAATGACAGCTGTTTTTTTGTGCCTATTTGAAGCGGAATCAGCGCCCCAATGCGGGGGAAGACTGAAGAGAACTAAATCTGACGTAAACATGACGTTTAAGAGTCGCCATATTGGCGCTGATAGCAGTAGTGGCCAGTGGGATACTTGGAACCAAAGATCTCTTGGAACTAATACTAGTTTCAGTACCTAGTGATTATATTCTCTTTGGTTTTTACGACCAATAGCGGTAACTAATACTAGTTTCTACCACCGTAGTGATTATATTCTCTTTGGTTTCTACAACCAATACCTAGCGATTGAGCGGCCATATTTTGCAAGTTACGACTTACGTCAGATAAGTTCTCTTCTCCCGCATTGGGAGCGCTGATTACGCTACAAATGGGCACAAAAAACAGCTGGGTATCTTATGTCCAGCGTAGGTACTTGCAGTATAATTATAGAGGTCAGTGCTATCAGGCCTTTAATATTTTGTCAGGCGCAGAAATGACGTTCCAGTGCACGCAGTACCATAGAAATCAATACTTGAGATACAAAGCAAGAAATCCGTCCGCTGTGTAGGTACGCTCCGACTCCGATCTGGTGGACGCGTACCTACCTTAACCCGCGAAACATGCGCATGTTTTAAATTATTATTTTGACAATGTCCCAGAAGTCAAAATAGTCCGTAGATGATTAGGGAACGAAAAATCCAAAATAAAAAATATTTTATTACCATTATGATATTTCATTCGAGACTGTTTCTATATTTATAAGCTTATCTTCTTGCTAGATATTATCAACCTTTATTTTGCTCTACTACTAGTCAAAACAATATGACGGAAGGTATGTTTTTAAAAGAATAAAAATTGTCTAGAAAATTTTACCCTAATTTCAATCAGTTTTTTATGAAAAATAAAATATGGGCTCTTGCAGATGTGGCGCCTATTCCCTCCAACACCACAGCTCGCGTGTCCATCGCTGACACAATAATGGCTGGACATGTCATTAGGTACCAACAAAAGTCCACGCCCAGAAAACCGGTGAAACCACTACCAAAGCCCGCTAGACCCGGGTAAGGAGATTTTAGAAAAATCTGTAGCCATGTGGTATTTTCGGACCTAGGGTGCATTTCCAACGGCGCGGAGCAGCGCGCAGCGTTAAGACTTGAGAGGAAAGTTTTTGAGAACCAAGAGATCAAGTCGCTTCATTTGCCTCACCTCAATAATTGGACCTTCTCCAACACATTTTTCGCAATTTACCAGCGATTAGCGAAAGCACTCGCGAGTCGCGACTCGTACAGCTACGGTCTTGTGTTATTGAAGTGAAAACTTCTTTAGCGGCGTTGAGCACTTTTGTGGGATGGGTAAAAACTGTGAAACTCGCGTCAGATTCTCGTGCTGATCGAAAAACCTTTGAAAAACCGTAAGACGGTTGGAGAGTAGTGTTGTAACATCGAAATTGATTAATCGAACAATCGATTGGTTTTTTTTTTCGATTGTCGATATATATATTTTTTTATCGATTGTAAGGGTTTCGATTAATTAAAAAAATCGATTTTTTAAAAATCGATTTTCATAAAAAATGGGTTAAAAATTTAATCGATTGTAAGGGTTTTGATTAATTAAAAAAAAAAACGATTTTTTAATAATCGATTTTCGTAAAAAATGGGTTAAAAAATGCACAACGTTACTAATCAAGTTTTCACTTCTGCCGGCACTCCCGGAGTGCAACCCGTCTTTTTTTTCTTTTTACATATTTTATTTGTGTTTTATCACCGATTGCCCTCTTTTTTAATGGCTGTACTGTAGATAGTCTGCGTCTGTAGATAGACTTCATTGTGCAGTAGGTATACGCTTAAAGTTAAAAATTTGCCTTTTATAGTACCTACAAACCGCTTACATTTAAAAATTGCACGAATTATCGTGCAGAATGGAGTACCTACGAACTTACAACTAACCTAACTAAAAATGGCATTCTAGTGGTCCAAAGGCGACGGACGTGAAGCTATCGAAGCGCGCGGCGCGTGCGCACCTCCGCTGTCTGCGGCGACTGGGCGTGGTTACGGGGAGGGTGGATCAGCTCGCCAAACCTACACGGAGGCGTGTACTCGACCTGTGGCGGGAATACGCGTACCAGCTGCCGTGCGAATCCGTAAGACTCTAAAGGTGGCTTTCGGATCTTTGCCGCGAGCGACCAACTTTAAAATTCGAGCGAAAATTCAAACAAAATGCCACTTTATAACTATTATGACTGTGCTATAAGTTTCATTTTACTCTGCCATTAGCTTTTACGCCGCCGCCGGCAGCAGCATAGCATGGGTCGCCACACAAATGTCAGTAGAAAATGATACCTATATTCTACGCCATAAAGTTGCATTTTATTTGAATTAATATCGGTCGCGGTCGCTCGCGGCAAAGATCCGAAAGCCACCTTAGTCCTTAAGGCCCAATTTCACCAACGTCTGCTAGTGTTAACAGCTTGTTAAAATCTCTTGTCTTCTCTTTCATTCATATTATGAAAAACGAGAGAGGTAAAAAGATGTTAATTTGATCGTTAACTTTAACAGTCGTTGGTGAAATTGGGTCTAAGCCATTTGACTTAATTTTGCAAAATCTTCGTCTATCGAAGCCTTTTAGTATGCGATCACACCAAACCGACAGCCGCGTGCCGCCGAAACTCGAATGTGAGCGGGCGTTACACAGTTTTTGGTACTTTCATACATAATTATTCCCTTTTTAGTGTTATCTAACTGAAACATAGAAAAGCCTAAAAAACTTTCTAGTTTCTTACGCTTTTCTGTTCAGCTAGTCAACTTGCTTACAGTCAACGGTTGATTGTCAGTTTGGTGTGAACTGTGAACATACCTAGCTATGTTTCACACCAAACTATCAGCATTAAAAAAGGTGTACCTAATACACAACTTTGTATTCGTATACATTTGTTTAAACAGATCGCTCGCTTCCGGGCCTTCCTTGACGCTGATGAGCCCCCCAAGCCCGACCAAGCGTACCAATACTTCGTCAACTTGCAAAAGACTAAAAAGAAGAAGAGACGGTTAGTCTATCAGTTTTTTCGGGTATATAATCCTTCGATCGCGGATTCTTGGTAATCTATTGTTATTCTACTGTTGTCGCGGTCACCGGTGTCCTTATGGGGCTAGATGGGTTAATACCTAATATTTATCCATGGTTAAAGAGAGAAGACTCATATTTCATAAACACATGTGTACAATAGTAGGTATAGTGATGAGTGATGACTTGATGAGTGATGAGTGATGACTGATGAGTACAATACCCTATAATTTTAAGAGCAATACACATTGCGCTGTTTCGACGCCTCTCGTAAATTAAAGCTTAGAGCAACTTCGATGCCCCATCCTTTAATATTGTACCATCAAATGGACATAAGATACCCAGCTGTTTTTGTGCCTATTTGAAGCGGAATCAGCGCCCCCAATACGGGGGAAGAGAACTAAATCTGACGTAACTTGCAAATGGCCGCTCAATCGCTATTGGTTGTAGAAACCAAAGAGAACTACGGTGGTACAAACTAGTATTAGTTGCAAGTACTCCCACTACTGCTATCAGCGCCAATATGGCGACTTTTAAACGTCATGTTTACGTCAGATTTAGTTCTCTTCCCCCGCATTGGGGCGCTGATTCCGCTTCAAATAGGCACAAAAAACAGCTGTCATTTTAAAGGGTATCATAGGTCCAGCGTGCTTGTATAATGGAGGTCAGTGCAATTGACGGACCTACGTTATTCAGTCGGGTTATGTAAATTTAATATTAGACTAGATTGACGTAACGGCTGGGTTTGACCTAATGCGACCAATTTGTACGCCATCCACCTATGAATCAACTTCTCTCATAGTACAATATACATACTTCCCTAGAGATAATTAATTCATCTGGTGATAGATGCAGCAGTAGATAAGCATTCTGTTAAAACACAAATGAAGAAAAATATTTATTACGTTTTAGAGCATCCACTTTAAAACAAGCAAGGTTGTCGACGTTTAATAGAGATGGGAAGCGAATGGCTGCTAGAAGCGCCTCCGTGGCTTTTGCTGTAGGCATCATGGAACGATTATCAAGACCTGGGGAGTATGAACTCACTGATGGGTAAATGGAACTTTTGCCTAATTTTGTAAATTATTACATATTAGCAGAGACAAGCCATACAATATTAGTGTGAGATAAGTGGTCACAGCTCCCCTTAGCGGATTTTTTGGTAGTAAATCTGTAAAAAAAGTAGTAACTATAGGTAATTATTGGGTAGACCGGTCAGATCCGCAAATTGATTATGAATCCTATTACGACAGCAACGCAAGTTAAAATAACTTATGTTTTCAGAATGCTTCGCCTGTCGAACATAATATTTAGAAACATCGCTAAGATCATGAAATCAAATGCATACAGATGTAAGTGTAGGAAATCCAAGTTCTTGAAGGAAATATCTGACAAGGTATAATATAATATTTTATCTTGTTTAAGGATGCACCTAAAAATTAGGATTAAGTTAGAATTGCGTACATTGATTTATCGTAACGTGTCTTTTTCACTCGCGTCCGAAATAATTGCTGTCGCATTTACACGGTTACACGACAGATTGACGACCTCTGTGGTTCAATTGGTTGAGTGTCTGGCAGCTCAAGCCGGGGGCCGCGGGTTCGAATCCCGCCGACGGAACAAAAAGTTTTCAATGTTCCCGGGTCTGGATGTGTATTAAATATGTGTATGATATAATAAAAATCTTAAATATATGTATAGTATAAAAGTATTAAATATAAACTGTTCCAGGTACCAGACAACGTATTCCGTTGTCTGGTACCTGTAACACAAGTCCTTCAGGTACTTAGCACGGGGCCAGACTGACGTGGTGTGAAGCGTCCATAGATATTATTATTATTATTATTATTACAGATGAAGCACGATAGCAATATAATATACGCTAGAAAGAGGCAAGTAACATTCTTCAGCCTCCAAAAGTAAAAAAAAACAAACTGCAACATCAAGAACACAATTTAACGTACCTACCCACAGACTGGTATTTGACCCTAAAACATGGTCAAAATCGATTTTTTAAAAGTTTACTTTGCACCCTCCAAGCCATTTTTTTTAAGAACTAGGAGAACCGGTCCAGCTAATTACATAAAGATAAACCTAGTACCCCCACCCAAACGTGCCGAGTGCTCAGTCGGAAGTTACCGTTCGCCTACAGTGTACGTGTGATTGTTCGATGCGCTCTGATTTCATTACTTTGAAATATATTTTTTTTGAAATTATACAATTTTGTGCTGTTTTTTTACCATGGATTCTGAACAACCAGGTATGTACTTTATTTGGAACTTTATTTTTGCAACTTATCATCTGTCCTTTGCTTTAAAATCTACATTTTTTAAGTTCTAAATGAGTTTTAATATGTTTCTAAGCATTTCTAAGCCAACATTTTATGTGTATATAATAGAAAGGACATTGTAGATTATTATTCAGTTTAAAACAGTCACCCCAAACCACCCTTATTTTTTTATTTTATTTTTCGTAAAGCCATCCCGCATAAATAAAATTTTGTTTATATTTTGTATTTTTTTGTTTTAGCTTCTTCTGGATTGAAGGTTATGACTAGAAATGAATTATTTATTATAATGGAACGCAACAACGACTGGCTTCAAGGAAGCATATCGCTGCCGAAAACAGGTAAAAAACACCACGTTTCTATTCTCCCGTAAAAAATACCACGATACTATTTCCCTTTTGATTACATACGTTCTGTGATTACTGTACCTTATGATCTAGTTTCGTCATTATTTTTATTTTTATCAAGCTTTATTTTATTTATTACAGTAGTTACAGATAAAAGAAAAATAGATAATAAAATTGATTTTTTTGTTACTGGAGTTAGTCCCGGCCGACCTCAAAAGTCATTTTCAGACTTGAGTGAAAGAAGTAAAAGACGTAAAACTGAAGAACTAAGAGGTGCTGGCACAGATGAACTGACATATGCCACACAAATGAAGTTACGAGAGACTGGAAAAGTGGACGCTTCGAAAATTGTCAAGGATTTAACGAAAAGTCCTACAAGAGCGAGGAAATATGCAGTTGCAATAAAAAAAAAGACATCTGAAACAAATGAGGAATCACGAGAAGATAAACATTTACGTGCGTTATTCATGTATACTGAAGCGGGATTTACTCAAACCCAGTATGAAATAGTGCGAGATAGCAATCCTAGTTTCTATCCATGTTATTCTATTCTACAAAAGCTTAAGAAAGAGTGCTATCCGGATATTCATCGTATCACTGAAACATGCGCCGAAGTAACAGTGCAAAGTCTTATGGATCACACAGCACAACGACTTCTCATGCATCTTGGAGAGGCTGATTTAAATCATCAGCTAAATTCAGCCGAAAAACAGTCCTTAGTGCTTATAAGCAACTGGGGCTGCGATGGATCCCAGCAGATGCAATTTAAAATGAAATTTGAAAATGAAGCCGATTCTGATGCCAATATATTTCAAAGTTCCATGGTTCCGCTTCAGCTAGTTTACGGACCAGAGAGAAAGATCTTGTGGCAAAACCCTACACCGTCTTCGCCACGGTATTGTCGCCCAATTAGAATAAGGTTTGTCAAAGAAACAACCGATATAACCAACGAGGAAATAGCCATTATCAAAACCCAAATTTCAGAGCTAACTAAAACCCGAGTTAATGATTTTAGTATCGGGTATAAATTGCTTTTCACCATGGTGGATGGCAAGGTTTGCAATGCAGCAATGCACACAAAATCAACCATAAGGTGCTATTTATGTGGCGCCACGTCAGCACAGTTTAACAACTTGGACAATATGATGCCATGTAAAAAAGAGAACATGGAGTTCGGGTTGTCATTATTACATGCTCGCATCCGATTTTTTGAGAGCATGTTGCACGTGGCTTATAAGCTACCAGTAAAAAAATGGAACGTACGTCTTACAGCTGAAGAAACAGATTTAGTGCAACGTAAGAAAAAAGAAATTCAGGATAAGTTCTGGGAGCAACTTGGTTTGTTGGTGGACATACCAAAAGCCAATTTGGGCAACACCAATGATGGGAATACCAGTAGGCGTTTTTTTGATAACCATGAAATATCGGCGAACATCACTGGCATAGATCAAAATTTAATCTACCGATTAAAAATTATATTAGATACATTATGTTCCGGTTTGCAAATTAACGTAGAAGCATTTAAAATATACTGCGACGAGACGCCAAAGCTTTACGTTTCATTATATAAGTTTTACCCCATGTCCCCAACTTTACATAAAGTTTTACGTCATGGAGCTGAAGTCGTAGCTGAAGCTGTTCTCCCAATTGGACAGTTATCGGAAGAAGCGGCAGAAGCCAGGAATAAGCATATAAGGATGTTCCGCCTCGACCACTCTCGGAAATTTTCACGCGTCGAATGAAATGCTGATGTGTTAAACAGGCTTCTTTTAACCTCGGACCCTGTTTTGGCGGGCCTAAGAAAGAGGAGGAACAAAAAAAACTGCGTTTTCACCTGATGTGTTAGGCTTATTAGTTAGGCTTATTAGGTAATATAAGTTTTCATGATGATAATGATGACGAAGTAATTGATGAATAAATTAACTTTTCCTATTACAAATGATTTTTATTTAATTTATTTTGGCTAGTATTGCATAAATACACTATTTACCGGTCATTTAAAGCATAAAATATTTTTGACCAACTTTTAAGACCAAATACCAGTCTGTGCTACCTAACAATTTTCTTTACCTGTGTAGATAGCAGTTTGGATAGAGGAAATATTAATCGACAGTGAAGATCGCATGCTCATGATGGACTTCGATGATGATGAAGGTATTTATATTATCATAGGAATTTTGAATATAACAGCTCATACTTTTAATAAGTCAACAACAGCTCACAAGCTCTAAAATTTCCTGCCAAAAAAAGAGAAGTATTTTTTTTTAACTAAGATTTTATGGCCTAAGAGGAGCAAATTAGACATTAGCAGAGATATGGCATTAAAATTGCGGGTAAAGCACTTCCTTACACATGTTGATAATAATAATATGATAATTATTACATAAACTATTCTACATTTAAGATTTGCTGTACCTCTCGGGCGACGCAATGCAACAGGACACGGCGTCCGGGAAAGATTCTGTCACCAAGTCAAAGGCACCGAGCGCATCCAGTCCATAACAATCTCGGAAAAAAGTTATTAAGACAAAAGGTGAAATTTTATATAAGCAAATTGTAAAACCAAACTAAATTACACAAAACTTTATTATATTACTCAAAATGTCTCAAAAGTAAGACGTGCACAAACTGTAGATGGCAGCACAACTACAGAGAAAAACAAACCTCATAAATCTTTTTTTGCTTAAAAACCTGAAGTTATCAAAATAATTTTGCGAAGAGTCTACAAGGTGTAACAAAACTAAGAGATAATACTTTAGGGTGTGTATGGGTCCCCCTGTATAGAGTTCATTGTGAAAGTAGCAGCGCTGAACGACTATTTTTTTTTCACTTTTGTATGGAGAAACTCGTGACGTGCTTGCTCCTACAATAGGGATGATGACAAGGTCAAAGATTAGCGAATTTTGTTAGTAAAATAAAGAAATCACGGTAAAAAATAAGCGTTACCAAAATTTCAGCTCGATAGCATTTGTATTTTTTTTGTTATGCGCCTTCAAAGTTGGATAATCAAGTCGATTTTTTTTTCAATTAAATTTCTATTTGTAATATACCATTCAATAACTTATGCAATTAAAAGCAACTTTTGGTATGAAACCACTTTCATAAACGCAATATTTAATATACCTATCGAACAAAGTTCTCTCCCGATCCGTACAAACTACGAAAGACTGACGTCAGTCTTTCGTAGCACTTTGTATGGAGCGTTTCGGGCAGGTCTATTTTATGAGATGTTTGAATTGTTCATATCTTGGTGAATTTTTAAGCTATCAGAGTCATTCTTTCAGCGATGTTTCTATTTTTTAAGGGTTTTTCAACTAACAATAAGAAAAAAATTAGTCATCAAGCCCATTAAAGTGAAAAAAAAAATCGGTTTTTCAGCGCTGCTACTTTAACAGTAAACTCTCTACAAGGAACACGTACTACACACCCTAAAGTATTATCACTTAGTTTTGTTACACCCTGTATATTGCCCATTTGCATTAAAGCTAAGTTTTTAATTTTCTCAGGGGTGCAGAACTAAAGGATGACTGGGCGTACTGAATATAGAAACAGTCTTGGTAATTGATAAAAATACTTTAGTTTATTGAAATATCCATATACATAATACAATATGTACCGTATTTACACATCTTCAAGTCAATTATAATAAAACAAAAATATAGTAAAATTATTCCCTATTTATCGTTTTATTTAGCTTAGTTAATAATTTAATGTAGTCAGTAGTGCAATAAATTAAAACTGATTCATAGATAGATGGCGGACCTGCCTAAGGGTCTACACAGACGGACCGCATTTCAACTGCAATCCAACCACAAATTGCAGTTCAAGTGCAGTTTGAATGCAGTTGACACGACTGCAATAGAACTGCAAACCAAACAGGGCTTCTTACAGACGAACGGCCCTTGACGACGGCAGTCGACGGCTGCAGTTGTATCTGCCGTTAGCAAGTGCCGTTCGTCTGTAAGAAGCCTCATTTGTTCGAGTTATATCAAGCCCATCAGACAGGTCACAACAATGTTAGTCTACTCCGAACAAATAACGTATGTCTGCCTATGAATCAATTCCTCTGATGGTACAAAACAGTGACATCCAGGTGTGCCCATGTACTTGCTTATTCTCCGCTTACTCTCTCTTCTTCGCTCGCTTTTTCCTCTCCGCTCACTTTTTTCTCTACGCTCACTTTTTCCTCTCCGCTCACTTTTTCCTCTTCGCTCACTTTTTCCTCTCCGCTCACTTTTTCCTCTACGCTCACTTTTTCCTCTTCGCTACCTTTTTTCTCTTCAACGTTGACTTTTTCAATGAATCCGTCCGTCCCCGATAGGCGTATCATGTCTCCAGTTTTGAACATGTCTGTGGCGCCGAACGCTCCCACTATACATGGCAGCCCGTACTCGCGCGCTATCACCGCTCCTGTAAAATTATCAGATATTGACGGTTTAAGGCGATGTTTGGCACGAATATTGACACTAAGGGCCTGTTTCACCACTTCCTGATAAAGTGCCGGATAGGCTATCCACAACTTATTTGACAGATTCTCCATGCTTTCTGTCAACTTAAGTGGTGAATAGCCTATCCGGTACTTATCAGGAAGTGGTGAAACAGGCCCTAAATACCATGTCGTGGCTTCACCAGAGCCTCTAGCCAACATGCTTTTTAATCGCTTCTTCGGCGATCCTAGAAGCGATAAAGACAACGCCTTGGTTAGGGGGCTCTGGTGGCAGATGGTAGGTAGCCGGTAGGAAAGTGTCGCAAAATTCTTATTGACATTATTTCTTATTTCTAAGTTCTGTTGTCTAAACCCATATACCCATCAAAACAAATATCAGTCCACCCAGCTCGGTGACGATGCCGGCGAGCAGGGGGAAGTACGGCGACCACCCGATGTCCGTCGAGTGTGTCAGCAGCACGTCGCCCTGACGCAGCTGACCGATCTGACATGACATTGTGATGACATAATCATGATGCCTCACCGTGCGATATCAGTTCACCCAGCTCGGTGACGATGCCGGCGAGCAGGGGGAAGTACGGCGACCACCCGATGTCCGTCGAGTGCGTCAGCAGCACGTCGCCCTGACGCAGCTGACCGATCTGACATGACATTGTGATGACATAATCATGACGCCTCACCGTGCGATATCAGTCCACCCAGCTCGGTGACGATGCCGGCGAGCAGGGGGAAGTACGGCGACCACCCGATGTCCGTCGAGTGCGTCAGCAGCACGTCGCCCTGACGCAGCTGATCGATCTCACTCAAGTCCTTGACAACACACGCCCTGGCCACCACCTCGCCGCCGCACGCGGTGGTCCCGGCGAGCCGCACGCCCGCGCCGGTCACCGTCACGGCCACCGGCGCCGGCTCCACCCACCCCCGGTTTATCTCCGCGAACCTCAGCCTCTCCCACTTGGGGAAGTACTGCTGGCGTTGGATGGCCCTGGAATTATTTAATTTATGGTCATTTCATAAACTTACAAGACATTTTCTATCAATCTTTAGGGATTAAAAGAGCATATAAACTGTTTTTCAATTGCAGCACTAGAGAGCATTAGGGTCTGTCCACACGGGCGTTGCGTCAGCGTTGCATCGACGCAGCGCTGCCGTTTGACGCATAGCCGGCCACACGGACGCTGCGTCAGCGTTATTACGAAGCAGTCTTAACGTCAACACCCCCTCCCGCTTCGCTTCGTCTCGGGGGCTGCTGTCCGTATGTGTGCGTTGCGTGCTGCTGTCACGACGCAGCGCGCCGTGTGAACCTTGGTTATTTGTATGTAATACAACGCAACGGCAGCACTGCGTCGACGCAACGCGCCGTGTGGACTGGCTCTTATGCCGCATATTTTTCACACACTTTAGCATTGTGCACCACCAGTCAACACTGAGTCGCAAAAATATACTCGGCGAAATTATCAGAAGAAAGTTGTCCAAGTATCCTGGTGATATTTAAATACAGTATACTGGCTTGCAAATCTGACTACTATTAGAGTTCACAACATTTTAGGCGCTCTGATGACTGATGATTGATGAATGATGACATCACCTCTTAATTCAAAATATACTCACTTCTTCAACAGCGCCGGATCTCTATTCTGTATATATTCTCTCAGTTCATGTGTCCTGAAGAAGAACACCAAGTCCGGGTGCGGTATGTACCAGCGCTTCACCAGCACTCTGCCCAGGTTGAGAGCGGCTAGCCTCACTTTGTGTACTCCGAGTATGAGGTGAGCCTTGGTGGACTCTCTGTGGCGAACTGCTCTGTGGCAGAGAGGCACGATCCAGCGGAGGACTTTGCTGAGATAAATAACTTATATTATAATCAAATTAAATATTATCAAGTAGGGAGGGAGCTGGAATAGTACGAGTATGGTTAAAACCTATTTCGATCCCTTCGAATTTTCTCTACCATTTGAACTTGGAGTATTTTACGTCGGAATTTATATAATCTTACCGCGTACTAGACTTCTGCGGCGTCTTGAGCGAGTTGATGACGTCGTCGTTGGTGCGGGCGGGTTTGGGCTCCTGCTGCGTGGTCTGCACGTGCATCAACACCCGCATGAAGTCCTCAGGCACCAGCGCCCAGGGCTTCGTTAACGGATCGAACTGCAAAATAGGAGTAGTTAGGTTGCGCACGACTATAAGATTGCTCGTCAAAAACGAAAGTGGGAAGGGCTGAAGAGTGAACGTGGCGGATACGCTGAAGCACGGGCGTATATATAGCTTTGATAAGGGGGGGTCCCTAACGTAAAAAAGCGGCCAAGTGCGAGTTGGACTCGCCCATGAAGGGTTCCGCAGCAGCAAATAGGTAACGTGTTTAGGAAATCAAAAGTATATTTAGAGTTCCGTACCCAAAGGGTTAAAAACGGGACCCTATTATGGGACTTCGATGTCTGTCCGTCTGTCTGTCTCCAGACTGTATCTCAAGAACCGCTATGGCTAGACATCTGAAATTTTCGCAGATTGTGTATTTCTGTTGCCGCTATAACAGCAAATACTAAAAACAAAAAATTATATTTAAGTGGAGCTCCCATACAACACACGTGATTTTTTCGGCATTTCGACTCGATATCAATATTCAATAATGGCAACAGATAGGCAATTGAAATTTTCACAAAATCCTCAATTTGTGTATTAATAATCTATACTTATAAAATTACATGTCCTGACTGACTGACTGACTGACTGATTCATCATCGCTGAGCAAAAACTGTTACAGTTACAGCCACGAAATTTGGTGAGTAGGGTTGTTTTATTAAGTAGATACTCATTAAGAAAGGAATTTTGGAAATGTTACTCCAACGGGGTTGAAATAGGGGTTGAAAGTTTGAATGAAAGTCCGTCATTTCTTGAGTTAGAAACATGAACCGAACATGAAACTTTATTTTTGGGTTACTGATTAAAAATGGATGGATACGTACTCGTATTTAAGCGTTTTTGGAAATTCTATCCCCAAGGGGGTGAAATTGGGGTTGAAAGTTTGAATGAAAGTCCGTTATTTCTTGAGTCACAAACACGAAACTTTATTTTTGTGCTATTTATTAAAAATGAATGGATACGTATTTAAGCGTTTCTGGTAATTCCACCCCCAAGGGGGTGAAATTGGGGTAGAAAGTTTCAATGAAAGTCCGTCATTTCTTGAGTTAGAAACATGAAAGTTTATTGACGTTTGGGTTAAACGTTTGCTTAAAAAGGGTCCCGTTTTTACCCTTTTTATAAGGAACCACAAAAAGGGGAAAACTATCTATCTTTGTTATTATACTACGTTAACGCGGACTAAGTCGCGGGCAACAGCTAGTAAATAATAAAATTAAAATAAGATAAATATTTAAGAGGGTCTCCCATACAAAAACCACAATTTTTGGCCTATTTTGCTCTATAACGGTACAGAACTACAGAAAAATAAACATGCGCGAGTCCGACTCGCACTTGGCCGAATGTTTATTTAAAACTGAATATTGGAATGCTGAATATATTTATTAAAAAAAAAGTAACAAAGGTTAAACTCTGAAGTAATAAATTTACTCTTTTACGTTTTATTGCTAATTGATTAATAATTTCTTCAGAATCAAGCTGCGTTGCTCTCGGTGTACGAGGGCGACTAACGCAAAAAACCAAACATCATCCTCTCTTCACACTCACGCCCGTCTTTCACATGCCAGGTGAAAAAGAACAACGCGGATTCATCGCCAAATTAGTTTTTTCTCAATAACTCGATAAATATACAACATTGAAAAATTCGTGAAAATTAGATGCATCTTTGTGATTTTTTCTATCGAGAAAATTTTAAGATTTCGTGTTTTTGCTCATATCAAATTATAACCTTTCAATCAATGTTTAGAAAATGAAACAATTGGCATGATGACTATTTTTTTTTTCTTATTGGTAATTGAAAGATAATTGAAAAATAGAAACATTGGTGAAAGGATGACTCTGATAGCTTAAAAATTCACCAAGATATGACAGTTCAAACATCTCATAAAATAGACCTGCCCGAAACGCTCCATACAAAATGCAACTCGATTATGACGTCACCTTAGAGCTGTTTGTAGGCATCGCGGGAGATTTTTGTTCGGTAGCTATATTAATTATTGCGTTTATGAAAGTGGTTTCATTACAAAAGTTGCTTTAAATTACATAAGTTATCGAACGGTATACAAATATTAAGAAATTTAATTGAAAAAAAATTCGACTTGAATATCCAACTTTGAAGGAGCATAGCAAAAAAAATACAAAAGCTATCAAGCTGAAATTTTGGAAATACTTATTTACTTAAATACTTATTACTTTTTACCATTATTTCTTTATTTTAATAACAAAATTCGCTAATCTTTGACCTTGTCATCATCCCTAATCAAGTATAAAAATGAATTATAAAATCGACAATTTAGGGTTAACTAGTCGCCCCCAGAAGAGTCCAGTGAGTCTTTCATGCAAGTTTAGATGCACCTGCACTGCACATTCTGAACTACGAACGCATCGCATGGCATCGTGGTACCTACCTACTCTGCCTACGGACACGCTCCACAGTATAATAATAATAATAATATAATAATAATATTATTATACTGTGAATAGAAAAAATAACACATGTTCCTCGCCGATTAATCGGTGCGGTACGTAGGTAATATAATATTGTCGATTGGACAAGTAAGATGGATAGTAATGGCCCCCCCATTACTCCCCCGGACCCCCCCTTATATACGCCCATGCGCTGAAGACCGCTGAAGAACAGTGGTCAAACGAGTCTTTATTAGTGGATCAGGGCCTGTAGACAAGTGGCAAAGCGCTAACGCTAACGCTAGCGCTACAAAATGTATGCGATTTGACATAAATCATCGCTAAGCTAGCGAATACTAATGTCAAATCCATACATTTTGTAGCGTTAGCGTTAGCGTTTTGCCACTTGTCATCAGGCTCTGGTTACACGTTATTGCCTATCGCTTTAGTTATAGGCGGCGTACAGAGGGGTTAGTGCGAGTTTTATTCGATCATACGCATTGAGCGCGTAAACGCGAATTTATATGGGATCAAAGCAGTATCCACGTAAGCCAGTAGATGGCGCTGCTTTGATCCCATATAAATTCGGGTTTACGCGCTCGATACGTATGATCAAATAAAACTCGTACTAACCCCTCTGGTGTAAAAGGAACTATACTTCTGTTTGGTGTAACGTTTTATAAGCCCAAGATGGCCTGTGACTTGTGACGTACGTAGGACAGAAAAATCTTTTAGAAATTATTATTGATAGAGCGATAGATCATGGAGTTAGACTCACCTCCATTATAGCTCTATGGCCGTGATCGTCCAAGAACTGCTTGACATCGTCGTATACAGGCGGCAGGTTATATTTCAGCCAGTCCATGGCGTTCTTAGGGTCCTGTTTCCTGAACTCCTCAAGTCGTCCAAACCCGTCGATATTTCTCGCAATCCTCGCTAGAATGTTCGGTACTTCCGCTGACAAGACGTCACCTGAACTCAGCAACATGCTGACTTCGTTGCACTCTAGCGGAGTGAAGTCTGCAACAAAAAATAATTCCGTTTTTTTTTGTTTCTTTCTGTTTGTGCCAAAACTGAAAACAATGACATCATCATCATTTTTATCGTAGCAACATTTACGGTTGTCGCGCCAATTCTTACACAAAAGCAATTGCGTGCACGGTGCAACGTATATTGAGAATAAAAAGAGGGAATTTACCTGATCTCCCCTCCAACAGTATGCTCATAGCTAGAAACTGCGTGAAGGTGCTCCCGGTGGTGGTAAGACCGTGGTTATGGAAGAACTTGGTGATCTGTTTGTAGGTAGCGGCGATGGCGTCCAACAGAGTTAGCGGATCGTCGCTGGAAGTGTCGACGCTCATTACGTTCACGTCACGAATAGTGTTGTTCATAGCCCGCTTTGATAGGAAGAGTATCTGTAAAGAATGTGATGGAATATTATAATGAGCTGTTACGGATTTACTAGCTTTAGAAACATCAATTATGTGGATGCACAAAAGAATTGCTGTCCGCACTTTGTCTGTCACAAAATATTAATTATGTCCTCTATTTATACTATTTTATGCCATTTATGATTTATCACAATATCATTAAATAAAAAATGGAGACAGTAAGAATAATATTAATGTGGTCCCTGCTAAGAAAAAGTTGGAAACTTCTGTTTCATCAGATGTGCATTAGCGATGGTGCAACATTAAGTGCGACCGCACATCGGAGACACGACTGTAGTTAGACAGTCTTGTTTCACATAGACAAGTCAGTCTTACGACACAATTAAAACAGTTGTGTCTATCATGTGGCGCACACCAAGTCAAAACTGTCTTGACTACAATGACGCATCGCATACAATTGTATAATATTAAACAGTAGAGAACGCCCGGACAGAGTAGACAGAATTATAGAGCATGCCGACTTAGAAGTTAGAAATTTTTAAATTTGACGTATATGACGAAAATCGCAAGGGTTGTTAACGTCACTACGAACTTAAAACTATGACATATTATAGGCATTAGGGTTTCCTATTACATAGGCTGCTATTTATGTATCCGGAACTGGCCACTTACAAGAACAATATTTAAAAAGTAATTACAACATTTGAAAATAGAACTCTTTGGTTGAAGAATACATTTTGTTTCATGTGACTGTCAATTATTTTTCCATTGTGGCGTCATTTTGAAAATTGCGTGTCTTCATTTGCCATGGATTTAACGCGTGAACATTTTCGTGCAATGATTTACTACGATTTTCGGCGTGGGCTAAATCAACAACAGTGCTTTATTCAACTCACCATCAAAAACCACTGTTTATCACTGGTACAGTGAGTTTAATCGTGGGCGGTCTATGCTCACGGATGAAAATAAAGAAGGTCGCCCAAAAACAGCTGTTGTCCCACAAAATATAGATGCTGTGCGGGAACTAATAATGCGTGATCGTCATGTTACATATCGCGAGATAGAGGCGTCCTTAGGCATAAGTATGACGAGCATACATAAGATATTACACGAACATTTGGCTGTAAAAAAAATATGTTCGCGTTGGATTCCGCACAACTTGACAATCGATCAAAAACGGGCTCGTGTCGATTGGTGCAAAAAAATGATAAAAAAATACAACCGTGGTACGTCAAAAGCCGTTTATAATATCTACACAGGTGATGAATCTTGGATCTATGCATATGACCCCGAAACTAAACAACAGTCAACGGTGTGGGTGTTCCAAGATGAGCCGAAACCAACAAAAGTTACTCGTGCAAAAAGTACTTTGAAGCAAATGGTCGCCTGTTTTTTGAATTAATGGACATGTGGCTACAGTGCCATTAGAGAATCGTAGAACGGTTAATTCTGAATGGTATACGACCATTTGTTTACCAGAAGTCTTTGAAGAAATAAGAAAGGACAACCGACAACGCAGAATCATATTACATCACGACAATGCTAGCTGTCACACCTCAGCTGAAACAACTCAGTTTTTGGAGGGTCAAAAGATCGAATTGACTGGTCATCCGCCGTACAGCCCTGATTTGGCACCTAACGATTTCTTTTTATTTCCATACGCGAAGAACAAATTACGTGGTCAACGTTTTTCGAGCCGCGAAGAGGCTGTTGATGCGTTCAAAATGCACGTTTTGGAGATACCTCAATCAGAATGGAAAAAGTGCTATGAAAATTGGTTCCAGCGTATGCAAAAGTGTGTCGATCATCGCGGCGAATATTTTGAAAAGCAATAAAACCATATTAAATGATATATGTTTGTTTCTTTTTTTAATTCCGGATACATAAATAGCAGCCCTCGTACCGTATTTCTCTGGGATGTTAAACATGTTAAACACGTTAAAAACGGGATGTGAAACACGTCAATTTGAAATAATTTATATTTACAACTTAGGTATTTCAAATAGCAAATTATATATTAATAAAATTAAAACCGAGTGCATTTTGCATCTATTGCGAGCAGTTCTAAAAAATTTTATAGATATAGATAGAAAAGTTCTCATTCGGATAAAAATAACTTCAAAAATAAACGGGAAAGACTCGACGGGAAAGATAGTACTTGGATCGCTGGACGTGTTTCTCTTTTTAGTCGTATTATTGTTTATGTTTTGGCACATGTGATTAAAATTTTCAGAATCTAATTTTGAAATCTATAAGTATTTAAAATAAATTATATCAGCCAGCGCGAGGCACATTTCATTCATAATCTTAGTGAAACCCGACGAATTTGACATAATATATTGAAACCTGTCCGTCTCTTTGCAGTCGAAGTCCAGAGCTCGGAACCGGTACTTTTTTAACCAGGTTAAAACGCTCTATAACCAGGTTTTTTGATAAGTGCTCGTTCAGAGCGAAATAGAGATGCGAGCGGTATTGCTTCTGAAATTAACCTGGTTAATTTCTCGCGGAAAGTAACTCTCGGAACCGGTATTTTTTTAAACAGGTTAAAACGCTCTATAACCAGGTTTTTGGATAAGTGTTCGTTCGGAGCGAAATAGAGATGCGAGCGGTATTACTTCTGAAATTAGCCTGGTTAATTTCTCGCGGAAAGTAACTCTCGGAACCGGTATTATTTTAACCAGGTTAAAACGCTCTATAACCAGGTTTTTGGAAAAGTGTTCGTTCGGAGCGAAATAGAGATGCGAGCGGTATTGCTTCTGAAATTACCTGGTTAATTTCTCGCGGAAAGTAACTAGTGGAGTGATATCTTCTATCCCTTTCTAGTGCACCATCTAATAGCCAATAGGCCATAACTTGTTTATGTGTGGACAATAGGTGATGGTCGTGGTGTGTGTGAGTGGGCGGGGCGAACATAACTGCGAACGGTTCTAACCGGTATTTTGAGCAGTGAGCAATTTAATTTTGCTCTTAGAACAAAACCAGAAATAATTTCGGACCGTTCAGAGCGGAATCGAAATGAAAACGCTCTTTTGGAAATGTATGGCGTTTCTAACGAACAGGATCGCGAAGATAAACCAGGTTTCCGAGCCTTGAGTCGAACTACTGGTAGTTATGTCTATTGTGGCTAGACAGTTTAGTCGTAGATGTGCGCGCTCGCATACACTTTACAGGGAAGCCGACAGTCGTTAGTCAGACTTGTCGCGGGGCGCATTAGACAACTTTGTCTATTAGACGTTTTGTCTCAAATGTGCGCATCTAGTGCATTTTATTATGCGATAGTCTGTCTTAAGACAGTCGTGTCTCAGGTGTGCGGTAGCTCTAATTCTGTGCGCTTCTCAGAGATGGCGCTATACGCTAGATACGTCGTGACTCGTGAGGTATCACACGCTTAAATAGCTTTGATTGCTCCTGTCGAAGAATCTCGCTGTTGGCAGTGCAGCGTCGTGGACTCCAGCTTTTTGGCACTATATTTTCCTCTATATCTTTATATTATAAAAATATTAGTTCTGAGCGCTTCCGAGAGATGGCGGTATACACTACTTACATCGCGCTATCTCAGTGTCGCTTAACTAACCTTCACCATGTCGGACAGCGCGACGATTCTGTCATAGAACCGCGGCTGTCGTCGGTGCAGCGCGGTCGCGATGATGTCGTCGTCGGCGACCTCGTGTCCGTGGATCGCCATCTCCAGCATGCGGATGTTGATGTCCAGTTTCTTGGGAACTTTACGGTATACCGTCTGCAAACATTAAAGTTAGGTTGTAGGTATTTTAACATAAATTAATTATATTTTAGTGTAGTACTCAAGGGCTGACCACACTTAAGAAACAGCCTGTCAAGTAACACTTTTATTTTATTTTTATTCGAAAACTTATCGTAGAAGCAACAGTAATAACAGTGCAGCGATATGCCAATCACTTCTTTCATCCATGTATAACTTCTATAAGTCGTCTTGTATAACTTTCTAAAGACGATCTGTTATACTCACGTTGTAAAGCGCGATGGTGCAGCGGTTGTGTGTAAACATGATGGTGGGGTCGTAACCGTCACCGTTCTTCCGCACCAGCCTACCCATGCCGACCTCCATGGGTTTCATGGTCAGGTCGTAGCCGAGAGGGGATAGAGGTTTGGGCAGGACCTGGAAAATAGAAAATTGCATTTTATTTCTTCAGCGGTAAACGTCAGTTAAGGTGACCCATTCGTTATCTGTTCTGTCTGTCAAAGGTTCGCTGCCTTTTTACGCCAATAGGTGCCAATGGGAAGTTTTCTTTTTTAAATCTCCACCAGACGGCGTGACGGTAGACACTTCTAGATTTTCTATTGGTTCCCCACCCATCTGAAATTATCTGCAGGTTGGCATCACTGACAACATATTGGTAGTGTTTAAAAAAATATCAGTGTACTGTCAAGTGTGGCGTAAATCAAAATATCTTAAATCTAAGCCATCATTGGCCTAAGCGATTAGGCCAGTATATTGGTAACAGTTTAGGAACACGCAAATTGTCAAACTGAAAACTGACAACTGACAGAGTTTTGGCGGGCATGTCACTTTCAAAAATTCTTCTACTTTTTATTGTTGGTGTGGTTTTTATTATTTTTTCCCAAATTGTGCTATTTGTGTTTTTGATGTTCAATATTGGTAAAATATTAGCCATTAAATATCCGTTATCTTGCACAAGTGCAGGTAAGATGTTGTCAAAACCAAAATGTATATTTCCTGTGACATATTTTGGTGTAAATATCGGTAAACAGGGCTATTTCTTCCGTGAGTTTTAACTAAGCCATCGTTATAATAACTCTATTATCCTATTCATTGGAATATTATTGCGTCTTTTTAAATTGAAATGTATCAAGTTTTACATTCTTTTGCCCAGTTTTGTAGCAAGTATTGATGGTATTCCCTGGTATTACCGATAGTTGTTTACCCATACGCCATCTAGTTACTAAAATGGAAACTGTTTGACAATCAAATTAAAAAAACAAGAAAATCCCTCATAGACTACAATTATAGCTCTCAAGTCGATGTTGATGGCCATTTTACTTAAATTTACTCACTACTTTACTTAAATAGCTCCCTCTTTCTCTCTCATTTTAGTGTCATAACTCATAATGGCTAGTTTACACATACTAAGTAGATAAGTAGTAACTAAATTTTAACTTAATTTGAAGTGCCTGCCCGAAATGTGTCAAGTGACAAGCCCCGCCTGCCAACATAACAGAAAATAGTCAAAATTCAAATTTCCTTGCTTAGTACTTAACTAAATTTTAACTTGCTACAAGTAGCAGTTAAAATTTAGTTAAGTTTACTACTAAATTTTGTAAAGTAAGTAGTAAGTTTACTTCTAAATTTTGTGTTTACATGCAATAGGTAACTTAAAATAAAGTTAAAATTTAGTTACCTACCTATCTACTTAATACGTGTAAACCAGCCCTAAGTCATAATTAATAATATAAAGTGGACTATAAGCGACCGGCGCGCATGCGCAACAGCTGACTTGCAATCGGCCGCCCGTACCGATAACGCCGAGACACACGGACGTCACGGACAGCGAAAAATTTTCTAGAGGAAAGGATAAATTGCTATCGGACGTGGTTAGGCAAGGCGAATGGAAGGTGGTGCAATATAATAAAAGGAGGAATCGTTTTAAAGGAAATAGAGGCAACGCAAATGTGGCTGATAGCAAATTTAAGGCAGCAGATATTAATATACCGATATATATTTATAATGTGTCTAAAGAGGTGACTGTGTCCGATATTCAGAATTATGTCTCGAGTAGAACGGGGCTAAATGTGATGGTGGAGAAAAACATTATGAAGCTGGCTAAAGATTACGATGGATATAAGGTTTTTGTACCTAAACACAAACTAGATTTGTTTATGACAAATGATTTTTGGCCCGAAGGCATATCATATCGTCGATTCATTGATTTTAGACACCGAAAAGTAATAGAAAAAAATGGTACTATTATTAATAATAAAAATACATAATGGTCTCAAGAAACAAATTTATAAGTTTTAACTGCAAAAACATTGTCAGATCAGTCGAGTGCGTAAGAGGATTATGTAAAGAAGCAGATGTAATTGCCCTCCAGGAGACTTGGCTTCTACCACACGACCTGCAATATTTAGGTACTATAGACCGTGGATTCTCTTTCACTGGAAAATCGGCGGTGGACACGTCGGCGGGTATACTACGCGGAAGACCATAGGTGTAGCTATACTGTGGAAAAAGTCTACGTTCCCGTGTATATCGGTAGTGACGTGCAATAGTGTACGACTGGCTGCAATAAAAATTCAAGTTCAAAACAAATCGCTTTTAATATTCTCGGTGTACATGCCTACGGACTCCAGTGACAATTTATTAGAGTTCACCCAGTGTTTGTGTGAAATCTGTGCAATTATCGAAGGTAACGAAGTAGAATCCGTTTATGTGCTTGGTGACTTTAACGCCCACCCAGGTGAGTTATTTGCCAATGAACTTTCGAGCTTTTGTTGCGATCAGTCGTGGTCGTGTGTGGACATGGATTTACTAGACAGTGACACGTTCACGTTTATTAGTGACGCTCATGGCTGTAGACGATGGCTAGACCATTGTCTCGTCACTAGTGCTGCGCGACAGACAATACGCGGTGTGTCAGTGTTGAAAGACACTTATTGGTCTGATCATTTACCTCTAATGATTGAATGTAACCAGGACTTAATTCAAGCGAAGGTTTCACAGTCTCAAACAAAACATAATTTGTATAATAAAATAATTTGGGGCCGCAGGAATGTTTCTGAAATAAATAGTTACTTTGACAAATGTAATAATGATTTAAAAGACTTTCATTTTCCATTAGAATTTCATGATTGTGCTGATAGGATGTGTAGTAATTTAAAATGTAAAATGGATATAGATATCATGTATAATAAAATAATTAAGATCTTAACAGACGCCTCAATAAGCAGTAATTTTAAAAACGCTAAGAATAAATTTAAACATGTCACAGGCTGGAATGATTATGTCAGGGAGGCACACGGGAGAGCTCGATACTGGTATAAGCTATGGTTGTCCCACAATAAACCCGATTGTGGTTATGTGTACGAAAGTATGAAAGAATCTCGTAAAATATTCAAGACCAAACTTAAGTGGTGCCAGAATAATGAGCATAAAGTTAAAATGGATGCCATCGCCAAGCATCACTCTGGTAGAAATTTTAGTAAATTTTGGAAATGTACGAAAGAGTTAGAGTCAGGTTCAAGTCTTCCCGTCTGCGTCGCTGACAAATATGATGCAGTTGAGATAGCAAATGCTTTCAGAACCCACTTTAGGATGGAATCTCCATTGTCATCATCATCATCAGCCCAGCGGACGTTGAATGCTGAGGCCACCCTGGATGACCGTGTTACACACTTTACTGCTAAAGATGTGGCTAGTGTGGTTAAAAATATGACTAGAGGTAAATCTCCGGGCCACGACGGTCTCAGCATTGAACATCTGCAATACGCAGGTCCTCACTTATATCGAGTATTGGCCATGTTTTTCACAATATGTGTGGGACATTCTTATTTGCCAAAAGACCTAATGTATACCGTTGTTGTACCAGTTGTAAAGAACAAAACTGGCGATGTGGCAAACATGTCTAATTACAGGCCTATTTCATTAGCGACAGTCACTGCTAAGGTATTGGACAGTTTGCTTGACAAGCAGCTGAGCAGTGGTATAAAACTAAATGATGCCCAATTCGGTTTTAGACCAGGCTTATCAACATGGGCGTGCAGTCTTTGTAGGCAAAAAGGCAGTGCTTGCCATTCACAGATAACAGATATTTTAATTTAACTTTCGTGCTTTTTAAATAACTCATGACGTTAATTTTTTAATAATAATAGTAAAAATATAGTAAAAAAATAAATAATACACATTTAAAACGCCTCAATTTATAAAATAGCAACATGTAATCAGGTACACGCGCGAACGGGTTCACGAGAGGTCAAGATAGGCTCAGTGTTGAGGTGCCTGCCTTGCGCGTATGTGTGAGTGTGTCCGTGCGGCGTGCACAGCCGAAAACGCACACAACCATGAATATCGAATGCGATTATACTGCAAGCTCTGCGGCAGACCCCAGCAGTGTTGCCAACTATGGGGATATCCCACTTTTAGTAGGGAAAAATTAAATATATAGTGCGTATTTTAGGGAGTAAAAATATTATATTATATTCATGGGCGTGGAATTTTTTAAGCAAAAATGTATATTTATTTGGTTTTTATTGCTGTTTTTATATAAATAATGACATCATGAGTGACGTTTTTGCCGCAAACAATAATTGCGGTCGGCTGAAGTAGTATTTTCAGCGTTTTGATCTCTCAGTGGAAAGTACCCCAAGTAATAAATAATATATTTAAATGATAGTTGGGGAGTTCTGGTTGAAATTCAATGGCATCACTGGCGCCGCGGCCGGCGCGGGCGCCCGCGCCATCCATGCCGACGGCGATCGGAACTACTCGTGAATAGTCGTGAGCAATCGGATATAATCCGAGTAAAATGAATAGACGCAAATCTAACTAATTACGTATAATATGTACATTATGCATTTTTGTTTTGTGAGGTTTATAATATTTGTTTACATTTTACATAGCTGAAATTTTTTGTGTTTTGGGAGGCCATTTGCTTTTTTCATGTGATCGAGCACTGTTAGTACTATATTATATTATTATTTTTTGTTTTATAGTTTTCTAAGAATATTTTAGATTTTAATATTTGAAAGTTTGTATAATATTTAACAGTTTAACATTAATAATTGCGTACATTCATAACTATCACTCACTTGGATAAGATAATTTGTAGTGGCCAAAATTTTGCATTTATTTACATCGGCTTATGGATCGGATCCCAAGTAACCGGAACCTTGATTATGTGAAAAGACAAAAGTTAAGCTGATTAGGTGAGTACTTAAAATATACTAGATATAAAAATGAAAAAGTTGTAAAAGAAAAAGTTTTTGTTTTGTTTTGTTTCACGCCAAAACTAATGAACCGATTGTAATAAAATTTTGTACACAGTTAGTCTAGAGCCTGAGAGAGCCATAGGCTACATTTTGATGAGGCAAAAATATATTATCTAATTTCCATGGAAATATGGATGAAAATAAATTCACATTGTATTTCTAATACGTAACAATAGATGGCGTTTTTATTTATTTTAGCTTAGCGCACAATATTATGTTGTATGGTAATTGGTATATTTCCATGGGTTACGATGAAATAAACTCTCATTGTAGTTCCAACGCGTGACAACAGATGGCGTTTTTTTTTAATTTCTTCATAACAGAACGTAATTATACTAATAGTTTAGAAAACATAGTTTTTAATTTATATCCACACTATCATTATAATTTATGCGAAAATATCTCTTTTTGTCCGTTTGTCTGTGTTTTTTGCTTTCACACCAAAACTACTGAACCGATATCGCTGCATTACCAGTGTCAAAATCTTGTGCACGCCGCTGCTTATCAACTGAAACTGCGATACTGTGCCTCAAGCAAACTGTCCAATATTACACGGCAAGAAAAACGCCAGTCTACGCCTGCTACCTAGACCTGTCAAAGGCGTTCGATATGGTGTCGTATGATATCTTGTGGGAAAAATTGCGTTGTGATACTAGTGTAACAGATGATATTATCTCGCTCCTAAAATTCTGGTACGGCAATCAAGAAAATGTGGTTAGGTGGGTCTATTCGGATGCCTTTGGTCTGGAGTGCGGTGTGAGACAGGGGGGGATCAGCTCGCCACGTATTTTTAATTTGTACATAAACTCCCTCATTGAGGAGCTCAGCAGTACCAGGATTGGGTGTCACGTGGCTGGTGTATGTGTCAACAACATCAGCTACGCAGATGACATGGTTCTGCTGAGCCCCTCAATGAAGGGTTTAAGAAAACTGTTGAGAATATGCGAACGTTATGCGGAGGCCCATGGCCTTCGATACAATACAAATAAAAGCGAGTTTATGATATTTAAGTCGGGTAATAAAATTTACGAACATAAAGAACCTCTACGAGGGCTGCTATTTATGTATCCGGAATTAAAAAAAGAAACAAACATATATCATTTAATATGGTTTTATTGCTTTTCAAAATATTCGCCGCGATGATCGACACACTTTTGCATACGCTGGAACCAATTTTCATAGCACTTTTTCCATTCTGATTGAGGTATCTCCAAAACGTGCATTTTGAACGCATCAACAGCCTCTTCGCGGCTCGAAAAACGTTGACCACGTAATTTGTTCTTCGCGTATGGAAATAAAAAGAAATCGTTAGGTGCCAAATCAGGGCTGTACGGCGGATGACCAGTCAATTCGATCTTTTGACCCTCCAAAAACTGAGTTGTTTCAGCTGAGGTGTGACAGCTAGCATTGTCGTGATGTAATATGATTCTGCGTTGTCGGTTGTCCTTTCTTATTTCTTCAAAGACTTCTGGTAAACAAATGGTCGTATACCATTCAGAATTAACCGTTTTACGATTCTCTAATGGCACTGTAGCCACATGTCCATTAATTCCAAAAAAACAGGCGACCATTTGCTTCAAAGTACTTTTTGCACGAGTAACTTTTGTTGGTTTCGGCTCATCTTGGAACACCCACACCGTTGACTGTTGTTTAGTTTCGGGGTCATATGCATAGATCCAAGATTCATCACCTGTGTAGATATTATAAACGCCTTTTGACGTACCACGGTTGTATTTTTTTATCATGTTTTTGCACCAATCGACACGAGCCCGTTTTTGATCGATTGTCAAATTGTGCGGAATCCAACGCGAACATATTTTTTTTACAGCCAAATGTTCGTGTAATATCTTATGTATGCTCGTCATACTTATGCCTAAGGACGCCTCTATCTCGCGATCACGCATTATTATTTCCCGCACAGCATCAGCTGTTTTTGGGCGACCTTCTTTATTTTCATCCGTGAGCATAGACCGCCCACGATTAAACTCACTGTACCAGTGATAAACAGTGGTTTTTGATGGTGCTTCATCTCCAAAAGTTGCGGTGAGTTGAATAAAGCACTGTTGTTGATTTAGCCCACGCCGAAAATCGTAGTAAATCATTGCACGAAAATGTTCACGCGTTAAATCCATGGCAAATGAAGACACGCAATTTTCAAAATGACGCCACAATGGAAAAATAATTGACAGTCACATGAAACAAAATGTATTCTTCAACCAAAGAGTTCTATTTTCAAATGTTGTAATTACTTTTTAAATATTGTTCTTGTAAGTGGCCAGTTCCGGATACATAAATAGCAGCCTATGTATTGCTGTGTGATGCACCACTGAATATGGTAACGAAGTTTAAATATCTTGGCCACTGGACAACCTAAGTGATAATCTAGACTTAGAGAGGGAGCGTAGGGCGTTGGCTGTCCGCTGTAATATGCTAGCCAGAAGGTTTGCGCGTTGTAGTGAACCAGTAAAAATAACTCTGTTTAAGGCTTATTGCCAATCATTTTACACGTGCAGCCTTTGGACCAGCTATACGCAGATGGCATACAACTCGCTACGCGTGCAATATAATGACGCGTTTAGGGTAGTGATGGGACTGCCTAGGTTTTGTAGCGCATCCGGCATGTTTGCGGAGGCGCACGTTGACGATTTTTATGCAATCATTAGAAAAAGATCCGCATCGTTAATGAACAGGCTCCAGGCTAGCCCCAACACTATCTTAAGCGCGTTGGCATGCAGGTGGGACTCCCCATTGCTGCGACATTGGATAGGCCTGCACGCACCTCAAGCTAGGTGCAACTTATTATGAAAATGGAAACAACTAACCTTACTAACATAATTTTTAAGACAAATTGTAACTAACAATACTAACACTATCACTAACACTACTAACATAGCCTAAGAAAAATAATAATAATAATAATAATAAGTAATATCTATGGACGCTTCACACCACGTCAGTCTGGCCCCGTGCTAAGTACCTGAAGGACTTGTGTTACAGGTACCAGACAACGGAAATATATTTAATACTTTTATACTATACATCAGTGGCGTGGGGTGAAAAAAAATAAAGGTAAAGCCGGACCAAAAAACGGCTAACTCGTGAATAAGCAAAATTTCAATTCTTGTAAAAAAAACGTGCAATAAATTACATACCTGTATTAAGTGTGTTAGTTTACCTTTTCCATAACTACTAGGGTGCTTTGCTTGCATTGTGTGCGTTGCATGCAGTGTTAGTGTTGTTAGTATTCACCACCTTCACCATACATGACATCACTGGTATTATATGAACAGTGCATGTCGAGTATGATAAAAGTGGCTTAAAAAAAAGCCGTTTTAAGCACACGTCACTCACACTCACACACCAAAAATAAGTGAATCCTGACTTGCCAGTGTAGATGTTTGTTACTCAATCATGCAAAAACTGGATTTAGATGAAATTTTGCATGCACCCCATGTCAAACATGGAAAGGAACATAGGCTACCTGTCTGAAGTCCACGCAGACGAAATCGCGGGCAAAAGCTAATAGCAAAGAAATATCAGCAGAAATACGTACCTAAATGTTTAATTTTGTTATTTGTCGTCTGTCGTCGTTATTTAATATTCCTATTCTACAATCTGAAAAATTACCTAAGAATTATTATTTATATCATTTCTCACCTAACCGTGTCACGACAAATTACAAAGTAAGTAAAACAAACCAACCTTTACGATGTAACAAACAAAAACACAACACAACACTTGGCAAGTAAAATTTCACTACTTTCGATACTTTTAAACTATATAATATTACAATCAAGCTAGCCCACTAACTTAATAAATAAAATTTTGCATATTACAATAATAACAGTACAAAATGAGTGCAAATAAGCGCGTAATATAATTGTTTAAGTGAATTGAAATGACAGCACGCGCCGGTCGGCCGCTGCAATTAGCTCTGTTGTGATTGGACGAAATCTTTTAAAGCGAAACATGCGAAACTAAACCTTAACACATGACAAATAAAGACTAGGTAGGCTATGTGGGATCGGCTTGTTGTTCGACAATATCGACGAGTCGTTTGCATGTAGTAGTAATGTGTATGTGTGCGTGAATTTCATACATTTCAAATGTTTGGATTCCCGATGTTTTGAGCGAGTTCCCCGGCCACCGCACACTATGGAGCAGTACGTACGCGTTCTGAGTGCGATGTAAAAACGGGTATGTATGCGTTTGCGTGATTTTAAATACATGGCGAATTATTTTAGGAAGCGGGGTAAGCTATAATTATTAATAATAAAAAATGTATATATTAAAATTGGCCAAGGTAAGCCGGTAGGAATCGTGTTCTATGGAGGCTTCGCCACTGCTATACATATATTTAAGATTTTTATTATATCATACACATATTTAATACACATCCATGACCCAGGAACATTGAAAAACTTTTTGTTCCGTCGGCGTGATTCGAACCCGCGACCCCCGGCTTGAGTTGCCACACACTCTAACCATTAAGCCACGGAGGTCGTCAGTCAAATTGTTACTAACCTAATAACTAATATTTATGGATGTACCTATTGTCCGAAATAAATGATTATTATTATTATTATTATGTAAATTGAGAGATATGTCATATATTTTAATAAAAAAGACCTCGACTCGACCTCGACTCAACCTCGACTCGACCTCGACTCGACCTCGATTCGACCTCGACTCGACCTCGACTCGACCTCGACTCGGCCTCGACTCGACCTCGACTCGACCTCGACTCGACCTCGACTCGACCTCGACTCGACCTCGACTCGACCTCGACTCGACCTCGACTCGACCTCGACTCGACCTCGACTCGACCTCGACTCGACCTCGACTCGACCTCGACTCGACCTCGACTCGACCTCGACTCGACCTCGACTCGACCTCGACTCGACCTCGACTCGACCTCGACTCGACCTCGACTCGACCTCGACTCGACCTCGACTCGACCTCGACTCGACCTCGACTCGACCTCGACTCGACCTCGACTCGACCTCGACTCGACCTCGACTCGACCTCGACTCGACCTCGACTCGACCTCGACTCGACCTCGACTCGACCTCGACTCGACCTCAAAGAAGAAAACAATAAAGCACATGGGTACAAAAAAAAAAGTAAAATACTTAATTAAAAAATATATATAAACAAAAAGAAATTTGTCGCAAGTACTTAAAATTATAAATTAATGCAGTGTAATGCGAGCGCTGCGGAAAAAGACCCCACTCAGGTGATAATCGCGGCATAGTATACTACACCGCGATCCCTGGTGTTCTGTGAGGCCTTGATGTCGATCGCTCGACAGATGCACACTGGCGTACCGAGTACAAACTAATAGACAATAATAATAATAAATATAATGTTCAAATACATATTATAATGGTCGCAGTTGATACCTATGCATAAGCTAAATAATAAATCAAAATATTATGTATAATATGACGTAGGTATATATTGTATTATATAATATATAAAGATATTTTGAATATTCCAAAACTATTACCCTCTCACACCCTAACTGTATTACATGACGTCACGACTTAGCTCAAAACACCTGGCGCCCGGCTGAGGACTGACCCTGACCTAGATTACAACGAGATAAGGGCGACGAGATAAGGGCGACGCGCGCGCGCACACCGTGAGCGAGGCCTGATCAAGACAGACCTAACACCTGGTTATTTATTATTAAAATGATTGTTATAATTATGGCATAATATTATCGTGTATATTGCGGCTTCAGTGACCAGGTCAGTGTTAGATTATTATTATAATAAGTATTTATATAGACATATTTATTGTGTTATGCATATCTAAGTAATCTGAGAATAAAATATAATAATATTATAAGAAATGCACTGCATAAATTATGTGTAAAAATAGTTTTTAGGGACTGAGATGACTATAACGACGGCTGTACTTTGAGGAAGTACGGTGCGGACCCTGGGCGTTATGGTTACCTACCAATAATTACAATAACTAGCGAACCAATAAGAAAAACCACTCCGCTTCGGCTTGCAAAACGAAGGGTTAGTAAATGATTCGCTTATAAAGTAAAGTAGTATTCAATTATTATGTATTAATAAATAGTATCGATTCTCATAGTAAATGTTTAATAAATAATAAATCATAACTCATAATGCTTAGCACAAACCTACGCGACCACGCGACTACGAAGCGGCAGCGTCAATACAAAACACACATTTGACAACTTATCAAGCATAAATCATAAGCCACCGAGACGGACAATTGGGATGTTGACAAGGTCAAAGATTAGCAGATTTTTTAAATAAAATAAAGATATAAGTTATAACGGTAAATAATAAGCATTTGATAAATTTCAGCTTATTATAACTTATGTATTTATTTGTTATGAACCTTTAAAGTTGGATAGTCAAGTCGATTTTTTTCTAAATATTTCATATTTGTATACCATTCGATAAGTTATGCAATTTATAACAATTTTTCTTAAGCTCCGTTTAGACCAAACGAGCGAATGCTCATTCTAGTAAAGCTCTTTTGATGTAAACTAACAACGAGCATTCTTTCGTTGTTCTAGTGTGTTCGCCACGTGTTCAGCGGGAAATAGGTAGAATGCTCTAAGAATCTCGCTCGTTTGGTGTAAACGACGCAAGAGCGCTCGAGCAATTGCCTAGAGCGTTCTTTCGTGTTCGGACGTGCTCGCTCTTCGAGGCGGTCTCTTCAAAGGGATTCTAGTGTTCTTGATATTTTTACTTTTTGGCGGCTGGTTTTAGGTAGTTTATCAAAGGTTATTTCGTAAATATGGATTGGAGTAATGAAAAATGTTTACAAATGATAGAATTATACCATAACAAAAGATGTTTATGGGATCCAACCTTTGATGACTATAAAAATAAATTAACTACTTATCGTTGACGAATGAGCAATGAACATTCGCTCGTTTGGTCTAAACGGAGCTATATGATTCTCATCTATAGAGCAAAAATTCTTATTCTTGATGTTCTTGTTGATTCGATTGGTGTAAACGATCTAAAGTATGTTGTAACGAATTATAGTTTATACTAAACGAATACGAAAGAATGTTCTTGTGCTGTTCTTGCTCTATGTTCTTTTGGTGTAAACCCACCTTTAGGTATCATATTCATAGCTATCAAACAATGTTCTCCAGCGATGCATACAAACTATCGGCCAGTCATCGTCATAGCACTCATAGCCTACTATCATCTATCTATACTTATTATAAAACAAAGTCGCTTTTTTTCCCTCATGTCCCTTTGTTCTCTTTAATCTTTAAAACTACGCAACGGATTTTGATGATTCTTTCAGTGTTAGATAGTCCATTTATCGAGGAAGGTTTTCAGTGTTAGATAGTCCATTTATCGAGGTAGGCTATATTTTATCACGCTAAGACTAATAGGAGCGAAGAAATAGAGGAAAATGTGGAAAAAACGGGGAAAATTATTTTAAAGGGCTAAATTGAACGCGCTAATCTCAGGAACTACTGGTCCGATTTGAAAAATTCTTTTAGTGTTAGATAGCCCATTCATTGAGGAAGGCTATAGGCTATATTTTATCACGCTAAAATTAATAGGATAATGTGGAAAAAACGGGGGAAATTATTTGAAAGGACTTATGTCGCGAACTACTGGAACAATTTTTATGTTATTTGGCACAGATAAGAAGTAGACCACATGAAGGATCATAGGCTATCAATTTTAATCATTTTTTTCTGTGGCAATATATTTTATACCCGTGCGACGCCGGAGCGGGTCGCTAGTTTTGTATAAAGCGTTTTGGGAAGGTTTATTTTATGTGATTTTCGAATTATTATATCTTGGAGAGTTTTTAAGATATCAGAGTCATTCTTTCACCGTTGTTTTTATTTTTGAGAGTTCTTTTAATCTATACATATTATTATAAAACAAAGTCGCTTTTTTTCGCTCATGTCCCTTTGTTCCCTTTAATCTTTAAAACTACGCAACGGATTTTGATGATTCTTTCAGTGTTAGATAGCCCATTTATCGGGGAAGGCTAAAGGCTATATTTTATCACGCTAAGACTAATAGGAGCGAAGAAATAGAGGACAATGTGGAAAAAACGGGGAAAATTATTTTAAAGGGCTAAATTGAACGCGCTAATCTCAGGAACTACTGGTCCGATTTGAAAAATTCTTTTAGTGTTAGATAGCCCATTCATTGAGGAAGGCTATAGGCTATATTTTATCACGCTAAAATTAATAGGATAATGTGGAAAAAACGGGGGAAATTATTTGAAAGGGCTTATCTCGCGAACTACTGGAGCAATTTTTATGTTATTTGGCACAGATAAGAAGTAGACCACGTGAAGGATCATAGGCTATCGATTTTAAGCAATTTTTCAGTGGCTATATATTTTATACCCGTGCCACGCTGGGGCGGGTCGCTAGTTACCAATAAGAAAAAAAATAGTCAACTAGTGAATTGACGTGTCTGTATATCTGCATAAGGCACATCACAAATAATATCTCGATGTTTTATTGCTTTGACTTCATAATATACATATCGTAACAATTTAGAAGTAAGAACTCACATATTATCAAGAGGGTATTAAAAAGCGAAGTGACAAGATTATTCTTTGCATTCCTCCACTATCATAACGGCTGTGTAGTGTGTAGATTTACCTCCCCAGTATTGGCGAAGGTCAGTAGCTCATCATCAGACATGATGGGGCAGTCGGCCTCGTGTAGCAGCTCCTCCTCCGTCCACCGCTCCAGCGACGTGATGGGCCGCGCTTGCAGCAGGTAGATGGTGGTCTGTTGATAATAATTATAAAAAATACAAAAAAAGATATAAGTTAACAGTGGGAATATAACTCATTTTAAACTTATATTGTGTCAGAAGTTGAAGAGGCCTCAAGGGAATCACACCGGGAATTCTACATTTTGACGCCACGCAAGTGCGAGAAAGCAGGCTACCTATTGTCTTATTCATAATCTTCGTTATATTTGAGGTTTGTGCTATTAAAATAAGTACAGAAGCTTTTAATAATACTTCTCGTTTATATTACACTAGCTATTTTACCGAGATTTGCTCGGTACTCGATAAAACACGAATAAAATGACATTTTCTAAAAATGATTCCTAGCTAAATCAATTTTTCGCCCCCGAAACCCCCTATATACTAAATTTCATGAAAATCGGTGGAGCCGATTCCGAGATTCCAATTATATATATATATATATATATATATATATATATATATATATATATATATATATATATATATATATATATATATACAAGAATTGCTCGTTTAAAGATATAAGATAAGCATAGCTAACATGAATTTGACACATTTCGACAAAGAAGTTCAAAAACAACAATTCAGGAATTTAACAAAAGACATTGAAAGTAACAACTTAAACTTTTAAACCTAATACTCACATCAGTAATAGCCCACTCGATATCCCGGCCGGCGCCCCAGAACATCTCCTGTCTCACTCCAAGTCTCGCCAGCTTCAGTACCTCAGTGACGGACAGACACGGCTTAGTTCTCTCCGCTGCGGGCACGTCCTCAAACTCCACGGTGTTGCCAGATGTCACCACCCTTTGGGCTTTAGAGCCGAGCTGTATGGACGCTACTTCCAGATCATCGTTAGGTCCACGACGCACAATGTATGTGTCCGGTTCCACTGCGCCCGATACTACACTCTGTGAAAATTCAATGAGGTTAGAAAGCGTCATCAAGCGTTTTGACTATATATTGTATATTATACAGTCTATATCTATATATATATATACAGTCAAAATGTCGCACCATGTCTGTATAATGTATATACAGATCTAGAATCATCTATCTCACCTCTCCCAGGCCGTAGTTAGCTGTAACGAGCACCCGCTCGGGGTGACCGCGCTCGGGGTGCCGCGTGAACATCACGCCGGCCGCGCGCCCCGCACACATCACCTGTACGACTACGCCGCCGCCGCACAGACAGGCCGCGCCGTTTTGACTGAAAAACAAATGCGATCTTGGAATCATGACATTTTAACGTCAAAAGTTGCCATGTGCTAACCTCAAATACAAGCGTTTCATCTAGCCGAGTTTTCACAAGCACATACCGTCTATAGCACGCGCTGGTGAAGGCGAACATGGAAGCCCAGCAGCGCACCGCCCCGCTCAGTACATCATCGTCACTGACACACCCCAGTATTGTGTCGTTCTGACCTGTATCATATTACATATAGAGCAGCGCGCTATTATGTATGCACGTACCGTCTATAGCACGCGCTGGTGAAGGCGAACATGGAGGCCCAGCAGCGCACCGCCCCGCTCAGTACATCATCGTCACTGACACACCCCAGTATTGTGTCGTTCTGACCTGTATCATATTACATATAGAGCAGCGCGCTATTATGTATGCACGTACCGTCTATAGCACGCGCTGGTGAAGGCGAACATGGAGGCCCAGCAGCGCACCGCCCCGCTCAGTACATCATCGTCACTGACACACCCCAGTATTGTGTCGTTCTGACCTGTATCATATTACATATAGAGCAGCGCGCTATTATATATGCACGTACCGTCTATAGCACGCGCTGGTGAAGGCGAACATGGAGGCCCAGCAGCGCACCGCCCCGCTCAGTACATCATCGTCACTGACACACCCCAGTATTGTGTCGTTCTGACCTGTATCATATTACATATAGAGCAGCGCGCTATTATATATCCACGTACCGTCTATAGCACGCGCTGGTGAAGGCGAACATGGAGGCCCAGCAGCGCACCGCCCCGCTCAGTACATCATCGTCACTGACACACCCCAGTATTGTGTCGTTCTGACCTGTATCATATTACATATAGAGCAGCGCGCTATTATATATGCACGTACCGTCTATAGCAGGCGCTGGTGAAGGCGAACATGGAGGCCCAGCAGCGCACCGCCCCGCTCAGTACATCATCATCACTGACACACCCCAGTATTGTGTCGTTCTGACCTGTATCATATTACATATAGAGCAGCGCGCTATTATATATGCACGTACCGTCTATAGCACGCGCTGGTGAAGGCGAACATGGAGGCCCAGCAGCGCACCGCCCCGCTCAGTACATCATCGTCACTGACACACCCCAGTATTGTGTCGTTCTGACCTGTATCATATTACATATAGAGCAGCGCGCTATTATATATGCACGTACCGTCTATAGCACGCGCTGGTGAAGGCGAACATGGAGGCCCAGCAGCGCACCGCCCCGCTCAGTACATCATCGTCACTGATACACCCCAGTATTGTGTCGTTCTGACCTGTATCATATTACATATAGAGCAGCGCGCTATTATATATGCACGTACCGTCTATAGCACGCGCTGGTGAAGGCGAACATGGAGGCCCAGCAGCGCACCGCCCCGCTCAGTACATCATCGTCACTGACACACCCCAGTATTGTGTCGTTCTGACCTGTATCATAATACATATAGAGCAGCGCGCTATTATATATGCACGTACCGTCTACAGCACGCGCTGGTGAAGGCGAACATGGAGGCCCAGCAGCGCACCGTCCCGCTCAGTACATCATCGTCACTGACACACCCCAGTATTGTGTCGTTCTGACCTGTATCATATTACATATAGAGCAGCGCGCTATTATATATGCACGTACCGTCTATAGCACGCGCTGGTGAAGGCGAACATGGAGGCCCAGCAGCGCACCGTCCCGCTCAGTACATCATCGTCACTGACACACCCCAGTATTGTGTCGTTCTGACCTGTATCATATTACATATAGAGCAGCGCGCTATTATATATGCACGTACCGTCTATAGCACGCGCTGGTGAAGGCGAACATGGAGGCCCAGCAGCGCACCGTCCCGCTCAGTACATCATCGTCACTGACACACCCCAGTATTGTGTCGTTCTGACCTGTATCATATTACATATAGAGCAGCGCGCTATTATATATGCACGTACCGTCTATAGCACGCGCTGGTGAAGGCGAACATGGAGGCCCAGCAGCGCACCGTCCCGCTCAGTACATCATCGTCACTGACACACCCCAGTATTGTGTCGTTCTGACCTGTATCATATTACATATAGAGCAGCGCGCTATTATATATGCACGTACCGTCTATAGCACGCGCTGGTGAAGGCGAACATGGAGGCCCAGCAGCGCACCGTCCCGCTCAGTACATCATCGTCACTGACACACCCCAGTATTGTGTCGTTCTGACCTGTATCATATTACATATAGAGCAGCGCGCTATTATATATGCACGTACCGTCTATAGCACGCGCTGGTGAAGGCGAACATGGAAGCCCAGCAGCGCACCGCCCCGCTCAGTACATCATCGTCACTGACACACCCCAGTATTGTGTCGTTCTGACCTGCCGCTGATAGCGCCTCGCTGTCTTCGCCCACCGCTACAAAAAAGGATAATACAAATGTGTACAGTATAGTGAAGTGTTGATAGAAAAAGTGATAGTAATATTAAAGGTGCGACTGCACTAGGTGTGACTACACAAAGCGCCAAAACTATAAAATGTGAAGTGCATCGCATGCAGCGTAGTGTCGCTTAGTGTAGTCCCGCCTTTAGGGATGAAAAACTTGACATAGAGAGACTTCTTGTAAAACGTAACATATCTCTCATATGTGATGTTTTACATGTAGTATTACCATATTTAAAAATTAAAATAGTAAGTAATTTTGTTTACAGTTAAATGACTGTGAGCCGTAAAATATTATGATAATCCTATCACGATATACGAAGTATTTTATACCTGAAGATCTCACAGCGAACCGCAGTTCCGGTCCGAAGCCCTGTTCTGCCGCCTGTCTCCGCAACTCAGTGAGATGACACAGAATATCCGCTTTCACGTCAGACGCTATTTCCGTCGAGATGATCAAATCTACAGCCCTGAAATTTAAAAATATAGATGAAATAAAGTTTTGATATATTACTAAATAATAAAATGTAACAGAATGAGCAAAAATGATCGAATATATTTGTCGTGTAGACGTGTATCATCTAATTTGCTAACGGTTTTGACTATCTTCATTCTTATGAAATTCAAGAAATGATGTACGAAAAGTAATTTTATTATCCAAAATCGTTTGATACTTGGTCACATGTTACATACACACTTTTGGCACTTATCCTTAAAATTGGATTCTTCATAATCCACGTTAGCTGCTTCAATCGCCGCTATAGCTTCTTTAATCTTGGGGTTTAATTCTAATTGCTTCTCTAAGGCGTGAACAGTTAGACAGAATCCTGGCGGTACTTTGTAACCCTGAAAATATTTTAGTTCTATAGTTGGTTCGCGTGGAGATATTAAAACACCAAAACAATATTATAATTACAAATGAATGTCCTACCTCCTCCTCCTGTAATGAAGCCAACAATGCCAGCGAGGCGCCCTTTCCCCCCACGTAGTCCGTGCACGCGGCGGCGCGGTCACCCAGCGAGACGCAGTACCCCACAGCCCCCGCTTCGGCCGCGCTCAACCATCGCAGTATTGGCTCGGGGGTTATGGATACTGATGGCTCAGATTTTGCTGGAAGAAGAAAATTACTAGATATTAGTGCGACTCGCGGCTTGTCTAGTACAAATTCGTAAGATACTTTGCATATTTGTGTGCGTGTGTATATTTGATCCATTGGTGCGTGTGTGCCTGCGTATGTGCGTGAGTGTATGCGTACATGAGTGCGTGCGTGTATGCGTACGTGAGTGCGTGCGTGTATGCGTACGTGTGTGCGTACGTGCGTGCATGTGATTGCTAGTGTTTTAAATTATAGACTGTGCGTGATTTCTAATTTGTAAGCATCGTAGTTTCTACGTGATTACTTCACAAGTACTCGTAAACAAATGACATTGGATGAAATAACTACATTTACTTGCAGTCTTTCATCAAAGCTAATCCTTGTCAATATATTATTATGGGAGTGCCTCCGCTGCCGGCGCCGGTTGCCGCAATGGCTGCCGGCGCCGTTTTCCGAAGTTTGCCGAAGCAGAGTTGGGCATAATTGAAATACTCGTTAATCTAATTACTAATCTAATTGCAAACTAATTAGAATACATTTTAATCTGAGTACATTGTAGTTGAATTACTTCATAATTGTGGTTATAGAGATTACAAAGCAATCGATTCCTAAGTATTCTAATTTCAAATAAATCTAATTAATTTTTGTAAATACAATTACTTTTGTAATTGGTTTCGACTTTCGACTCATGTAAATTTTTTTTTTACAGTGTCAGGAGTTAAAAACACATAAATTGATAAAATTTATCGTCGGCAAAAGCAATGGCGACTTCATAGTAGCATCCTTACTGATTAATGATTATCCATACTTACGTTAAATTTCGAAAGTGTGTCTGTCTGTTTGTTAACTCTTCACGCCTAAACCACAGAACCGATTATACTGAATTTTGGTATAGAGATAGGTAGATACTTTGAGTCCCGGAAAAGAACATTGCGTAACTGGCCTGGTTTCATTGAAACTAGGCCAGTTTAGCAGGAGTAATGTCATAGTGCCTAAGTGTGTGCGCAATACACAAGAGCACTCTGGTTTCAATGAAACCAGGCCAGTTGAGCAGAAGTAATTTCATAGTGCCCAAGTGTGTGCGCAATACACAACAGCACTCTGGGTTTCAATGAAGCCAGGCCAATTACGCAGGAGTAATTTTTATAGTGCCCAAGTGTGTGCGCAATACACAAAAGTACTCTGGTTTCAATGAAACCATGCCAATTAAGCAGGAGTAATTTTATAGTGCCCAAGTGTGTGCGCAATACACAAGAGCACCCTGGTTTTAATGAAACCAGGCCAGTTGAGCAGAAGTAATTTCATAGTGCCCAAGTGTGTGCGCAAGAAAAATTTGATGTCTCCGATTTAGTTCAAATTCGGGGAGGGGATAGCCGAGGTGTTGCCTTTGATGTTGGAAGAAACCCCGTTCCTCTAGGCCTATTGGGAGCGGAGTTATGGCTACTTTTGTAAGACGTTTGACAGTTGCCGAGCTGTCAATGTCAAAGTTTGAATTCTTCCTGGATTTTTCTCCTCTAATTGATCCTGGCCTCAGAATTGAGAAAAAAATTGATGTCTCCGATTTACTTCAAATTCGGGGAGGGGGTAGCCGAGGTGTTGCCTTTTATGTTAGAAGAAACCCCGTTCCTCTAAGCCTATTGGGAGCGGAGTTATGGCCGCTTTTGTTCGACAGTTGCCGAGCTGTCAATGTCAAAGTTTGAGTGCTTATAACTCGGCAACTGTTTGTCCTGGATATAGGGTTCTTCGGCTTGTTCTTCCTGGATTTTTCCCCTCTATACGACCCTGGCCTCAAAATTGAGAAAAAAAAATTCGGAAAATTCTGTTGGGGCCAAGTTGTAGATCTCATGGGGTTTTCTTCCGGGGGAGGGGGGGAGGAACACTATAAAATTACTCCTGCGTAATTGGCCTGGCTTCATTGAAACCAGAGTGCTCTTTTGTATTGCGCACACACTTGGGCACTATGAAATTACTTCTGCTCAACTGGCCTGGTTTCATTAAAATCAGGGTGCTCTTGTGTATTGCGCACACACTTGGGCGCCATAAAATTACTCCTGCGTAACTGGCCTGGTTTTATTGAAACCGGCCACCGCAACCGAAACCGGTGTGGAAGCTTTTTATTTATTATAATTACCGGCATTGGACATTGTAATTGGGCATAATTAAAATACTCGTTAATCTAATTAAATTTAATCTAATTGCAAACTAATTAGAATACATTTGAGTCTAAATACATCCTAAACAACTTACGCGTAATTTCAGGTGCACAATTCTTCATCAACCGGATTAATTTGTAATCTGATTAACAATTACAAAGTATTTGTAATTCTGTAATTGCTAATCTGATTACTTTTTGCCCATCTCTGTGCCGAAGTCGCGCGATGTTTGCTGAATAGGCTGCCCGCGCTTCGGCAAACATCGCTTGTCGAATTACAGAATAATGATCAAAAACATCAGTCTTGAGCTAAAGGACTATGAAAAGTACAAATAATAAGGTCATAATGTTAGGAATGTAAGGAGGAAGGACCTTAATATGTAGGTACCAATTTCCTGAAATAAATGATTCTGATTCTGATGTATACCTATTTTAATGGTGGTGATGATGATGTTGACCTTTGCTTCTTTAAACAACGCTGAATCTCTCTAAAGTCTAACATGTATAAGGATTAAGGAGTCTGAAGTTCTGTTCAGTACCTTCGGAAGTAGGTATACCACGGGGGCTTATAACTGTGGTGCAAAATCTTACTTTTTGGTAGCTGAAAAAAGGTAGCCAAGGAAAAGTTAAGGTAGATGAAAATGCATCACAAAAAAATTAAATGTCCATAGCCGAACATAACTTCACCTTTGGAAGTCGGTTAAGAAGTCGAATATTTGAGATTATAATTATTTCTTTTTAAAATTTGTGTATCGGCACTGGAACCTAGCGTTTTACGCATTATCACCGGTTCCCATTTTGAGTGCCAGCGCCGGCAGCCGTTGTTTTAAATCTCGGCTGCCGGCAGTATACTTACCGCCGGTTCCCATTACTGATATTTTTGGGAGCCGGCGCCGGCAGCGGAGGCACTCCCTATTATTATTCTTTCATTATTTCTATATAATATATGAATGGGAAGGCATACAGTCCCCGCAATAGCCCACATTGACTATCTCAATCCACATACCTTTCTGATACGATAGATATAGAACTCCCGTGCCAATCTCCCCGTTGATGCTAACTGACACGGTACGGAACACGTCCTCGAAGTGATGCGGCGCGCCGTGGTACACTCGACCGCCATCTTTGTTTATCTTCATCACGATTTTGAAGCTTCTTTTGTATGCTGAAAAAAGTAATAAGTACATATACAATATGTTTGTATTATAAATTTGTATGTATCAAGTGTATTTTATGACTTTTTTATAAAAGTTAATCTATTCAACTTTGTTGATTGGTTGGTTTGTTGTTGGCGTAATAGTACAGTAAATGAAGGCAAAAATCAGGTGCAACCTCCGATTTCGTTGAACCTCCATCGATTTGGATGAAACTTTGGGATTAAGTATTTTAAGCCCACTACTTTAAAAGTGACATACGCTCGTATCGCGCTTTTTTATTTTAGGGGTGAAATCCACCCCTTTTGCTGAAAATAGAAAAAATGCAGATTTAACCATTCTGGCTTAACTAATTGTGTTTAATTTGATAAAATAAATGTTTTTAATGTTTTATCCATGATTTCATTATAATAAATTTACCAACCATCCCTTTACTCGTGAAAAAAAATATTTGTATTTCTTTGCTTTAAAATCGTATATTTACATTACATAAAGAGTTTATTTAATATTTATGATATAATTTTTGGATAAGACTGAAATATAAACCCCAAAAAGTACCCCTTTATTGCGGAATAACGGTAAAAATTGGGTTAAAAAACTTAATAGGTTTAGGTTTTTGAACCCAACTTTTTCAGTTTATTTACTTAGTATTAATTTCTTATTAAGTTTTTTTTTTGCGAAACTTTTGCACCCTTGTAAACTACCCAATGTCTGAATAATAAGCTTTAAGTTTTTTATCAGGTTTAATGGGTTCGAATATTTTTTCATAGTTAAGATAAATTTTATTAATATATTTGAAACATTGATATTATATTCAAACAAATTACATTCAAAATATTCAAACAACGATTTCAAACTACCCTCTGTGCAAAAAATTTACGCAAAGGCTGAATCTGCTAGACTGAAATATTTAATAGACGCACATCATTAAAAAAGCCCCTCTCTTATCTAATAGACATTGACCGTTTCGTTTACTTTCTGAATATTGAAAGACTTGAAAAGATTAATGTATATTTAGTATGGATTAGATGACGCCTGCAATCGCGCTGGAACCGTACATTTTTTCGGGATAAAAAGTATCCTATGTCCATATATCCATTCCCGAGACTCAAAGTATTTTCATACCGTACCAAATTTCAGCAAAATCGGTTGAGCCGTTTGGGTGTTAAGAGGTAACAGGTAGACAAAAACATTTTAGCATTTATAATATTAGTATACCTATTGACAGAGTTTCCTACAATATTTGCATCCCAAATCTCTGAGCTTCAAAATTGTTTTCAAAAAAAATGTTCGTTAATATCACAATAGCTCTGTTAATTATTAAGTTATTGGGTTCATTTATGGACCATTTTAAAGGTAATTTAAAGAGCTTTAAGATCGACTTGAAAAATACTTTTTAAAACCCTTGGTTTTAAAAAAATAGGGTTAAAAGGTCCCGGTTTCATGGTTCTCGCAGTAAAAGTTAGGCTTTAAGCGTCTCTATCTTCGTTATTTTTCATCCTATAAAAATCAAAAGAAAATCAAAAGATTTCTTAAAAAAAGGACACAAATTTCGTTCTTCATAATTTTTACAAAGGTTCAATATTTTTGAGTTATGTTCAAAACAAAATGATATTTACGAAAATTTGAATAATTTCGATTTTACTAAATCATTCTTTTTTTCAAAACTAAGCATTCTAAACCAAGAAAAAATTTTTAGGTCACTACGTCTTATGCTAAAATAAAGAAAAGTCTTTGGGGATAACCATAAATTTGAATTATTGTAGAAATTATCAACGTTTTATTTTTCGATTTTTCCAAAAAAACTTGAAAGGGTCATCTTATTTTTGTCATAACTTGGTCAATTTTGATGCTATTAACTTTTTAAAATGCTTATTAGAAATGTACTTTTAAGCACTTTAAAAGGTCTTAAGGAAGTATATGCCATAAAATACATCGTTTTACCGTTATTTAAGTTTGAATGCTTAGACTTAGGTACTCGCCGAAAAAAATTATATATGCAATCACCTATAGCTCACTTCGAATGAATAAAGGAAGGTATTTTAGAGTATAAATTAGTTTGCTTTTTTATTGGCTTTAATTTTGGTACTTACACATTTTTCGTAAAAACCTATAGTTTCTTATTTAATTATGAAAAACCGCTTTAAGACATGTATTTTTCTCACGCAAAAACATGATCTTTGATCTTTAATAACTCCGAAAGTATTGATTTAATCAAAAAACTATACATAACAAATTTGTGTGTTTATTGATTTCTGGGGTTATTTTTATTAAAAAAAAATCACCCCCCGAGAAGGGTTGGCATCCACCCCCAGGGCAAAAGCGCAAGTTGACACGATGTCACTTTTGTTTCTTAGGGTATCCCCCACCTACTTACCAATTTTCATGAAAATCGATGGAGGTTCAACGAAATCGGAGGTGAAAACCTTCACTGCCTCCACTATAACTGAAGTTGATATATTCACTAGCGCTTTTGATTGGCTAGCGTGAAAATATTAACCAATCATCACATCAAAAATAGTAGGTACGTAGTAAAAAGTCTCAATTACTGGGCATGTGCTGGGCATAAAAGGAGTCTTATTTTAATTCCTATTATAAGGTATCTTGTTTTAATTCCTACCATACTAAAGCATATTATCTTACCATCAACATTTATGGTGTAGTTCTTCGGTATCACGTCTGGAGTCTCACAGAAGTCAGACATATCCAATTCACAGGCTTCTAATGGCTTCACCATGAAATTGGGAAGTCTCATCGATCCTGAAACACACCTGTAAGATAAAAACGTTAAAATCACTGTATACTTAGTTGACAAAATGAGTATTTTAATAATTAATATAAAGTGTGCTAAGATGATAAAACCATATCACATTTTTTTCTTGTGTGAAATAAACAAATACATGAATCACTATAAACGTAATTAAAGATTGTGTGGGACCACGGAGCTAATACAAAGAGGAGGTGTGCCGTGTGCTAATCAAAGGGGTTTGGGTAATATTGGCGTCATTTTCAAATCTCGCGGCCACTCACCAAACCAGCATATTATGAAAGAACATATCAAGTGGAGTAAACTTTATTATGGGGGACATATAGCTAAACTATATCGGAGCCGAGATATTAGGCATTTTAAGTTCGTATTTTCAACTAAACGTAAATTCAATCATAACATGAATATTCAGGAAAATACATAAAAACGGCATTATTTATTAGCTTTTAGCCTTCCTCGATAAATAGGCTATCCTCAACACAAAAATAAGTTTTCAAATCGAACAAGCAGTTCCTGAGATTAGCACTTTCAAACACACAAACACATCAGCTTCATAAGATTAGTATAGGGTATAACAAAACTAAGTGATAATACTTTAGGGTGTGTACTGTGTATGAGTCCCGTGTATAGGGTTTACTGTAAAAGTGTAGCGCTGAAAGAAAACATATTTTTTTTCACTTTGCATGGGGAAACTCTTTACGCCAGGGCGCTTGCCCATTCAAATCACAAAAACACAGCACAGTTCCTTTCACAGTGAACTCTATACAAGGGACTCATGTGCCCCCGCCAAGATGTAATGCAATGCATGTCCGTCTGTCTGTCCGTCTGCAAATCCATTTTTTTTTTCGAATTTCTTAAAGAGGGCCGTTTTGATTTTTTTTTTATATTTTTTGTGTAAGTGAATAGTTAATATGCTATAAAATATTCCTGCTGCTGTACTTCTGTAGCTATACTTATAATATTATAATTCTGCAGAGTTTGTTTGTTTGTTTGAACGCGCTAATCTCAGAAACTACTGGTTCTTTTACTGTTGGATAGCCTATTTATCTAGAAATGCTATAGGCTATATTTTATCACTCTAAAACTAATAGGAGCGAAGAAATAGAGGAAAATGTGGAAAACGGGGGGAAATTATTTGAAAGGGCTTATTTGAACGCGCTAATCTCAAGAACTACTGGTCCGATTTGTAAAATTATTTCAGTGTTGGATAGCCTGTTTATCGAGGAAGGCTATATGCTATATTTTATTACGCTAATGCCCGTTTTCACCAACTACACCTAAAATTTAGGGGTCCCCTAAGCCAATATTCCAAGTTTTGTTCTTGATGAATTGACAACCCCGTAACTCTTAGGTGACGTTTATTTGAAATAAAACAACTGTATGCGATTTATCCATCAAACCATTAGGTGACGTTTATAATTTACGGGATGGATTGACGACCCCGTACACTTAGGTGACGTATGTGGCGACGACGACGGTTGCCTTGACAATGAATCTGTTATGGAATGGCCGTCTGATATTTTACTTGTGAAATAGCGAACTCCCATAATTAATATACATATTTATCACAAACCTTCCTCTTTAATCACTCTGTATATTAAAGAAAACCGCAATTAAAGGGAACAAAGGGACATGAGGACAGAAAAAGCGACTTTGTTTTATACTATGTAGAGATATACGTCACCTAAGAGTTACGGGGTTGTCAATTCATCAAGAACAAAACTTGGAATATTGGCTTAGGGGACCCCTAAATTTTAGGTGTAGTTGGTGAAAACGAGCATAAGACTCATAGGGAAATGTGGAACAAATGGGGGAAATTATTTGAAAGGGACGCGGACGAAGTTTAACAGATTAATATACAGTTTCTACATCTGTTTGTTAAGGATAGCTCCATAAAGTAATGTTAATTGGGAGTGCCTCCGCTGCCGGCGCCGGTTGCCGAAATGGCTACCAGCGCCGTTTTCCGAAGTTTGCCGAAGTCACGTGATGTTTAGCGAATAGGCTGCCCGCGCCTATTCGGCAAGTTCATCGCTTGTCAAATGACAGAATAATGATCAAAAACATCAGTATTGAGCTAAAAGACTATGAATAGTACAAATAATAAGGTCATAATATGAGGATGCATATTTTAATGGTAGTGATGATGATGATTGATGATAAATGTGATCTGCATAGCAGCGGAGGCACTCCCAATGTTAATTACTATTGATTTTGTGAACATAAGGTGCAAAAATAAATATAAGTACTAAAATAATCGTAGCTCAGCTCCGATATTACTTAGAACAATTTTTATTACTGATATATGTTTCTCTAATGTAGTGCTACAAAATAGTAATGGTTTTATCCCTGGCCGCTGGAAAAAAAAATGACACCACAGGTCCATACAAAGTTACCCAATGCCCTTTCCTTATAGTATGGGATCCGACCGCAAGATCCTGCATGAATCGTTTTTTTCGATGAAATATATTTTAAAGTAATCTTTAGAACGTATGGAATGGATTAATGTTGGGTGGCCTTGTCAAAAGTAGCCGCAAGTACCTCTAATTAAGCTTAATGTTCATGCGATTAATACATAATTTGCATGTATATTTTTTTTCAATAAATTTAACATCATTTGAAAGAAAATGACTTGACAAAATAAGGTATAAATGGTGGCCAGCTCTAAGTATGCCGCAACCTAGGGTGGCCATTACTTTTGTATACGACATCGCGTGAGCTTAGGAAGCGCAAGAGAAAAATAAAAACGCCTGTTAAATAAAAATGGCAATCTTGCGGGTTCTCGACGTCCTCAAATCCTGCCAGGCATCTACATACCAATATTCAGCAAAATCGGTTGAATGGTTTGGGCCTGAAGAAGCAACAGACAGTCACACAGACACACTTTCGCTATAATATATAAATATTATAGTTGTGGCGGTACCCACAATTCGCCTAACATTCCTGCATCGCGCTATCGAAGTTTTCTGAGCGCGTCGGTATTAAGGGCGCTCCTTACCCTAATTTACCGTATTTCAAGCCTTATAAACTCATAATTTGAAAGCTACAAAGTTATAATAAAAATACAGCAATAATCTTCAGTATATCAACATTTCTCTCTCCGTTTTAAATTTTCTATTTTTGTTTATTATACTCATGATATCAGCTTCCAAAGTAAAACCAATTTATTAAAATTCAAGCATACATTCAGCATCTCCTTAGGATTAACAAATTACTTTTATTTGAAACACACGCCAATAGATCGACAATTTCATTAACTACACATTCCCCATTTTAATTTTTTTTAGGACAATTTTGAAATAAGACAAGTAAAAAAATCGGGTTTTGGTGCGATCTCCGCAACGCGGCAAATGTATGGCCAAAGTCGTTTGCTCGGGGGACGGCCTTAAGTATATATAATATACGACAGCTGAAATGTATCATCACGTGGGCTTCGGCCTGACCGGGCATACCACCTCGCTCGGTCGAAGATCTTCCTTTGGCCTCTACGCATATCCCCACATACCAAAAGTCGACGAATAATAAAAACTAAGGAAGAGTAACTCCGTAAAAAAGTGCACCAAAAGGCTACAAAATGTGACCCGAATATATGCACATTTATGCATGTGTTCGGTACACATTTTTCGTGTATGTGTACTCGAGTGACATTCAACCAGGTTGACATGATAATTATTATTGTCAACGGCTTTGTTTCATAACTTTGACAATGACAATAACCGCGCAGGCTGTCGTCCGGCGCGCAATATTATGATACGTTACCTGGGATACGACCTTGGCGAAAATCTGAATTGTCATATTTTAGTTTGCGAAAAGGTGCCAAATTTAAAACGGTTGCAGTATGGGAGTTATGTTTCCTTAGTTTTTATTATTCGTAGCCAAAAGTGTATATAGTATGGATACTCGTTTAACAAAAAAACGGTTGTCTGTAAAGTCGGTTTACCGACGATAGTTGAACGTGACAACGTGCCTCTATGTCGCTCGTTCCGCGCTCTCGCTTGCACTTCAAGCCTTAAATGGAACGCCTCAGAGCGTGGTAACGCCGCATGAGTCATGTTTTTTCGTGCGTGCAGCCGGCTCCATCGAATTATAAGACGTCACGTCAAAACTCATATCCCCGACTGTACATTTCTGCTTAGCACAATTTTCCCCGACTGTACATTTCTGCTAAACAACTCATTTCCCCGACTGTACATTTCTGCTATACAACTCGATATCCCCGACTGTACATTTCTGCTTAGCACAATTTTCCCCGACTGTACATTTCTGCTAAGCAACTCATTTCCCCGACTGTACATTTCTGCTTAGCACAATTTTCCCCGACTGTACATTTCTGCTAAACAACTCGTTTCCCCGACTGTACATTTCTGCTAAACAACTCATTTCCCCGACTGTACATTTCTGCTTAGCACAATTTTCCCCGACTGTACATTTCTGCTAAACAACTAATTTCCCCGACTGTACATTTCTGCTTAGCACAATTTTCCCCTACTGTACATTTCTGCTAAACAACTCATTTCCCCGACTATACATTTCTGCTAAACAACTCATTTCCCTGACTGTACATTTCTGCTTAGCACAATTTTCCCCGACTGTACATTGCTGCTAAACAACTCATTTTCCCGACTGTACATTTCTGTTTAGCACAATTTTCCCCGAATGTACATTTCTGCTAAACAACTCATTACCCCGACTGTACATTTCTGCTAAACAACTCATTTCCCCGACTGTACATTTCTGCTTAGCACAATTTTCCCCGACTGTACATTTCTGCTAAACAACTCATTTTCCCGACTGTACATTTCTGCTAAACAACTCATTTCCCCGACTGTACATTTCTGCTTAGCACAATTTTCCCCGACTGTACATTTCTGCTAAACAACTCAAATGGAACGCCTTCAGAGCGATCAGCGAGGTAACGCCGCATATTGCGTCATGTTTTTTCGTGCGCGCAGCCCATATCGAATTATAAGACGTTGTCACGTCAAAAAAAAAAAGGAAATATATAAAGGAACTTTTAGCTCAAATTCCTTCGTCAAATTCTGTTTTGGACTTTTCCATCCTCTAATATTCGTTGACTAGGCCACAGTATTACAATATTCCATATTGTAATACTGTGAGTGTCGCAGCTGCTATTCAATATCCTCATTTATCGAACAACGCGTGCTTCTTTTCTCTTGCACTTCCTAAACTCATGCGATGTCGTATACAAAAGTGATGGCCACCTTAAGTTGCGGCAGACTTAGAGCTGGCCACCATTTATACCTTACTAGATGACGCACACTGGTCCCAAAGTAAAATAAATGGGACATTAAGAATTTTCGGATCGAAGGTCAACGGATCAGGCTGATATTTTTTTTGTAGACAGCTAATGCTAGATTTTTTTGTAGACACAAGTCACTTTTATGGATGTTGTTTTTTTTTAAATATGCCGTATCTACGGAGATAAAAAATAATGATTTTTTTTGTATGGACGAAATCATAATTTTGTCATTTTCATCCAAGATTCAAACGTATTCAAAATAAATCATAGCATAGCTTATAGAGTGACTCTTGTCGTACATTTTTGTCATACACACTCAACTGCGATTTTTGCGCCTTTTAGAGCTACAGGCACTTTTTTTTTTTTGGTCAGTGGATGAAGCTGATTTTTTGTAGCATCAGCTGATGCAATTACAAGTAACTTTTGTAGATGTCGTTTTTTTTCAAATATTCCTTATCTACAAATAAAAAAATATGAATTATTTTTTGTATGGACGAAATCATAATTTTCCAAGTATAGAGTTAATTAGGCAATGAGTCATTACCAAACAAAGTTTACCCAACTAACAAAAATTGCTCTTGTTGTGGCTTATATAGCCAAAAATAATATTCTTATAGGAGTAGTATTATCACTAATAAAGGTGCATTTGGGCACAATTTATAAAGATAAAAACCTTATACCCTCCTTATAGTTGCTTTATTGTCCGCTTTTTTCCTTATACGTGTTATATAATTTCAAAGAACAAGGTACTTCAACTTATAAGAAACATATGGAAAGCGTTAATACGGGCGATCACCCTTATACATGTTATATTATTGTCCGATACAAGGAGTTTAAACTCAATGAGGCAAATTAAAGGCTCTTAAAATCCGTTACCCCTTTTTGCCTTTATTTGCTTTTTGCCTTTATTTGCTTTATTTGCTTTATTGCCGTCATAAGTGATTTACATTTTCGCAACAGCTTGGAGAAGAAATAGTAACGTCAGCCATTTTACTGTCAAGTAAACGATAAGTCATTATTTTATGTATAGTTTATTTACCTGATTTAGTGCTTGTTTATAGTGAAAAGTGTATGGGAATTTAAATGCATGATAAAATGTGATACGCTGTGTGTTTTGGTATTGAATTTAAGCTGTTTTTGTGCTAAAAACGTCATTAATTATTCAGTCAAGTTAAGTACAGTGCTTTTATAAGAACAACAGGATTCACACATCGTCTATAAGGAGTCTATAAGAGTAAAGACTTTATAACGGCATCAATTGTTTATTATGCTATCGCCATTTTACATAATATAGTTAGGGTTCCTTTCACACTAAAAAAAATCGGTTGTCTGTAAAGTCGGTTTACTGACGATAGTTGAACGTGACAAGGTCATAGCCTTAACCCCTCAGTTCCGGGAAAAATCTATGCAAAAAAGTTGGCAGGTCAATGTGCAAAAAAAAATGGCGCCCGGCCTACCCTCTTTGTAAAATTAATGTAATATCCTTACATACAATCCATATTTTATGTTTGTGTGAACTACATTATAATATATGTTAAATTTTCTATCTATCAAGCCATCATAATATAGTATTTAGTCCGATGTGATATTAGTTTCTCAATTATAAACTTTCGAAACTATAATTAGTGACATGTTCAGAAGAAATAAACGAATACTTTATTCTTCATATATTAAGTCATACCTTGACACGTAGGAAATAGAGCACAATTTTGAATAGCCGAAATAATACTAATAGCTCACAGATTGTTTATTTATTTTTCATTCAGAGTGTGGTCAATGTATCAAAGGTCATAACTAACCAAACTTCTTCATACAAAAGTATTCTCTAAGTCATCGAAATACGTAATATAATCGAAACAAAGAGCGCGGCCCAGGTGGGCCTTACGGTTGTTGAGAGACTTGAGAGTGTAAATGGAACGCCTCAGAGCTGTCAGCGAGGTAACGCCGCATGAACTGTCATGTTTTTCGGGCGCGCACCCCATATCGAATTATAAGACGTTATCACGTCAAAAATCGCACCTATCTAGTGTTATTCCCGCATATTTTAAATAAAAATGTTTTTTTTCTACTGTAGTTGGGTTGGCTGAAAGAGACCTCTTTATAAGGATACTTTAGCTCACTTTTGTGCACTAATTTTAAGTTAAGATACGTGATTATCAAATGAATTGTTTTATTTTTTACTTTTCTTCTGTAACCATCGCTCCTTTTCAACTTCTTCCATTGTTTTGAATCCCTCTATGAAAGTACGGAACCCATCGTGCGCAGGTCCGACTCGTACTTGGCCGATTATTCCGCTCCGCAAGATACACAATCTTTTGTACGTTTAAAATGGCGAATTTAGTTATGTAAAGCATTTTATTGTAACCTTAAAGAGAATAATATCTTTATAATCACTGTATAAGAGAATAGGGATTGCTTTCATCCTTGTTAAGGTCATATAAAATGTTAGCATTCGTTTGTTGGATAGATGTCTTATTAAATACCCCTATAAGTTAAAAGCATTATAGTTACCTTGTGCATTACTTTTATAAGAATAATTGACCGTATTAAAAGCCTTGTAACTAGCCACTATAAGATGAACATATTTCGAAGCCTTATAGTTGCCGTATAAATTAGAGTTATTAACGTTTACCCAACCAAATTATAAGAATAAAGATAATATTAGCCAAATCACCTAATAATGTGCCATTATAAGTAACATTGGCATAATGAATGCTCTTTTATAACAAGTATAAGAGTTTAGACCTTATTGACTTAATTTTATAAGATTAGTTTGTTTGTTGGGTACAAACTGGATGAGTCATAAAATAATTTACCTACTACGTAAATGTTTTGAGATTTCTACTTTAATAATTTGTTTAGTTTAAGTATATATAGGATTTTTTTATAAATAAGACATTACTAGTAAGAGTTACTTTACTTGTCAATAAAGAAAACATTGTCTATCCTCAACAATATTTATTAAAATCCATATTAAATACTCGAAAATGAATTATACAAAACAATAAAAATTAATTCATAAAGCCCCAAGCGGCCACATCCGGCCGCGATAACAATGAAAAAGCTATTGTGTCTCGTTTTGCCACAATCGATGGGTTAAAGTACCTGTAGCTCCTGAAGGCGCAAAAATCGCAGTTAAGTGGTCTATGACAAAAATGTACGACAAGAGTTCTTCTATAAGCTGTGCTATGATGTATGTTGAATACGTTTGAATCTTGGAAGAAAATGACAAAATTATGATTTCGTCCATACAAAAAATAATTCATTTTTTTATCTGTAGATAAGGCATATTTGAAAAAAACGACGTCTGTAAAAGTTACTTGTAATTGCATCAGATGCTACAAAAAAATCAGCTTCATCCACTGACCAAAAAAAATTAATAAAGAGCCTGTAGCTCTAAAAGGCGCAAAAATCGCAGTTGAGTGTGTATGACAAAAATGTACGACAAGAGTCGTATAAGTATAAGCTATGCTATGATTTATTTTGAATACGTTTGAATCTTGGATGAAAATGACAAAATTATGATTTCGTCCATACAAAAAAAAATCATTTTTTTATCTCTGAAGATACGGCATATTTGAAAAAAATGACATCTATAAAAGTGACTTGTAATTGCATCAGCTGTCTACAAAAAAAATATCAGCCTGATCCGTTGACCTTTGATCCGAAAATTCTTAATGTCCCATTTATTTTACTTTGGGACCAGTGTGTGACGCCCGCAACTCCGTTGCGCCAAAACTCGTTTATCGCGCGGGAACCTTACATTTTTCCGGGACAAAAAGTATCCTATGTCCTTTCCCGGGACTCAAAGTATCTCTATGCCAAATTTCAGCAAAATCGGTTCAGCGGTTCGGGCGTGAAGAGGTAACAGACAGACAGACATACAGACAGACAGACACACTTTCGCATTTATAATATTAGTATGGATGTTGTCACGTCATTTTCTTTCAAATTATGTTAAATTAATTGAAAAAAATATACATGCAAATTATGTATTAATCGCATGAACATTAAGCTTAATTGACGAGGCTAAAACCAGAGTGATCTAGGGCACAAAAGTATGTTTCTGAGAAAATTAAGGAAACGCGTTAAGTGTTGTCATAGGAAATATATGAGCTTTATATTATATTTTTTTTGTTTAATTTACTTCTAATGAGTTTTAAATAAAAGTGGAACAAGTTTTCTCAATTTTTTTTTATGTAATAAAGCGGATATTTTAAGTTTTACAAAAAAAATATCACTTAGATCAGTATGGCATTTCACATATTTTAATAATGTGTTAAAAAGGTAATTGTTAACTTTCATATCATAAGAAAAACCATGTCTTAGTCATCGCCAAACAAAAAATCGGTTGTCTGTAAAGTCGGTTTACTGACGATAGTTGAACGTGACAACGTCATAGCCTTAACCCCTCAGTTTCGGGAAAAATCTATGCAAAAAAGTTGGCAGGTCAATGTGCAAAAAAAAATGGCGCCCGGCCTACCCTCTTTGTAAAATTAATGTAATATCCTTACATACAATCCATATTTTATGTTTGTGTGAACTACATTATAATATATGTTAAATTTTATATCTATCAAGCCATCATAATATAGTATTTAGTCCGATGTGATATTAGTTTCTCAATTATAAACTTTCGAAACTATAATTAGTGACTTGTTCAGAAGAAATAAACGAATACTTTATTCTTCATATATTAAGTCATACCTTGACACGTAGGAAATAGAGCACAATTTTGAATAGCCGAAATAATACTAATAGCTCACAGATTGTTTATTTATTTTTCATTCAGAGTGTGGTCAATGTATCAAAGGTCATAACTAACCAAACTTCTTCATACAAAAGTATTCTCTAAGTCATCGAAATACGTAATATAATCGAAACAAATAGCGCGGCCCAGGTGGGCCTTACGGTTGTCGAGAGACTTGAGAGTGTAAATGGAACGCCTCAGAGCTGTCAGCGAGGTAACGCCGCATGAACTGTCATGTTTTTCGGGCGCGCACCCCATATCGAATTATAAGACGTTATCACGTCAAAAAGGCAATACATCATCATCATCTTGTGCTTCCTGATTGCCTCTTCTTCTTGTAACATGTGGTAATGTCAAGTAAAACTGATGATGAATTGGAGGAACGAATTTTATCATTTTCCTTATGTCTTGCATTTTTTGATATGATATTAGCCGAGTTTCGGGGCTTTTTCCGGTATATAATTCTAGAGATTTACAAAAAAATAATTCGGAATCCATATCATTAGGTTTCAAATCAACCGTTTCAAATATTTCCGTGTAATCATCATTGTATCTGCTAAAATTTGAACCTTTAGCAAATATTATCATCCGCATCTTAGAAATTTTCACACCTTCTCTTAGTATAGTCTGATAATCTTTGAATAATCTTCTGGTGTGTAGACATCAGTCTTCTTTTTGACCGACTTCCAAAAAGGAGGAGGTAATATGTTCGGCTGTATGTATCTTTTTTTTTTTGTATGTTCCACGATTACTCAGCCGTTTGTGGTCCGATTTTCAAAATTCTTTTTGTGTTGTATAGGGTTTAACTCGAATTTGGTACCATGTTCACAAAAGTGGTGATCTGATGATGGGATCCTTTAGGAATCAAGGGGACATATAGTGATTTCAATTTTTTCTGAAGCATTCGAGGTAAATGCTACCAAAAAGTAAGACTTCGCACCAGGTTATACCCTGGATCCGAAGGTACCGAACAGAACTTTTGAATGCTTATAGGTACAGGTTCGGGGATTTCGGTGTTGTTTAAACAACTGAAAGCATAAGCTAATACATCAATTTGATTAATCATCATCATCACAACCATCATTATACCATGGGTCATCACACTATGACCCAATTATTGGTACTTTTCGTGATATTTTGCATCGAAGCAGACGTTTTTGATAATGATTTCGCTGTTTGTGGACCGATTTTCAAAATTCTCGTGTTGTTGTATAGGATATAATCTTAATTTTGTATAACAATTACGAAAGTGGTGAGCTGATGATGGGATCTATGAGCAATCGAGGAAAATCCTTGAATTTTATCAAAACACTCATAGTGGTTAAAATGTTGTTTCTAGTAAGTTAAACATATGTTACGAATAAGAGAAATTTTATACGAAGGTGTCTCTTGGTCCAAATGCACTGAACAGAACTCCTGAATCTTTAAAGATAAAAGTATGGAAATTGCAGCATCGCTTAGATAACTGCAAGCATTTACCACAATTTCGCTTACAGTGACATAATGTGAATAGTTAACATTCGTATTGGTTATTTACGCATAAAGCCTAATTTTGTAGATACTTAACTAAAAAGAGTAAAATTATTATTTTTAACAAAAAATTAAAACCGACTTCCAAGGTAAAAACAATAGTAATATGAACTAAAAAGTATTAAATAACTCTTACCCTTTAATAGTGTCTTTTTCAGAATTCGTCTCAATCTCAACTATTTGTGTACTGTATACTACAATCTTCATTACTTTGAAGTCGGTACCAGTCCCAAAAGTTTCTGATAATCTGACATTACTGAACTCACGATTAAATTAGCTGGTACCGACTTCAAAATAATGAAGATTGTAGTATACAGTACAGAAATAGTTGAGATTTAGACGAATTCTGAAAAAGGGACTATTAAAGGGTAAGAGTTATTTAATATTTTTTAGTTCATATTACTATTGTTTTTACCTTGGAAGTCGGTTTTAATTTTTTGTTAAAAATAAAATTAGTTCTCGACTTATAAAAGAGAAGTCAGTGTCATTAGGCAGGTAAGTATGGCCACTAACGAGATAGTGCATAGTGATCGTTTCTAGATGTGGCAATTTATTGAGCAGAAACATCATAAAGTGCAAAACATTCCAGTTTCTGTTTTGACCGGAGCAACAGACATTTACAGACCGGAGTTATCCCAACCGGAATCTTCTAGAAAGTAGTGCAGTGAGGACATAATTTCTTGAGATCCTCTGGCTCCACAATGTTCTGGCCACATACACGCACGCATGATTCAATAATTTACACGACCTCTGTGGCTCAGTGGGTGGGCTGTTGGTAACTCAAGCCGGGGGTCGCGGGTTCGAATCCCGCCGACGGAACAAAAAGTTTTCAATGTTCCTGGGTCATGGATGTGTATTAAACATGTGTATCGTATAATGAAAATCTTAAATATTATATGTATATTATAAAACCATTAAATATATTTCCGTTGTCTGGTACCCGTAACACAAGTCCTTCAGGTACTTACCATGGGGCCAGACTGACGTGGTGTGAAGCGTCCATAGATATTATTATTATTTTTAATAATAATAATGACATTCACGATTAATTTATTATTCTTTATTGCACTTAGATTACTTTGGTTTTTCATAAACTCTAACAACTCTACTAGTAAACTTGCGACCACAGTGATCTATGTGCGTCTCATTACTTAGATCAGTCTGGCATCTTTACAATTCGCAAACTGCACCAATTCTATAGTGAGTTGTTGTGATCTCTCAAGGAAAAAAGTACTGGCAAGCACATAGATCAGTGTGGCATGAAAGAATTTAGATTTTTCTATGCGATAGTGTAACAAACTCAATATTGGTAGAAATGTCACTTAGATCACTCTGGTTTTAGCCTCGTCAATTAGAGGTACTTGCGGCTATTTTTGACAAGGCCACCCAACATTAATCCATTCCATACGTTCTAAAGATTACTTTAAAATATATTTCATCGAAAAAAAACGATTCATGCAGGATTTTACGGTCGGATCTTAGGCCATTATGAAACAACGCGTGACAATTTGCGGGGTGTCAAGCTCCGCCCACTTTACAATATTTCATCTATCGGCTAAAAGCAAAACTACTAGCTTAGGTCGATGTTGATGTTACTACGTAGTTCAGCTATTTTACGTTAGATGTCAAACGTCTTGAATATTATGGAACGTACTCAGAACTTTAAAAAATGTATATTAATTATAATAAGGTCAATCAATAAAATTAGGGTTAGATAGATCGATAGATAGATAGAATTTTGACCGATTTTTTAATGTAAAATAAGGGTACAAACGAGTAAACGGGTCACCTGGTGGAAAGCTACTTTCGTCGCCCATGGACATCAGAAGAGCTGCAGGTGCGTTGCCGGCCTTTTAAGAGGTAATAGGGTAGGGGAGAGAATAGGGTAGGGACTAGGTACTAGGTACTAGGTACTAGGTAATAGGTAAGTACTCTTTTTCAAAATTTTCATGAATTTTTTTTTAATCAATTACCTACGGCTGGCCATTAGCCATATGTCAGCGCGCGTCAACATTAGCAAACAAAACTGTCATTGCGATACTTAATAAAATAATTTAATTCTAAATACGGCCCTGAATATTTGTTACGTTTCAAATAGTTATCCTAGATGACGACAGATGGCGGTTTATAAGTAATATAATAATAAAAGCTATATATTTACGGTTTTAGCTATTAAATGTGTTCAATACTAAGTGTATAGCGGTTCTCAATGTTATAATTTTGCAATTCAAATGCGTATAATTTTGCATAAGTTTATTGCAATAAACTTATGCAAAATTATACGCATTTACATAATATTATGTATTATCTTTCAAAGGTTTGGCCATCTAGTGTCAAGTAGTATAATTAACGCTGAAAGCTGAAATGTTCTAGAACTTTTATATTTAAATTACATTTAAAATTATTTACAGATGAAATGTGATGTTATTTATATTATCAGAACGTCTGTCTGAGTAACTTTGACATTTAGGCCTGGAGATGGTGACACCAAATTCTTGGTCATTTGTACCAGGCTGGCGGTTCGACATAATTACGTAAAGGCACAAAGGAAAATGATGGTCATAGCGCTCGCACTGGCAGCCCAAACGCGTGGGCGTTAATCGAACGTGTCGGATAAATAACGAGTGTCGAAAAATTTGTTCTACAAAAATGCTTATATTTTCAGATAATCGTATAAAAAAATAAGTAGGCGGTAGCGTAATGCCATACTTCTCGGGTGTGACTTACAGCCCGCCACACCGACGCGAATACGTTAATTTTAATAAAAAAATTAAACCATTTGTACCAGGCTAATTTTTGCATAGCTAATCATCGTCGAGTAGCCATTCACGAAAATCACCTTGCCATACTTTTCCGACAGGTCCCAATGGCCGCCATACCACTGCAAATGTGTAATTTTTTTTTCGCCAAACGATTTGTACCAGTATTGCATTTAAATTTTTGGAAAGTATTTGACAAAATATGATTAGTGGAGTTCCCAGAGCGTAAAAATCGTACAAAACTCCGATTTCCGTAATAGTGGATGAAAATTGAAAAGAAAAAAAAGGAATGTGTAGCTGATAACATAAATAAAAAGTTTACCTATTGAAAAGTTGTCCTTTTGATTTTTAAATTATTCTCTTCCACTTCAAGTAAACTCATAAACTGTAAAATTTTGAAGAAAATGTGCATATTTCTTTCTTTTAAATATATAGCAAAATAATAAAATATATATATTTTTTATTTGTATCGTTGCTTATATTCCAAAGAAAGAAAAAAAGTTGAAAAAATATACAATTTAGATTTAAAATTTAATATTTTTGTATGTAGATGAGCATACCTCCAAATGTGCTTGTTGTGTGCCTCGCCAGGTAAATGGCGTTCCTATTTTTCTTTGGTTTTAAATAGGAAGTTTAAAATTATTTTTTAGGCTTAACAAAGCCTTCTATTTCTTAATGTGTATAACTTTTTAGCTCTTACTTTATTAAATTTCTGTATTTTATTTCTTTTGGTTAGGTTTTTACAGAATAAAATTGATTATTTATTTATTTTTTCATTAATTATATTTGCTAAAACATACTTAAAGGAAAAAAATACAAATTAGGTTAAGAACTGATATTTTTTGTATTCAGGTAAGCATTTTCCAAACATAGGTCGCAGCATGCGTCTTTAGTATGTACGTGAGATTTGTAGCACCCAATTTTTTTCTGGCTTTAAGTAGGAAGTTTAAATATATTTCAAAGACTAGAAAAAGTCTTTCATTTGTCGATGCATTTAATGTTTTAGCTCTCACTTAAATAAATTCTCAACAAATATAGAAAAATATTTTCGGTCTATTTTACACATTTTTGGAGATCTTTAAACGTTTTTAAGTACTTAAAAGTTATCTTTCTCTAAAAATTAAATACGCACAAGTAAGTTTAACACACTTTTCGTTACAACCCTTAAATCCACCCAAACCCTTTTATCTTGGTTACGACGAGCGTTAATCTCTAAAAACTTTGCAAAAACCTTATAGTTGTATTTAGCTTAGCAAAGCAAACTTTCTTTTTAAAAAATTGTGTATTTGGTTAATTTTCAACGTAAACAATCGGATAAGAGTCATTAAATAACAGGAACAAGATTTTTTTTCTGGACCGGTTTTATATGGTGAAATATTAATTTTTAATTAATGGTGAAATATTAAGTTTTAATTTAAAAAATTTTTGGTAAACTTTGCAAGTTATGCTTAGCACAAACCTACGCGTCAGTGACGGAGCGTCGAGTTCGTTCAAGTTGTCAAATGTGTTTTTTGTATACAAAAAATGTGTTTTTTGTATACAAAAACACATTTGACAACTTGACGCAACTCGACGCTTCGTCACTGACGCGTAGGTTTGTGCTAAGCATTATAGTGTAAAAAAGAAAATGACACCTCAAAAACAAAAATCCATTCACTATTACAATTTTCGGAGGTTAAAACCTCTGGCGACTGCACTAGATCGTTATTATTTTTCCCATACTTCTAGTAGGGGGAAAAAGTGCGGCCATACTTGAAATACTTATTTATTTGACACGTTTTAAAAATACGACTATAAAATACGTAAAATCATTTTTTACATCATGACATCATTGTATTCTCGTCATTTGGATGCAATTGTACCTAAAAAAAAAATATTACAGATTGTAACCATGGGGCGGATGACTATCGGACTTGAGCAAAAAAGTGATAAAAAATTGACGATTTGTACCAGTATGGCATTTGGATTTTTGGAAATTATACGATACAATGTGACCATTATTATATTTGCCATACTTGTAGTAGAGGGAAAAAGTGGCGCCATACTTGAAAAACCGTTTGAAATTACGAATAAAATCTTAGGATTTTGAAATAATATTGTTCACATTCGCCACCTCCCACAGGTATGGCATTATCAGACTCCTATTTATGATCATACAGGGAACTGTTAAAAAAAGTTTCAGGGTGGTACAAATCATTTGGCGAAAAAAAAATTACACCTTTGCAGTGGTATGGCGGCCATTGGGACCTGTCGGAAAAGTATGGCAAGGTGATTTTCGTGAATGGCTACTCGACAATGATTAGCTATGCAAAAATTTACCTGGTACAAATGGTTCAATTTTTTTATTAAAATTAACGTATTCGCATCGGTATGGCGGGCTGTAAGCCACACCCGAGAAGTATGGCATTACGCTACCGCTTACTTATTTTTTTTCGACTATCTGAATATTCAAGCATTTTTGTGGAACAAATCGTTCGACACTCGTTAATCGTTATTTATCCGACACGTTCGATTAACGCCCACGCGTTTGGGCTGCCAGTGCGAGCGCTATGACCATCATTTTCCTTTTTGCCTTTACGTAATTATACTCCTGTAGAACCGCCAGCCTGGTACAAATGACCAAGAATTTTGTGTCACCATCTCCAGGCCTAATTGTAAAATACGATACATCATCATTTCCTTGTTAAAAACGCAGAAAACACCAATTTATTGGGAGTATCGTTACGTGTGCACCTGACGAACGTTGAAAGTGTACTGACTTAAGAGGCCGGGTGCCATCGAAATTCTCATACATACGTAATACCAAAATCATTTTCTCATATGAAAATATTTAACATGTTTGAGTTATTTTTCAGCTTAAAATAGTAATTACCTAGGTTCCTGCACAAAAATTTACAACAAAATATTTAAACTCTAAAAAATATTTTTAGTATTTAAATATTTTGTGTGTTACACTATGTATTGTTGAAAATTTTACAAAAACTCTTTTTTTGCTGGTTCTAAGTTCTAACTTTTTGTATGGTTTCGGTAGAATGGCTGCCAAAATCACTATGGAAAAATTAAGAGCTCGGGCTATGCGGCCGCTCAAATCAAATTCGACACTAGCGCCACTACAAGTTTTATATATCGCTGTCTCGCTATTGCGAGGTACCCCGTGCCCCGCGCGCCCCGCGCGCTCCGGACGCCCTGCACGGCAGCGTAAGTATGTGTGCGTGCATCGTCATTCATTACTTTACTCTGATCAAGTTATTCAAGCCGTGCGTGTGTTGCGAAGTATAATATTCTGTTTCATGAACAATGTTATTTTTGTGGTTGTCTTATATTTTGGAATACAGGCGCGGGCGTATTGTCGTCGATCTTGTCACTGAACTGAACAGAATACAGATTCTACAAAATATATTAAAATAATATAATAATAATAATACAATAATAAAAATCTACATTGGACTCTTCACACCACGTCAGTCTGGCCCCGTGCTAAGTACACTAAGGACTTGTGTTGTAACAAGTACCAGACATATTATATACTTACCTACCGGATATATTATATTTACTTTTTATTATAAGTACTCAACTTCTTTAAGATCCATACTTCCATACTAATTGTAAAAAATTAATATTATAAATTTAAAAGTGTGTCTGTTTGTCTGTCTGTTATTACCTCTTCACGCCCAAACCGCTGAACCGATTTTGCTGAAATTTGGCATGGAAATACTTTGAGGCCCGGTCCCGAGTCTTTGTCCTTTGACATAGAATACTTTTTATCCCGAAAAAATGTACGGTTCCCGCGCGATAAACGAGTTTTGGCGCAACAGAGTTGCGGGCGTCATTTAGTTTTTACAATATTATTATCATTATTATACACATTTAATATACATCCATGAGTCATGACCCAGGAAAACGTTTTGTTCCGTCGGTGGGATTCGAATTTCGAACCAGCGACCCCCTGCTTGAGCTACCATGCGCTCAACCACTGCGCCACAGAGGTTGACACTTTTATTTAAATATTACTAGCTATATGACCGAGCTTCGCTCGGTATTCAAAACATTAAAAAAACACACATAAAATGACATTTTATGAAAATGATTCCTAGCTAGATCGATTTATCGCCTCCGAAAACCCCTATATACTAAATTTCATGAAAACCGTTGGAGTCGATTCCGAGATTCCAATTATATATATGTTACGCTCAAAGACCGAAAACGCTCAGTGAGCGAATAAATGGCTCACAACGCGTTGTAGTAATAGTGAAACGGCCACGACGCGTTCTGGTAATCGAGAAAAGCCATGACGCGTGAGCATAATTAAAAACAGCCACGACGCGATTTCGTGTTGTGGCCCTAATGAAAACGGCCACGAAGCGTTCTGAAACCACTCTTGTTTCTACGAAACCAGTCTAGTTAAGCAGAAGTTATTTTTTTATAGTGCCCAAGTATGTGCGCAATACTAGTGTAAAAGCATTCTGAAACCAGGCCAGTTAAGCAGGAGTTATTTTTATAGTGCTCTTGTGTATTGCGCACACACTTGGGCACTATAAAATAACTCCTGCGTAACTGGCCTGGTTTCATTGAAACCAGAGTGCTCTTGTGTATTGCGCACACACTTGGGCGCTACAAAATTACTCCTGCGTAACGTTTCAGAAGTCAGAACGCGTCGTGGCTGTTTTTAAATGCTCAGAACGCGTCATGGCTTTTCTCGATTACCAGAACGCGTCGTGGCCGTTTCACTATTACCACAACGCGTTGTGAGCCATTTTTTCGCTCACTGAGCGTTTTCGGTCTTTGAGTGTAACATATATACAAGAATTGCTCGTTTAAAGATATAAGATTAAAAGACAGTACGTAACAATAAAGTTTCAAAAACAGAAAAAAAGGTTACTTACTCCAAATATTCCTCACATTGCTATCAACAAAATAATAAAATCGAACAAGTGCGAGTTGGACTCGCCCATGAAGGGGAACCCTTCATGGGCGATGGGCATGGGGAAGCAACAATAAGGTTTATTTTTATGAAATTAAAAGGTTTTTTATAGTTTCTGAGAAAAGTGGCTGTGACATACGGACAGACAGACATACACACAGACATGACGAATCTATTAGGGTTCCGTTTTTTGCCATTTGGCTACGGAAGCCTAAAAATCAAAAGAGCATTATTAATTATTATTATTTGTAAGCGTGTTAACAGGAGGCGCCGTAGCGGCAGCCGCACCGCCACCGCGGCGGCGCCGCTGCATACTCAATACTCATCCTTGTACATATTATTATTATTTGTAAGCGTGTTAACAGGAGGCGCCGTAGCGGCAGCCGCACCGCCACCGCGGCGGCGCCGCTGCATACTCAATACTCATCCTTGTACATATTATTATTATTTGTAAGCGTGTTAACAGGAGGCGCCGTAGCGGCAGCCGCACCGCCACCGCGGCGGCGCCGCTGCATACTCAATACTCATCCTTGTACATATTATTATTATTTGTAAGCGTGTTAACAGGAGGCGCCGTAGCGGCAGCCGCACCGCCACCGCGGCGGCGCCGCTGCATACTCAATACTCATCCTTGTACATATTATTATTATTTGTAAGCGTGTTAACAGGAGGCGCCGTAGCGGCAGCCGCACCGCCACCGCGGCGGCGCCGCTGCATACTCAATACTCATCCTTGTACATATTATTATTATTTGTAAGCGTGTTAACAGGAGGCGCCGTAGCGGCAGCCGCACCGCCACCGCGGCGGCGCCGCTGCATACTCAATACTCATCCTTGTACATATTATTATTATTTGTAAGCGTGTTAACAGGAGGCGCCGTAGCGGCAGCCGCACCGCCACCGCGGCGGCGCCGCTGCATACTCAATACTCATCCTTGTACATATTATTATTATTTGTAAGCGTGTTAACAGGAGGCGCCGTAGCGGCAGCCGCACCGCCACCGCGGCGGCGCCGCTGCATACTCAATACTCATCCTTGTACATATTATTATTATTTGTAAGCGTGTTAACAGGAGGCGCCGTAGCGGCAGCCGCACCGCCACCGCGGCGGCGCCGCTGCATACTCAATACTCATCCTTGTACATATTATTATTATTTGTAAGCGTGTTAACAGGAGGCGCCGTAGCGGCAGCCGCACCGCCACCGCGGCGGCGCCGCTGCATACTCAATACTCATCCTTGTACATATTATTATTATTTGTAAGCGTGTTAACAGGAGGCGCCGTAGCGGCAGCCGCACCGCCACCGCGGCGGCGCCGCTGCATACTCAATACTCATCCTTGTACATATTATTATTATTTGTAAGCGTGTTAACAGGAGGCGCCGTAGCGGCAGCCGCACCGCCACCGCGGCGGCGCCGCTGCATACTCAATACTCATCCTTGTACATATTATTATTATTTGTAAGCGTGTTAACAGGAGGCGCCGTAGCGGCAGCCGCACCGCCACCGCGGCGGCGCCGCTGCATACTCAATACTCATCCTTGTACATATTATTATTATTTGTAAGCGTGTTAACAGGAGGCGCCGTAGCGGCAGCCGCACCGCCACCGCGGCGGCGCCGCTGCATACTCAATACTCATCCTTGTACATATTATTATTATTTGTAAGCGTGTTAACAGGAGGCGCCGTAGCGGCAGCCGCACCGCCACCGCGGCGGCGCCGCTGCATACTCAATACTCATCCTTGTACATATTATTATTATTTGTAAGCGTGTTAACAGGAGGCGCCGTAGCGGCAGCCGCACCGCCACCGCGGCGGCGCCGCTGCATACTCAATACTCATCCTTGTACATATTATTATTATTTGTAAGCGTGTTAACAGGAGGCGCCGTAGCGGCAGCCGCACCGCCACCGCGGCGGCGCCGCTGCATACTCAATACTCATCCTTGTACATATTATTATTATTTGTAAGCGTGTTAACAGGAGGCGCCGTAGCGGCAGCCGCACCGCCACCGCGGCGGCGCCGCTGCATACTCAATACTCATCCTTGTACATATTATTATTATTTGTAAGCGTGTTAACAGGAGGCGCCGTAGCGGCAGCCGCACCGCCACCGCGGCGGCGCCGCTGCATACTCAATACTCATCCTTGTACATATTATTATTATTTGTAAGCGTGTTAACAGGAGGCGCCGTAGCGGCAGCCGCACCGCCACCGCGGCGGCGCCGCTGCATACTCAATACTCATCCTTGTACATATTATTATTATTTGTAAGCGTGTTAACAGGAGGCGCCGTAGCGGCAGCCGCACCGCCACCGCGGCGGCGCCGCTGCATACTCAATACTCATCCTTGTACATATTATTATTATTTGTAAGCGTGTTAACAGGAGGCGCCGTAGCGGCAGCCGCACCGCCACCGCGGCGGCGCCGCTGCATACTCAATACTCATCCTTGTACATATTATTATTATTTGTAAGCGTGTTAACAGGAGGCGCCGTAGCGGCAGCCGCACCGCCACCGCGGCGGCGCCGCTGCATACTCAATACTCATCCTTGTACATATTTATATGGGCCCTTCTCACACGGCGCAACCGCCGCGGCGGCGGCGAGCGGTGCCGCAGTTTTCAACAAACATACGAGACTAGTCGGACCCATGAATCATGATCGCGCCGCAGAACCTAGGTTCTGCGGCGCCGCGGTGCGGCGGCGAAAAACGCTGCCGCTGCGGCGCCGTTTGTATACAGCCTTAGATTTTAAAAATGTTTTTTTTTAGAATCTTTTAAATTTTAATTTGACGTATTTATTTCGCGATATAATCTTTTTTGTTAATTTGCTAAAGTGTCAAAATATATCATGTACAATTATAGAATTAAAATTTAAAACCAAACCAGACTGACGTGGTATAAAGCGTCCATAGATATTTTTAATAGACTCTCCTAAATCCTAATGATACCTAAGCCCTAAAAATTTGGCCGGTGGTTGTGCCGGTGGTTTTAATTTATTTTATTTTTATTTATTTTATTTATATATTTATATTAGTAGGTAATTAGATAAAATTAATAATATCGGGGCGAGACGTATTTTTCATACAAGTTTTACGACCGAATACGCGATAGGTAATATTTTACTCCATGGTAATATATAAAACTTGTACGAGAAATGCGACCCGACCCGATGCATTCCGTCACAATGTGCGCGAATTTTCTGCTATCTATAGTCTATACTAATAATATTATAATTCTGCAGAGTTTGTTTGTTTGTTTGTTTGAACGCCCTAATCTCAGGAATTACTGGTCCGATTTGAAAAACTATTTTACTGTTGGATAGCCCATTTATCGAGGAAAGCTATAGGCTACATTTTATCACGATAAGACTAATAGGAGCGAAGAAATAGAGGAAAATGTGGAAAAAACGGGGGGAAATTATTTGAAAGGGCTTATTTGAACGCGCTAATCTCAGGAACTACTGGTCGGATTTGAAAAATTCTTTCAGTCTTAGATAACCCATTTATCGAGGAAGGCTATAAGCTATATTTTATCGCGCTAAGACTAATAGGAGCGAAGAAATAGAGGAAAATGTGGAAAAAACGGGGGAAATTATATGAAATTGCTTATTATCTTAAGAACTACTGGAGCAAATTTTTATGTTATTTAGCAAACATGAATTTGAAATAAAAAAAATACAAACTTTCGCATTTATAATATTAGTACATCTATATAAAATTCTCGTGTCGCAATGTTAGTTACCGACTACCGTACTCCTCCGAAACGGCTTTACTGATTTAATTTTTTATGCACTCAGTAGGTCTGAGAATCGGCTACTGCTACTGGGTACTTTTTATATTGATAAGTGCATTTGTTGAATAAATAATAGAAAATATTACAACAAAGTTTGTGCGACGGGATAGCGATGGACGTTGCCATGGTAAAATAGGTACTTATTTAGTCACTTCAATAAAATAATAAGGGCCAAATCTATACTAATAGGTATAGAATTGGGAAGAGTTTGTTTGTTTGTTTGTTTGAACGCGCTAATCTCAGGAACTATTGGTCCGATTTGAAAAATTCTTTCGGTGTTAGATAGCCCATTTATCGAGAAAGGCTATAGGCTATATTTTATCACGCTAAGACTAATAAGATCGAAGAAATAGAGGAAAATGTGGAAGAAACGGGAAAAATTATTTGAAAGGGCTTATCTCACGAACTACTCGAGAAATTTTTCTGTTATTTGGCACAGATAAGAAGTAGACCACGTGAAGGATCATAGGCTATTTTTGTGGACTAATATTTTGTCTGTGAAATATCTAATTTACGCGGGCGAAGCCGCACTGAACGTCTAGTACTTTATATCATAATATAAAGTAATAAAATATAATATATAAAGTAATAAATAAATAATATAAAGCAAAGCAACGTTTGCCGGGACAGCTAGTATTAGTAGGTATGAAAGTATCACTGACATATAAATTATAATGTACATATAATAGAAAGTATGAATTATTATTGACCTTTATTTATTAGTAAACATTTTACACATTTAAAAAAATACTTAGGATGTTAGGATTTAGGAAAAGTCTCATAATATTATGTCGGCCTTCTAAATAGTAGAAAAATACCCTATCGCTATTCATAAACGTTATTTACAAAATAATAAGTATAAGAAAATAATATTATAATATGATTATTTATAATTATTAAGAAAATAATATTATAAAATAATAATATAATTATTATATTATACTTACTGTGATACATCATACATCCCAGCTTTCGGTACTTATCCATTATTATCAAAAGTTCAAGCACCACTAATTAAAATAATTATATTTTGTTCAAGCAATTTTCTTCAAGTATCACAAAAAACTATCAAAATCAACAACAATAACATTCTCTCGATCGCGGATTCTTGGAAATCTACTGTTATCGCGCGCGCGGTCGCATGCAACCGCTTGGAGCTTGACTCTTGAGGGAACATTGTACTTGAATGCCTTGAATGAATTATTGTCACGTGTACCGGTTACCCCACTCCGCCGCCTGCGCCTCCCGTTGCCGCGCTCTGTTGTGCGAGCGGATCGGCACGATACCAGGTTGGAAATTATAGAGAAATTGCGCCGCGTTCACGAATACCAAAGATGATGAATGAAAATTTATTATATTGCAATTCTTTTGAAGACATTCTGTAACTACACAATATAAGCTGAGGTCCCAGGAAAAATACATAACGATTCGATGAGTTTTTAATATAAAACAAGTGTGCGAAAAGTATGTCGTCAATGGCGTAAAAATGCATGAAATGTAATCGTTTATATTTTTTAGTGTGTAAATATTTTGTAGTAAATTTTTGTGCAGGAACCTAGGTAATTACTATTTTAAGCTGAAAAATAACGCAAACATGTTAAATATTTTCGTATGAGAAAATGATTTTGGTATTACGTTTGTATGAGAATTTCGATGGTGCCCGGCCCCTTAAAAATAAAACTTACTGTGTAAAATTATTCTTGTAGGAGCTCGCGCGTATGTGCACAGCGGTGCCATCTCGGGCCGCTACCACGATGTTGATGGACCGTCTGAGAGTCCTGCGCTGGGACCAGGACCTCTCTCTGACCCCTCGCACGCGGATGTACTCGCTGCGGTCTGGTGTACCGTCGCCGTTGTACGAGTTCACTCTACCCTGGACGACACCGAACTGCATCCAACTGCCGCCGCCTTCATCGCATTTGCTCCTGGAAATAGTTGTTGTTGTTGCATAGATAGCCGAGTACCCACTTAGCCGTGTAGCATGTAATGTATCAGATACGGTATTAATCGTAAGTACGTAACTACGAGCCCACTTGCACTTACTGTCTCACACAACTAACTTTCCAGTTGATACAGCATCCGAATTCCGAGTTACATGCAACACATGCTGAGTACCCATGCTAAAAAAGGCCTTAAAGGACAAGTTACTCTTGTTTAATGGTGGGCATCCATACTTTACATAAGGCATTTTAAGGTGGGGGGAATCAAAGTGAAAATTTCTTTTGAATTTACCGGCGTGCCCTGAATGACATGACCATGGCGTTGGTCTAAACTCTAACGTATTTATTTAAGGATTTTCGTGTCAAATCCCACGCATTTTTATTTGCGAAATTCGTCGTCGTATATAAAATGTCATTTGGTTTTTGCAACCGTTATTCGAGGGCGGTGCAGAGTTATTGACAAGTCTGTGAGATCTATAATATCCATTCAGAATATCTAAATTAGAATACACTATTTTCAAAGCATTTTGTGGACTTTCACTTACAGCATTTGTGGCCAAAACGTGTCCCTCCACGGCTCCAACGCCAGGGTCTGCGAGGCGAGGGTCTCGCTCCAGTCGTGAGGGTGCCGGATCACACTCGTCGCTGACGTCCAACTAGAAATAGCAAAGTCAGACTAAAGTCTAAAGGCGTATTTTGTTAATTTGAATGCTGTATATAATTATTAAATAATAAGTACCTAGGTAATAAGTAGTTAGGAAAATACGTAGGTAGGTAGTACATGGTAGTACCTAGGTCCTAAACTTAAGTAGTGCTTAGAATCGTTCATAATATGGACAACAGGCAGACGAAAAGACAACGAAAACTTAGTAATATACGTACAATACGAAACTGATAATGGCTAACGCGCCAAAAAAAAAACTAACTAGAACACTAGATTTGGTAGAGCAAAGCTTAAAGCAAAAAAAAACGCTCTTTAAACTCTACTCACATGAGATTGAACGTGACATGTTGCGTAGTGTTGTCGTCAACTCGTGTCAGGAGGCCGTTGTACAGAACCCTCAGTCTGTTGTTCGGTTCTAGCACCTGTATCTTCAGTCCGCCGGCGGCCCAGCAGCCCTCCACCTCGCTCCACATACATACAGGTGTTTCTGGATGTTCTAGACATAGAAAATAATAAAATACTTACCTAATTGTTTTCAATTCAAATCTTTACTAATAAAAGGCTATTGTCACAAGCAAACAATATTTTTGTCAGCGTCTATTAGACAAAAGTTTCTAGTATCATAATTCATAAAATTTGTATTATGTTTTGTCCTTGTCTATTTTTGTCAGCGTCTATTAGACAAAAGTTTCTAGTATCATAATTCATAAAATTTGTATTATGTTTTGTCCTTGTCTATTTTTGTCAGCGTCTATTAGACAAAAGTTTCTAGTATCATAATTCATAAAATTTGTATTATGTTTTGTCCTTGTCTATTTTTGTCAGCGTCTATTAGACAAAAGTTTCTAGTATCATAATTCATAAAATTTGTATTATGTTTTGTCCTTGTCTATTTTTGTCAGCGTCTATTAGACAAAAGTTTCTAGTATCATAATTCATAAAATTTGTATTATGTTTTGTCCTTGTCTATTTTTGTCAGCGTCTATTAGACAAAAGTTTCTAGTATCATAATTCATAAAATTTGTATTATGTTTTGTCCTTGTCTATTTTTGTCAGCGTCTATTAGACAAAAGTTTCTAGTATCATAATTCATAAAATTTGTATTATGTTTTGTCCTTGTCTATTTTTGTCAGCGTCTATTAGACAAAAGTTTCTAGTATCATAATTCATAAAATTTGTATTATGTTTTGTCCTTGTCTATTTTTGTCAGCGTCTATTAGACAAAAGTTTCTAGTATCATAATTCATAAAATTTGTATTATGTTTTGTCCTTGTCTATTTTTGTCAGCGTCTATTAGACAAAAGTTTCTAGTATCATAATTCATAAAATTTGTATTATGTTTTGTCCTTGTCTATTTTTGTCAGCGTCTATTAGACAAAAGTTTCTAGTATCATAATTCATAAAATTTGTATTATGTTTTGTCCTTGTCTATTTTTGTCAGCGTCTATTAGACAAAAGTTTCTAGTATCATAATTCATAAAATTTGTATTATGTTTTGTCCTTGTCTATTTTTGTCAGCGTCTATTAGACAAAAGTTTCTAGTATCATAATTCATAAAATTTGTATTATGTTTTGTCCTTGTCTATTTTTGTCAGCGTCTATTAGACAAAAGTTTCTAGTATCATAATTCATAAAATTTGTATTATGTTTTGTCCTTGTCTATTTTTGTCAGCGTCTATTAGACAAAAGTTTCTAGTATCATAATTCATAAAATTTGTATTATGTTTTGTCCTTGTCTATTTTTGTCAGCGTCTATTAGACAAAAGTTTCTAGTATCATAATTCATAAAATTTGTATTATGTTTTGTCCTTGTCTATTTTTGTCAGCGTCTATTAGACAAAAGTTTCTAGTATCATAATTCATAAAATTTGTATTATGTTTTGTCCTTGTCTATTTTTGTCAGCGTCTATTAGACAAAAGTTTCTAGTATCATAATTCATAAAATTTGTATTATGTTTTGTCCTTGTCTATTTTTGTCAGCGTCTATTAGACAAAAGTTTCTAGTATCATAATTCATAAAATTTGTATTATGTTTTGTCCTTGTCTATTTTTGTCAGCGTCTATTAGACAAAAGTTTCTAGTATCATAATTCATAAAATTTGTATTATGTTTTGTCCTTGTCTATTTTTGTCAGCGTCTATTAGACAAAAGTTTCTAGTATCATAATTCATAAAATTTGTATTATGTTTTGTCCTTGTCTATTTTTGTCAGCGTCTATTAGACAAAAGTTTCTAGTATCATAATTCATAAAATTTGTATTATGTTTTGTCCTTGTCTATTTTTGTCAGCGTCTATTAGACAAAAGTTTCTAGTATCATAATTCATAAAATTTGTATTATGTTTTGTCCTTGTCTATTTTTCAAACCGCCTTTCTTGCTAGTTGCTAGATTCCGGTCGCGAAGCGGGTAGAAATTGTTTAATTGACCAATGGCTTCTTGTTAGTACATCTACAGTCAGTACTTGTGTACTAATATATTCCGTCTATCTTTGCGCGAGTAAAAGAGGCAAGAAACAATAATCAACAAACGAATTTTTATGAGTTACCTAATTGAATTCCGATTATATTATATTGAAACTGAACGCAAAAATACTTACGGGGCAGTTGGTAAATAGCATCAGAGAGTTTCACAAACACTGTGACTTCAGCAATATTCTTCCTGTTGCACTGTTTGCGGATACCCAGGACGATTGTGACGCCGTTCGGTGCTGATGCCTTGATGGTTATATCGTCCCAACCTTCCATAAGCTCCGTTGATGGAGTGTCCTTCAATTCCATCGTTGGAAGTTGCGAACGCCATCGCTTTACTGCGTACTTCGCTACCAGAAGTTTCAACGGGTAGTTCCATCCTAAAACCATGGCAAATAGAACGATAATTGTGAAGAAAAAAACAGCCTCCTTTTTGGGAACGACGGATAAAAATCATAACACTTCGACGCATACGTACACATTTAATAACTGTACCTAAAGGCTAATAATGCAGCAATAAAAATAGACTTCGTATAACTTATTATGGGTTCGTCTCCTGACTTGTCTGATATGAACTACTTGAACTAAATTGCCTGTCAATCGATTGATAATGTGCCTGATAACTCTAGACCATAGGTTCTCAACGTGGGCGATTGAGACTTTCGGGGGGGCAGTAGAAGACCCAGAGAAAATTAGGGGGAATTGAGATGGTGCAGATGGGGCGTTGGTAGATTAAAAAATATAGTCTAAAAAGGCAAAAAAAATACACGCTAATCACGTACTAAAGTAAAATAAAAATTAATATCGTTTAATTTTTGTTATTGTTGGTATTGTAATCATTTTTATCACGTGTGCACGTATTATATATTTAAAATATTGCTCAACATGCGTTTTAATTGCTCCCATTGAAACATTCTTCTTTCATTCTTAAATATAATCGTGACAATAGCTGTTTTAAATTCGCGACAGATGGTAAGTAAAAGGGCTCTAGAAAAAAGCATATTCTCAAAGTGGGCGGTGAGATAAGGTTGAGAAACTATGCTCTAGACTCTAGAGTAGTCTAGAGTATAGGCAAATCCAAATAGAAAAATGTCCAAAAAGCTAAAATAACTTTATGTTTTTTTAATTAGACGTAGACCAATATCTCTTTCTTAGCTCAAACCTACGCTCAAACCTACCACACTTTTTGTGGAGGCTCTCGTTTATTCAGAAACGAAGGTAGTGCAACCAGATATTTTTGTATGGCATACTAAATTATTGATTGCAACATAAAGGAGTAAGGACAACTCACAACTGCACTTAATATGCAGCTCTATATTTTTACTTGTTTAGGAAAAAATAAAAATATACACCTACTGTGAGATTTTATCGAAACAACTTTTGCCCCTTGGCTCACTCATTAAGTAATTGATTACCGTGATTACGTTAATTTTATCGTTAAAATCCAAAAAGTACTTTATAAATAGAATATATTAAATAGATAGAGTCCTATCAGAAACTTCAACAAGTGACAACAGTTGAACAAAAATACAATAATGATAATAATAAACATACATATACAAGAAATATAGACACACATACGTTATATAATATAATTATGATATCAGATGATTAAACACAAGTCACAACTATAGCTTGTCCATAAATGAACAGACCGTAACAGCTTTATTACGTAGTTGTCTCTCGGCCAATCGTATTTAATGAATAATGATTTATGACTCAAGGTCCAGCATCAGCAGCAAGTTCAACATATGATTTTATAAAACATTGAAAACCTGTTTTAACATACGACTAGCATATCGTTATAATAATATATCATTGTATATTGATAATATACCGATCTGTTGTTAATATAAGATAAACCAATAGTAATCTTTGGAACTCACCCGGTAGCCTGTAGTTCTTAGCGTTCACTTTTTGTTTCCTCACGAAAATCAAGTATGCAACCACAACCGCGGTGAAGCAGCCCGCTTGGAGCAACACGTCGAAGACATCCATCACAAAACACATCCAAACAGAAGCGAGGAGTGATATAAAATGCCTATTTAATGTATTTTTGATTAGTCCAATTATCTTTTCACGTGTTTATCTCGTGTTATCCGATAGTGTGATTAACAACAAATCACACCTGGTACATACTATACTACACATTTTATGATGTTACGTACGTACTTACGTAAGTTTCCTTATCAAAGTTCAATTCGGGTCATTATATATTCATTTTCAAATTGTTTTGATCTTAATATTTTGCAAAGATACCTATGTATGGGCTGCTAACATGCTACTAATATAGATATAGTGTTCGTGCAATGATGAAAATTCTAAATACTACTTACACTTTATATATTTTTGTTCTCATTTAGTTTTACTTTTCAACAGTGTAGTTTCTATCACAAAGCATACAATGATACAAATGCCACTTTGTATATTCAAAAGGGATTCTATTTGCGTGCAAAGCACTCGTTCCTTACATATTATGAGAAAAATCAAGATTTGCTGTACCCCAAAGACGATGCAATGCAACAAGACACGGCGCCCGCAAGAGAGTCCGTCACTGAGTCAGAGGCACCGAGCGGTTCTAGTCCGTAACAACAGAAGACTAAAGGTGATTTTTAAATAGGCGCCTTTCAAAACATTTTTACACAAAAAATATTTTAAGGTGAAGAAGATTAGCAGAACTTCAATGGGGAACATATAGAAACTATAAGTGGAAGCACAGTAAATAATCGAGTACAAGTTTCGGTGGACACCAGTTCATGGCATCCTCGTGGCACAGACTTATAATAATTGTTAAAAACATGAAGTTGTTAAAATAATTTTGCAGTGAGTTTTAAAATTTTAATTTTCACAGGAGCGCCTGAATTTGCATAACTAAAGGTGGACGACTAAGGCGTATTGAAAATGGAAACAGTCTTAGTAATTTATAAATATATTCTAATTTATTGTATCTACAATATTCCCGTATTTACACATCACCAATTTGGTCGGAATAATCCGACCATTGATATGAATCAAGCCCATCAGACAGATACAGCTAACATTGTCCCAAACAAGTAACGTATGTCTGCCTATGAATCAATTCCTCTGATGGTACAAAACAGTGACATCCAGGCGTGCCATGATAATTGATAGCATAATATATTATCTGCTTACTCTCTCATTTTCGCTCGCTTTTTCCTCTCAGCTCACTTTTTCTTCTTCGCTCACTTTTTCCTCTCCGCTCACTTTTTCCTCTCCGCTCACCTTTTCTTCTTCGCTCACTTTTTCCTATTCGCTACCTTTTTCCTCTTCGACGCAAACTTTTTCAATGAGTCCGTCCGTCCCCGATAGGCGTATCACGTCTCCAGTTTTGAACATGTCTGTGGCGCCGAGCGCCCCCACTATACACGGCAGCCCGTACTCGCGCGCTATCACCGCTCCTATAAAATGGTTAGACAATGTGGGTTTTCAGTTCGTGACATTTGTGATATTATGATGTAAGTTTAGGCCTGTATTTACTTTGACTAGTGCAGGTGATTAGTGATTAGGAGAAAGTAAAGAACTTGCACTAATCAGTCGCTGTCCACACTTACCTGCACTAATCACCTGCACTTATCACTAATCAACGTGTGCCTTTAGGGCGCATTTTCATTAGTCGTTAACTCGTGCGGTATACAGCATACGGGGAGTCTATGACAACTAATGGCGCATTTTGATTGTTCGAGGCATGCGTTTCAGAAATCTCCCGCACCCCGCATGCGGGCTCTATCAACCAGTGAAAATGCGCCATTAGACACGATAATTGACACGATAGGCTCTTGCCTCTTAGATATTAGATACACAGCGGCAGGTAGTAGGTAGGTAGTGTCAGAAAATTCTTATAGACAGTTCATGAAAACACGAGTCCGCCAGGTGGCTTCGTGTAAGCCGTGGCCGCGCCGCCACCTAGCGGCAAATTACCCAATTATTATCGAAAACCTTCTTTTTATTCTCATTAAAGCGTAAAATATGATGATATTTACAAGTTTCAGTAACGGTGGCCGGTTTCAAGCAGATCAGGCTACGCAGACGCGATTTTTAACCGACTACCGATAAGGAGGAAGTTATAAGTTCGTCTGTATATTTTTTTTTGTATGTTCGAACATAGCTTCGCCGTTTGTGGACCGATTTTAAAAATTCTTTTGTGGTTGTATAGAGTATAATTCGAATCTGGTACCATGTTCACAAAAGAGGTGATCTGAGGATGGAATCCATGAGGAATCGAGAGGACTTCTTAAACTTTATTGGAACGCTCAAAGTGGTTATAACGTTTTAACACTTTTTAGTTCATTATGAATATTTATGTATATTGTTTTTTGCTTGGAACTTGGAAGTCGGGTTCAATTTTTTGTTAAAATATAACAATATATTGCACAATATGTGCGTTAATATGAACTCTGCATTTGACTCATGTCACGTCAATTACATAATATATTTCTATAAAGAAGAGCTGATAAAGAAAACGTGTTAACCGAGCCCCCTGGACCACGGAGGCGGTTCAATCAATCAATCAATGAATCAATCATTCATAATCATGATGCCTCACCGTGCGATATCAGTCCACCCAGCTCGGTGTCGATGCTGGCGAGCAGGGGGAAGTACGGCGACCACCCGATGTCCGTCGAGTGCGTCAGCAGCACGTCGCCCTGACGCAGCTGACCGATCTGACATGACATCGTGATGACATAATCATGATGCCTCACCGTGCGATATCAGTCCACCCAGCTCGGTGACGATGCCGGCGAGCAGGGGGAAGTACGGCGACCACCCGATGTCCGTCGAGTGCGTTAGCAGCACGTCGCCCTGACGCAGCTGATCGATCTCACTCAAGTCCTTGACAACACACGCCCTGGCCACCACCTCGCCGCCGCACGCGGTAGTCCCGGCGAGCCGCACGCCCGCGCCGGTCACCGTCACGGCCACCGGCGCCGGCTCCACCCACCCCCGGTTTATCTCCGCGAACCTCAGCCTCTCCCACTTGGGGAAGTACTGCTGGCGTTGGACGGCCCTAAAACACATTTTTTTATTAAAAACGAGACATCACTAAGCGACACGTCACGGTCAAATATTTTTTGTATTAAAGCGTATCACGTTTTATGTCGCATAGAGCTATGCGACATAAAACGTCATTTCTATGACTCGTAAGCGCTCTTACAGACGAACGGCACGCGTCGACTGCCGTCGACAAGTGAAAAAAAATCAATGAAGAACTATCTAGTGTCTGCCGTCGACTGCCGTCGACGCGTGCCGTCAACAAGTGCTGTTCGTCTATTAGAAGCCTAAAGTGTTGCGTTACTACACTGCTGATAGTGTCGCTAAGTGCGATTTCGCCTTAACATACCATTATTATATAATTTGGCATTTTCAATTTTTTTTATCAATGTTTTTGACGAGGAGGATACTCACTTTTTCAACAGCGCCGGATCTCTATTCTGTATATATTCCCTCAGTTCATGTGTCCTGAAGAAGAACACCAAGTCTGGGTGCGGTATGTACCAGCGCTTCACCAGTACTCTGCCCAGGTTGAGAGCGGCTAGCCTCACTTTGTGTACTCCGAGTATGAGGTGAGCCTTAGTGGACTCTCTGTGGCGAACTGCTCTGTGGCAGAGAGGCACGATCCAGCGGAGGATTTTGCTGAAAAAATTGTAGTGTCAATCAGTAAACGCGACGATAATGATAAAATACAGCGTAATAATCACTTTTAAGCAAAAAACATCGTGATAATAGGCTGTATGTGTGTGTCCGTAACTCCGTAGTTATAAATTTTGGATAATTAGAGTCCAATTTTTAAGAAGAAATATTTACGACCTTTTTCAATAGTATGGGTAACTTTTAAAAAATGGTAGTAGAATTGGACTCCAAAACTAGGACAAGCTTGGAAAAAAACTAAGAGGTGAAGATAATATATCTTTCTCTTTTACTCTTATGTCACAGGGCCGCTCACGGTTACTTATTATTACTTATATGTTTTTTATCATAATTTCGTGCAAATATAGCAAAAGGTGGTAAAATACCGCTATTATAGTAGATTTTTCTGTGTTTTCTAAATGTCGGCATTTATAATAATCTTACCGCGTACTAGACTTCTGCGGCGTCTTGAGCGAGTTGATGACGTCGTCGTTGGTGCGGGCGGGTTTGGGCTCCTGCTGCGTGGTCTGCACGTGCATCAACACCCGCATGAAGTCCTCGGGCACCAGCGCCCAGGGCTTCGTTAGCGGATCGAACTGTAAAATAAAGCAAAAAGAGTAGTGAGTGTAGGTGTACATAACTATAAGATTGTTTACCAAAATGGAAAGGAAAGGCAAAGCGCTCCGTTTTTGTGTCTTTGAAGTTTGAGGGTACAAGTAGTGAGCGGAGTAGATTTGGGCAAGCAGAAGCCGCTATCGGAAGATCAGTGATCAATGGTAGGCTTACCTCCATTATAGCTCTATGGCCGTGATCGTCCAAGAACTGCTTGACATCGTCGTATACAGGCGGCAGGTTATATTTCAGCCAGTCCATGGCGTTCTTAGGGTCCTGTTTCCTGAACTCCTCAAGTCGTCCAAACCCGTCGATCTTTCTCGCAATCCTCGCTAGAATGTTCGGTACTTCCGCTGACAAGACGTCACCTGAACTCAGCAACATGCTGATTTCGTTGCACTCCACCGGAGTGAAGTCTGCAACAAAATTCAGGAGCTTGGTGACGCAGTTTCTCTCTTTAGTGGTTTTTAATTCAATATTGTTGCGTCATAATTCGACTTATACGACTACATATTTGCGGAAATAATAAAAAGCACATTATAATATCGTCCAGAATATGAATTATCTGTATTTCTTTACACTTTATTTAGAAGAAGACACACCCATCAGTTCTCACAAATCAGAGACATAATATTTTATGTCTTTTTGTCTGTCTGAGACCTCTTTATTTTCTTTTGTATAATATGAATTTTGAGGATGGAGAAACTTTCATCACCGAAAAATAACATAATCTATAATATAATATATAAAACTCAAAGGTGACTGACTGACATGGTGATCTGTTAACGTACAGCCCAAACCACTAGACGGATCGGGCTGAAATTTGGCATGCAGGTGGATGTCATGGTGTAGGCATCCGCAAAGAAAGGATTTTGATAAATTCCAATCCCCAAGGGGTTCAAATCGGGGATGAAAGTTTGTATATAATAATACTTCTTAACGCGAGCGAAGCCGCGGGCAAAAGCTCGTGACATTATAATAATATATTACCTGATCTCCCCTCCAACAATATGCTCATAGCCAGGAACTGCGAGTAGGTACTCGCTAGGGTAGTAAGACCGTGGTTATGGAAGAACTTGGTGATCTGTTTGTCGGTAGCGGCGATGGCGTCCAACAGAGTTAGCGGGTCGTCGCTGGAAGTGTCGATGCTCATTACGTTGACGTCACGGATAGTGTTGTTCATAACCCGCTTTGATAGGAAGAGTACCTAAAAAGAATGTGATAGAATAATAAAAACACTTGTTGATTAACAAGCATTTGTGATAGGATATTATAATAAGCTGTCAATAATTTATTTCAAACATCAAACATGCTGTGCATGAATATTATAGTCGTACGTACGCAAGTCGAGTTTATTTTTATCAATCTATCATAATAGCTCCAAACCCAAACCAATTAGTGTCTGGAGACTACCGGTAGTGCAAACAATATTAATGATATTAATGTGGCCCTGTTAAGAAAAGGTTGGAAAACCCTGTACTATCAGATGCATGATGAGTGATTGTGGAAGATTAGTTCCATGCGCTGCCGAGAGATCGCGCTATACACTACTTACATGTTACATCATGCTATCTCAGTATTGCTTTAGGGCAGGGTTTCTCAAAGTGGGGTACGCGAACCCCTAGGGGTTCGCCATTGGACGGCAGGGGGGTTCGCGACAAGATTTACGTAATGGTGGCTTGATAACTTGGAGGCAGGCGCTGCACTCTTTTGGCACTTGACGTGTTACCTTTTATGAAAATAAAAACCTTATTTTCTCAACAGTCAATTTTATTATTTTCTTGGGGGGGGGGGGGGGGGATTTCATTAGTTAGTAAGGGGTTCGCTGCCACCTGGAAATTTAATAGGGGTTCGCGGAGCCAAAAGTTTGAGAAACCCTGCTTCAGGGCTCGCACACATAACTGCGAATTCGCATCGCATCGCAAATATCTGCGACAAAATTCATAATAAAAATGACATTACGACACACACACACACACACAGTTTTGTGTGGGAGCGCTTACTAAAATGCGCTTATTTTGTCAGTATTGCTTTACTAACCTTCACCATCTCACACAGGTCCACGACTCTGTCATAGAACCGCGGCTGTCGTCGGTGCAGCGCGGTCGCGATGATGTCGTCGTCGGCGACCTCGTGCCCGTGGATCGCCATCTCCAGCATGCGGATGTTGATGTCCAGTTTCTTGGGAACCCTGCGGTACACCGTCTGCCAGAGTACAAAATGCTGTTTGACGTGTAAACAGAAGTGGACACTATAGTCCGCGCGGAACTAGTTGGCCGCGCTAGGGACAGAGGTGAGGGGGCGGGTTGTTTGCTGCTCGCAACGCATATGAGATTAGACAGTGACGACCAGTTTTATATTCTAAATTATTGACATCGGCTTTCCGTTTTTTGAAAACCTATGCACTTTAAATATTATTTCCTTAGATTGTCTTTTTATCGGCGGACTCATCTTGCTATTGCAATCTCTTGTGCTTTTTGTCTAAACTAGCCAGAACTGTCAAAATCAAGCGCCCCCGCTTCTCCGTCCCACCGCTCACATACCTAAGGCGCGGCCAACTAGTTCCGCGCGGACTATAACTCACTTCTGATAGTACGGCTGCCATACCTAGCCACAACAGACGCTCTTATTTTAGAAATATCGGATCGAAAGTTATGTTTTCGTATAAAACACTTATATATAGCTTAGGTACTTGCGTAAGCATGTTTGTAGGCTGTTTATTTTGTACTAGATGATGCCCGCAACTCCGTTGCGCCAAAATTCGTTTATCGCGCGGGAACCGTACATTTTTCAGAGATAAAAAGTATCCTATGTCCTTTCCCTCTGTAGTCTGTACCAAATCAGTATAATTTTTTAATAAAAATACCAATGTAATGGAACCAATGCATGTGACTGGTAATCTATTGTAAACTTATACCTAAACTAGATGACACCCGCAACTCCGTTGGTATATTAATCAACATTAGTTTATCGCGCCGGAACCTATATTTTTCCGGGATAAAAAGTATCCTATGTTCTTTCCCGGGACTCAAAGTATATCCATACCAAATTTCAGCAAAATCGGTTCAGCGGTTTGGGCGTGAAGAGGTAACAGACAGACAGACAGACACACTTTCGCATTTATAATATTAGTATGGATGCGAAAACCCAGAGAGACAACATGACATTGAAGGCGAATTCGCACTAAAGGTTCCACAGGATCGGACTCGGAGCGTGCGCAGCGGACTGATTTGTTGCTTTATATTGATTTCTATGGCACTGCGTGCACTGGAACGTCATTTCTGCGCCTAAAAAAATTATAAATAACGACGCTCCGTCCGCACCGTATGCTCCGATCCTGACCCATAATCCATAAGGAACACTAGAGATAAACTACGATAACATGGCCAGTGCCGTAAATAGGGCGGTGCCACCGGTCCTCAGGCACAGGGCGTAGACTCTGGGGGGCGCAACAATGGCCAGACCAGGCACTCTTATTTTTTTGAATTGCTCCCGATAAGTTCCCGCTGCGCCCCAGAGATGTTTCCCAATGTAATAAAAAAATATATCTACAGCCGAACATAATATAACCTCCTCCTTCTTGGAAGTCGGTTAAAAACAAGGGTGCAGTCGGTACAGTTATATAAGCTCGCACAGGGCGCAAAAAAAGCTATTTACGGCACTGAACATGGCGCGCCCCTCCAAAATTCAAAACGTTTGAAGTGCGTTGTCAAAACGTTTGAAGTGCGTTGTCTTGCGCGGTCGGCTATAGTCCGCGCGGAACTAGTTGGCCGCGCCTTAGGTAGGGACGGGGGTGAGGGGGCGGGTTGCTTGCTGCTCGCAATGCACATGAGATTAGACAGTGACGACCAATCTCAAGATATCGTGAACAATAATATTATTTAATTATTGAAAGGAATAAATAAAAGACAATTGATCAGTTTTATATTCTAAACTATTGACATCGGCTTTCCGTATTTTAAAAACGTATGCACTTTAAATATTATTTCCTTAGATTATCTTTTTATCGGCGGACTCATCTTGCTATTGCAATCTCTTGTGCTTTTTGTCTAAACTAGCCAGAACTGTCAAAATCAAGCGCCCCCGCCTCTCCGTCCCAATAATCATAACTATAGTCCGCGCGGCCAACTAGTTCCGCGCGGACTATAGTTATGATTAGTTGACCAACAAATCTTGGTAATAACTAATAAGTGACATTAAGTGAAATATTATTATACTCGCTTCATTATTATTTGAAATGTGGTGTTGGAGAAGAATGCTTCGCATACCGTGGACAGCCAAAAGGACTAACAAATCTATTCTCGACCAGCTCAGCGTTAATTAAAGTCAGACTATCGACGACTTGTTACAGGAGAATTTTATCCTATTTTGGTCACATCGCTCGCCAGCTACCAGACAACCTCGAAAAGTTAATAGCCACGGGAAAAATTGAAGGCAAGCGACCCAGGGGTCGATCACCTACCCGATGGTGTGACCAAATTACGACACTCACTGGACTGAAAATAACAGCCGCCCTTAGAGAAGCAGAAAACCGAACAAAATGGAAGAGATTAACAACCAAAGTAGAGAAGAACTTTTCCAGGCGCGACCTTCAGTAATGAAGAAAACGACAAAGAAGAAGTGAAATATTACGAGTACTGGTTGATTGGTTGAATACTTACTACATACAAACTCTTTCATAAGGATGTTACTGCACACATTGAAACTGTAATTTGGAGGGGCGCGCCATGTTATCGTAGTTTATCTCTACACGACGAGACACTTCACGTTCCATAGAATAGAATTGACGTTTGTAAAACGTCAGATTCACGTTTGTAAATTGTAATGTATCGCGTCGCGTCGCTGTCCCGTAGTGCGGACTCATTTTAATCGACGTTTAATTTAAGTCTTTTACTCGCTTCATTACTTTATACATTTTTGGGATAACTCTATAAGTTATCTTGTGTGGTACTAACCGGTAACATTCATAAAATCTGTACTGTCTGGCAAGTAAGATGATCCATGGGTCGGATGGGCATGTAAAAAGTCGGTCCTGCGCCTGACCTCTCGCCAGTCGTGTCGGTCTTCAGTCCCACTGAGTTATGAGTTATGAGAGTAAAGGAATAGAGTGTTCTTGTGTACTGCGCATACACTTAGGCACTATATAATTACTCCTGTGTAACTGTCCTGGTTTCAATGAAACTGGCCACTGTCACCGAAACGGGTGTGGGAGCTATTATTATTACATATACTTACTTTTGGCACTTGTTCTTAAAATTGGAGTACTCCAATGTGTGAGTATTATTATAAGATCTGTTATACTCACACTATACAACGCGATGGTACAACGGTTATGTGTCAACATGAAGGTGTGGTAATGTCCGTTGGCGTTCTTCCACACCAGCTTACCCATGCCGACATCCAAAGGTATCATGGTCAGGTCGTAGCCGAGAGGGGATAGCGGCTTGGGCAGGACCTGAAAATAAAATAGATTTGATATATAATTACTAACTCAGCAATAAACGTCATGTAAGCTACGACACCCACGTATTGGCATCTGGAGACCAAACTAGTGTTATGATTGGCGTTTATTGTATTTTCAAGCAAGAATCTATAGTCCGCGCGGAACTAGTTGGCCGCGCCTTAAGCGCTTATTCCATTTCACTAAATTTAGATATCTAAATGATTTAGTGACTAAATTTAGTCAAGTGGAATAACATTTAGAAAGTTACTAAATGTTATTCCACTTGACTAAATTTAGTCACTAAATCATTTAGATATCTAAATTTAGTGAAATGGAATAAGCGCTTTAGGTAGGGACAGGGGTGAGGGGGCGGGTTGCTTGCTGCTCGCAACGCACATGAGATTAGACAGTGACCACCAATCTCGAGATATCGTGAACAATAATATTACTTAATTATTGAATAGAATAAATTAAAGACAATTGATCAGTTTTATATTCTAAACTATTGATATCGTCTTTCCGTTTTTTAAAAATCGTATGCACTTTAAATATTATATCCTTAGATTGTCTTTTTATCGGCGGACTCATCTTGCTATTGCAATCTCTTGTGCGAAGCACCCCCGCCTCTCCGTCCCACCGCTCACATACCTAAGGCGCGGCCAACTAGTTCCGCGCGGACTATAAGGTAGGTACGCGTATCACGATTTATTTTAGACGCATGACCTATTTTTATATGGCCATCCAATGCATCATCTTTTTTGTCGGCAAAAATCATCCAGTACTTTCCCAAAAAACATATTCAGAAGAAGAATAATTATTTGTTCAACGCGGTAATCAAACCCGCGCAAAGGCAAGTTCTAAGCCACAACACCACGAAGGTGTTAAAAAAACTTGAGAGGTGTCAAGACTCAAGGGACACCCGGATGGAACGAAGTTATAAAAAAAAAACATTAAATGGCTTGCTTTCTATGAGAGACAGACAGACAGAGAAATACGCACACGCCGCACGGCTTACAACTATATCAAAAAGCACAGACATAGATCAAGATAGATACCGCATGTCCTGCGAAGTACGTACATACATACACATGCGGTATCTATCTTGATCTATGTCTGTGGCAAAAAGTGTCGACTGTCGTGTCGTTACAATTTTTTTCCGTCTAGCACCCTTTCGCAACGCGTGATAAGGAAATTCGTTCCAAAAACAAAGTATAAGGTTCATAAATCATAATTAACAATTTTACCATAACATATCATTAAACAGTAGACCTACCTCTCCCGCATTAGCGAAGGTCAGTAGCTCATCATCAGACATGATGGGGCAGTCGGTCTCGTGCAGCAGCTCCTCCTCCGTCCACCGCTCCAGCGACGTGATGGGCCGCGCTTGCAGCAGGTAGATGGTGGTCTGTTGATGATTAACAGTGGTAATAAAGCCTAAGTTTTAAGTAGTTCATAATGTGTTATTAGAAGTTGTCAGCTACCTCAAACATGTAATAGGAAATTATAAACTAAGTTTTTAACCATAAAGGTGATCGCACATTTATCAGCACGCACGCGCCAAACGCGCCGCATTTTAGAATTAGTTGTATGAAATGATGTGAAACCTCGCACATTATATTCGTACGCAGCGTACGCGCCGCATTTTGTGTACTATACGGTGCGTTCAGCGCGTACGACACGTACGGTGCTGGCAAATGTGCGATCAGGTTAAGTCTATGTTTGTGTATTATCAGAAGTTGTCAGCGATCAGGAGCGCGATATCGAATCGTACATTTTCTCGCAATAAAAAACTTCGAAAAAGTTGTAGTCTATGCTATGCACTCAGACCAAATAAAAAGTCTTTATTTGGTCTGAGGCTATGCATATGAAAATCAGTTCAGCAGTTTCATATTACCTGTAGTTTTCGTTATTGAGATGTTGTATGTCTTTGCGTCTATTTGACAAGAACGTTATAAACGACGAAGTTCTAAAACAACAATAGCACGTGTCTGTCTAATCATAGACACAGTTAATTGTAAGTTTCACCGTCGAAACTGTTAACAGTTCTACTAAAAATAAAAACTTAAACTTTTTAAAAACATAATAACTCACATCAGTAATAGCCCACTCGATATCCCGGCCGGCGCCCCAAAACATCTCCTGTCTCACTCCAAGTCTCGCCAGCTTCAGTACCTCAGTGACGGACAGACACGGCTTAGTTCTCTCCGCGGCGGGGACGTCCTCAAACTCCACGGTGTTGCCAGATGTTACCACCCTTTGGGCTTTAGAGCCGAGCTGTATGGACGCTACTTCCAGATCATCGTTAGGTCCACGACGCACTATGTATGTGTCCGGTTCCACTGCGCCCGATACTACACTCTGTAAAAATTCAATGAAGTTAGAAAGCGTCATCAAGCGTTTTGACTATATATTGTATATTATACAGTCTATATCTGTATATATACATTATACAGTCAAAGTGTCGCACCATGTCTGTATTATTATACATTATATATACATTTATATACAGATCTAGAATCATCTATCTCACCTCTCCCAGGCCGTAGTTAGCTGTAACGAGCACCCGCTCGGGGTGACCGCGCTCGGGGTGCCGCGTGAACATCACGCCGGCCGCGCGCCCCGCACACATCACCTGTACGACTACGCCGCCGCCGCACAGACAGGCCGCGCCGTTTTGACTGAAAAACAAATGCGATCTTGGAATCATGACATTTTAACGTCAAAAGTTGCCATGTGCTAACCTCAAATACAAGCGTTTCATCTAGCCGAGTTTTCACAAGCACATACCGTCTATAGCACGCGCTGGTGAAGGCGAACATGGAAGCCCAGCAGCGCACCGCCCCGCTCAGTACATCATCGTCACTGACACACCCCAGTATTGTGTCGTTCTGACCTGTATCATATTACGTATAGAGCAGCGCGCTATTATATATGCACGTACCGTCTATAGCAGGCGCTGGTGAAGGCGAACATGGAGGCCCAGCAGCGCACCGCCCCGCTCAGTACATCATCGTCACTGACACACCCCAGTATTGTGTCGTTCTGACCTGTATCATATTACATATAGAGCAGCGCGCTATTATATATGCACGTACCGTCTATAGCAGGCGCTGGTGAAGGCGAACATGGAGGCCCAGCAGCGCACCGCCCCGCTCAGTACATCATCGTCACTGACACACCCCAGTATTGTGTCGTTCTGACCTGTATCATATTACATATAGAGCAGCGCGCTATTATATATGCACGTACCGTCTATAGCACGCGCTGGTGAAGGCGAACATGGAGGCCCAGCAGCGCACCGCCCCGCTCAGTACATCATCGTCACTGACACACCCCAGTATTGTGTCGTTCTGACCTGTATCATATTACATATAGAGCAGCGCGCTATTATATATGCACGTACCGTCTATAGCAGGCGCTGGTGAAGGCGAACATGGAGGCCCAGCAGCGCACCGCCCCGCTCAGTACATCATCGTCACTGACACACCCCAGTATTGTGTCGTTCTGACCTGTATCATATTACATATAGAGCAGCGCGCTATTATATATGCACGTACCGTCTATAGCAGGCGCTGGTGAAGGCGAACATGGAGGCCCAGCAGCGCACCGCCCCGCTCAGTACATCATCGTCACTGACACACCCCAGTATTGTGTCGTTCTGACCTGTATCATATTACATATAGAGCAGCGCGCTATTATATATGCACGTACCGTCTATAGCAGGCGCTGGTGAAGGCGAACATGGAGGCCCAGCAGCGCACCGCCCCGCTCAGTACATCATCGTCACTGACACACCCCAGTATTGTGTCGTTCTGACCTGTATCATATTACATATAGAGCAGCGCGCTATTATATATGCACGTACCGTCTATAGCACGCGCTGGTGAAGGCGAACATGGAGGCCCAGCAGCGCACCGCCCCGCTCAGTACATCATCGTCACTGACACACCCCAGTATTGTGTCGTTCTGACCTGTATCATATTACATATAGAGCAGCGCGCTATTATATATGCACGTACCGTCTATAGCACGCGCTGGTGAAGGCGAACATGGAGGCCCAGCAGCGCACCGCCCCGCTCAGTACATCATCGTCACTGACACACCCCAGTATTGTGTCGTTCTGACCTGTATCATATTACATATAGAGCAGCGCGCTATTATATATGCACGTACCGTCTATAGCACGCGCTGGTGAAGGCGAACATGGAGGCCCAGCAGCGCACCGTCCCGCTCAGTACATCATCGTCACTGACACACCCCAGTATTGTGTCGTTCTGACCTGTATCATATTACATATAGAGCAGCGCGCTATTATATATGCACGTACCGTCTATAGCACGCGCTGGTGAAGGCAAACATGGAGGCCCAGCAGCGCACCGTCCCGCTCAGTACATCATCGTCACTGACACACCCCAGTATTGTGTCGTTCTGACCTGCCGCTGATAACGCCTCGCTGTCCTCGCCCAACGCTGTAAGGTCACACACATGTCATGTAAAGTGTGACACTTATATTATAAAAAATGTGACACTTATATTATAGATACTAGCCATTTGACCGAGCTTTGCTCGGTATTCGATAAAATACGAATAAAATGTCATTTTCTAAAAATGATTCCTAGCTAGATCGATTTATCGCCACCGAAACCCCCTATATACTAAATTTCATGAAAATCGTTGTGTGGCGTAGTGACTATAAGTAATAAGTATACATTAACGTACATACAATGTATTAGTATAAGAACCCATGTATTAGGTTTAAGTGGGGATTAATAAACTGATCGTTAACCGGGAATGTCGTCTTCTTTGTCCCAACCTCATATGGCGACCCTGCCAGTTGAGCCGCGATGGGAGACAACCGCGCGCCGCGATAACCGCGTAAAATAATAATTAATTATTTATTTTTAATGGACTTATTTTTTTTTTATTCATATTTTGTCAGTATTTTTTTATTCTAAAATGGGAAAAACACAATCAAAATAAGAAGTGATAATAGCACAAAATGCCGCGGGTGGTGTAAATTCGGCGGACATTGACTTAATTCACAAAAATCTAAGTGGAAATAATACGCTATTGACTGTTATTGTGGTCCCGCTGGTTTTGGCTGTGATTGCTGGACTTTACATACTGTACAAAAAGTGCCACATCCAATGGGTCCGGCAAGAGTTGGCGAGGAGCGCGTTTAGGCGATCAGGAGCCAGACGCCCTGTACGAGCGGACCAGCCCAAGGAAGTCGGAGTGTGAGGGGTCTACCGGAGTAGGCGCAGGGAGCCACCGAGTCAGGACACCCAGCACTTCGGTCAGCGCGTTTTCGGCGGTACTCTCTCCAAAAATTTGGACTATGTGACTCCACTTGGTATTTTTAAATATTAATTTGATAGGTAGCACTGTGTAACCTATTAAAAATAAAAATGTATATTATTGATTCTAATGTTAAACGTAATTTATGCACTATTTTTTTTTAAGTGTATTTGATTGATTTTATTTTATAAATGGAAATTATCGATATTTGTGATGAACTAAAAAGCATAAGAGTAAATTTAGTTAAGCTAAGTTAGAAGGACTAAGATATTATTAGAAAATAAATTACAACAAACTCAGATTTTATATGATGAATATATTTTAAAACGAAAGGAGTTAGAAATAATAATTGGAAAAGGAGATATTAAGGAGGAAGAAAGTTTAAAATTATTTAATATTTGTGAGGAAATAGAGAGAAATTATAAGCAAATTGTGGACTTTTGTATTGCGAATATTAATGTGGTAACCATGGCTGAGTTTGACGTGAAAACTGCGGCCTCCCTTCTCCCTGCTATGACAGGAGAAGAGGATGTCACTAAAAAATTAATAGATGCTGTAGAATTTTATAAGCAAACTTTAAACGATAGCCAGGAGCAATTATTGATTAATTTTGTTTTAAAAACTCGCCTATCAGAAAGTGCAAAATTACGACTCAATTCTACGTATAAAACATGTAAAGAACTTATTTTGGACATGAAAAAACATCTATTAACCACACAATCGGCAACGGCTCTACAAGTAGAAATGATGAAAACTCGTCAGGGTTCAAATTCTATCGAGGACTTTGGCAAAAAACTAGAGGATCTTTTTGTTAAGTTGACTATTTCGCAAGCCGGAAGTGACGAGAAAGCTTACGAAATTTTACGACCTTTAAATGAGAAATTGGCGGTCAAAAGGTTCACGGAAGGCTTGAGAAATAGTCGACTTAGCACTATTTTAGCGGCACGGGACTATACGCATCTAAAGGATGTAATCGGAGCGGCGAAGGACGAGGAGTCCTCGCGAGCGGCTGAACCCAGCGCCGTGGACCAGGGGGTTGGTTCTATATGCGTGAGCCAACACAACCGAGGTAAGTCCGTTTATTATAAGCAGCCGCGGGGTTCATACTATAATAGAGGCCGAGGCCGAGCCCGAAATATTATGTTGCCACCACGGTCGTACCAGTGACAAGGAACATTAAGCCGGCCTCCCCGGCGGGGCTTTAGACAGGCCCCCATGTCCTCTTTTAGAGGTCGAGGTTTTAATGTACCGGGTAAGGAGTTCAAGCCTCCGACCCAATTTTTTCGAGGCTAAGGAATCTAAGGATAGTATTGACTGTAGTTTTAATAATAGCAATAATACAATTTTAGCGAGTAATTTTGACAAATCTGTTGTATTTAACATAAAAGGTAGTAGTAGTACATTTAGATGGTTAGTTGACACCGGTGCATCGTTGTCAGCGGTAAAACTTGAGGCTATACAGAACATGAATATTCCCATGCATAAAGAAAGCATAAGCATAAATGGAGTCGGCGGACAATTACAAAGCGAGGGATATGTTTACATTCCGCTTACTATCTGTGGGAATGTAATATTACACAAGTTTTACATTTTACGGAATTTACCGTGTTTACAAAATGACATTATCGGCCAAGATTTTTTAGTTAAGTATAATTGTATTTTAAATTACGAAAATAATACTTTATCTTTAAGTCTATTCGGTAACCGATTAAGTGTTAGTTTAAGAATGGGATCTTTAGGTTTTAATAATTTTATATCGGTTCCAGCTAGGTGTGAGAAAATATTTGAAATAAGTGTGAGTGAGAAGGATGAATGCGTTGTATTGCCAGAGGAGTTATGCGATGGAGTGTTTGTTGGTGGAAGTATTTGTAGGCCTAAACGGGGTCATATTTTCGTACAAATTTTAAATACACGGGACGAGCAGGTCAATCTTAGTTATTTCAAGCCAAATATTCAACGGTTATCGGAATACCGTATATGCTCTTTTCATAAACAAAATAATATGGATGGAAAAAGAGTCAAAGAATTGTTATCGCTACTTAGTTTAAATCATTTAAATCCGGAAGAAAGTAAGTCAATTCAAGACATTTGTACAAAATTTTCCGATGTCTTCTTTCTTCCCGGTGATGAATTAGGAACTTGTAATTTATATGAGCAAAATATACAATTAAAACCAAATAGTGAGCCAATATATACAAAGCAGTACAGATTGCCTTATTCACAACGAGAGGAAATAGAAAATCAAGTAAAAAATATGCTGAAAAATAATATTATAGAACCGGCGAGCTCAGATTGGAGTAGCCCGATTTTATTAGTTCCCAAGCCATCAGATAACAGTAAAAATAAAAAGTGGCGTCTTGTGATTGATTTTCGTAATTTAAATAAGTGTATTTTAGACGACAAGTTTCCCCTACCAAATATTACGGACATACTCGATTCTCTTTTCGGTTCCATTTACTTTACACAACTCGATTTGACACAAGGGTATTTTCAGGCTAAATTAAATTCAAATAGTAGAAAATATACTGCCTTCACGACACCGTCAGGACAGTATCAAATGACTCGCATGCCGATGGGGTTAAAGACGAGTCCGAGTGCATTCTCTCGAATGATGACTGTTGCCATGGCGGGTCTCAATTACGATAAATGTTTTATTTATTTAGATAATTTGGTATGTTTCGGTCGAAATTTAGATATTCACAATAAAAATTTAATTGACATCATGATTAGGTTACGTAAAGTAAATCTTAAATTAAATCCCGAAAAGTGTGACTTTTTACGAAAAGAAATTTTATATCTCGGTCACGTCGTGTCAGCGAACGGTATCAGTCCCGATCCGGAAAAAATTAGAGTTCTTAAAGAATATCCCACTCCAAAAAATGCAGACGAAGTAAAGCGTTTTATTGCATTTGCAAACTACTACCGTAAATTTATTTCTAACTTTGCAAATATATGTTTACCTTTAAATAATTTATGTAAGAAAAATGTACCTTTTAAGTGGGACAATTTGTGTCAAGTTGCTTTTGAATCGTTAAAAAATTCACTTACGCACCCACCAGTTTTACAGTATCCAAATTTGGACCCTGAAAATAAATTTATTTTACAAACTGATTCGTCAGGTTTTGCTATTGGGAGTGTGCTATGTAATAGTGATCGTACGCCAGTAGCGTACGCTAGTAGAAGTCTCAACAAGGCCGAACGAAATTATCCTACTGTAGAAAAGGAGCTCCTAGCTATAGTTTGGTCGATTAAATATTTCCGGCCATATCTTTACGGCAGACGATTTATTATTAAAACTGACCACCGTCCTCTGGTGTACTTATATAATATGACGGATCCTTCTAGCAGGCTAATGAAATTTAGGTTATTATTGCACGAGTATGATTTTGAAGTGGTTTATGTGAGAGGCCGAGATAATGTGGCTGCAGACGCGTTATCGAGGATACGGTTGACTAGTGATGAATTAAAGGAGATGAATGAACATGTGATGACAGTGTTGACGAGGGCGCAGAGTAGGAGATTGAAGGACGGTTTGAGCGCTAGCCCTTCGGTGGTTAATATTCCTACCGACGATTGGACTGATCACCCGAGAGTCGTAGAAATAATTAAGTTACCGAAGGTCTACACCGAGTTAATTTTTGTGAACGAAGTAGAGTGGAAAAACCTTAAAAATATTGAGATAACTTCGGAATGTAGAGATTTTGCATACTCGTCAGTTCAGCGTATATTATTTGTGAAACTGTTTACCCGATCGCAGCGAACACGAGCTGTCTCTGTGAGGGAAATGGAATCATTTTGTTTACGTCTAAATATAGATACGGTACACGTAATTAAAGATAGTAAAAATGAATTAATTATAAAGGAGCTAGCTCAGTATATAAATAAAAAGCGTAAGTGGTCCGGACCCCGCTTATGTGTAATTAAAGGAATTAAAAAGATAACTGACGAGGATACAAAGAAAATTATTTTAAACGATTTTCATATTCTTCCCACGAGTGGGCATGCTGGGATAAGACGCATGGAGAACAATATACGCAGAAAGTATTTTTGGTGCGGACTCGAAAAAGATGTGTCGGAATTTGTTAAAAAATGCGACAAATGTCAAAGATATAAGTATCTAAAAACGGTGAAGGAGCCGATGGTTCTCACTGATTGTGGATTATCAGCATTCGATAAGGTTTACTTAGATTTAGTCGGTCCGTTGGTTAGGGACAGTAGATATAAATATATTTTAACCCTTCAGTGTAGTTTAACAAAATACGTAGAAGCGTATCCGTTAGAGTCTAAAGAGGCCGTCGGTGTGGCCATGGCTTTAGTAAATAGCTTTATATTAAGATATGGAATTCCCTCTAAAATAGTGTCAGATAGAGGAACGGAATTCGTAAATTCAATGCTTAAAGAAGTTTGCCAAATATTAAAAATTAATCATATACAATCTACAGCTTACCATCATCAAACATTAGGTTCCATAGAAAATTCGCATAAACATTTATTATTTTATCTCAGAATGCAGATAAGTAACACTCAAACTCAGGAATGGAGTACATGGCTTCCGTATTGGTGTTTCTCATATAACACAACAGTACATTCGGAGACACAATACACTCCGTTTGAACTTGTATTCGGTAAACCTTGTAGTATACCTAGTAATCTCACCAGTAATATTGATCCAGTATATAATTACGATAGTTATCCAATAGAACTAAAATTTCGAATACAAAAGTCACAATTGGAAGCAAGAAATAATTTGTATAATAGTAAGGTTGTAAGAAAAGACAGATATGATAGCTATGTAAATCCTGTTACTTATAAACCTGGAGATTTAATTTTAATTAAAAATGAAAACAGTAATAAATTAGATGCTTTATATTTGGGTCCTTTTAAAGTTGTTAAAGATGTATCACCTAATGTTGTTATCTTAGTTGATGGTAAAGAAAAAATTATACATAAAAATAGAAGCAGATTATATCACATGTAAAAATAAAATTTAAATAAGGACACTTTTCATTCTGACTGTACTTGTAGTAATAAGATCTTAGTTATAATATGAGAAGACGACGATTGTTTTCTAATAATAATAAGATAGTAATGTCTTTTTGTAAGCTTTTATTTTTTTTTAATCTCTTTTATTTTAGAATTTAGAATTAATTAGGATTTTTTTTTTCTTTTCCTTTAAAAATGTATTTCAACATGCGAAAAGTTTTTTCTTTAATTTTGATGTAGTAGTTAAGTATTTTCATGCTAAATAAAAATAAACATTAGGTTCATTTTTATTTTTATTTTGGTAGGGCATGTGGCGTAGTGACTATAAGTAATAAGTATACATTAACGTACATACAATGTATTAGTATAAGAACCCATGTATTAGGTTTAAGTGGGGATTAATAAACTGATCGTTAACCGGGAATGTCGTCTTCTTTGTCCCAACCTCATAGTTGGAGCCGATTCCGAGATTCCAAGATCCGTTTAAAGATATAAGATTAATGATATAATTTAATGAAAATAAATCAAAAAATTTAAAATTACGCAGCACGCACCGATTCAAAACTGTAATGTGGAACTAAATAGTGTCAGGAATAAAAATACAAAATATGAAACCGTTTTGTTTACATACCTGATGATCTCACAGCGAACCGCAGTTCCGGTCCGAAGCCCTGTTCTGCCGCCTGTCTCCGCAACTCAGCGAGATGACACAGAATATCCGCTTTTACGTCAGACGCTATTTCTGTCGAGACGAGCAAATCTACAGCTCTGAAATTGTAAAATGTAGATTAAATAAAAATTTGACTCATGACTACATATTGATATACAGAAGCAGAATGAGCAGAAAGTATCGAATCGTGTCTCAATTCTTGATTATGTTTAGTTTTATGTGCTGCGGATAGATGGCGTTGATTTTGTTAACATCGCGCTATACTTTCATAAAATAATTACGAAATACACTGTCGCTTGTGAGTTATCGATTAAAAACAATAACTCTATTTAAGACGTTCTAAAAATGAAGAAACAATTTACATAGAATTTAATTTGCTAATGCTTTTAACATAGCATCTCATAGCGACTCTATTCCTTTAATACTCCCAGCCGAGGTGAGAAAAGCAATAAACTCCCAAAAATTAGACACTTCTCCAGGCCCAGATCAAATTTCAAATCACCTGCTGAGAGGTACTGTGGAAGAACTAACACCAGTCCTTACAACTATCTTTAATGAAATCCTAAGTACAGGGCAGATACCGAAGCAATGGGGAGAGTCGCATATAATACTGATTCATAAAAAAGGCTCAAAAGATGACATTGGGAATTATAGGCCAATAAGTCTGTCATCAAACATATACAAAATATTCACAAAAATCTTATTGGAACGATTAACACTAACACTAGACGAAAAACAACCTATAGAACAGGCTGGCTTCAGGAAGAATTTCAGCACGATTGATCATATACATACTGTGAAACAAGTCATTCAAAAATATAATGAGTTTAATAAGCCTTTATACATGTTTCATAGACTACTCTAAAGCTTTCGACAGCCTTAACCACAACAGTATTTGGCTAACTCTGAAACAACAAGGAATAGCAGAAGCGTACATTAGTATCATAAAACAAATAGCAAAATCAAGTTGGAAAGAACAGGCGACAAATTTCCTATACATCGAGTGTAAAACAAGGTGATCCACTTTCTCCTAAGCTATTTACACCTGTCCTAGAAAAAGTCTTTCAAAAACTAAACTGGGAACAGCTCGGTCTAAATATTAATGGCTCTCGTCTAAATCATCTGAGATTCGCTGATGATATTGTTATATTTGAAGAAGACCCTGACAAATTGCAACTTATGCTGAGCGATCTAACAGCCGCCAGCAAAAACGTAGGCTTAGAATTGAACACCAGTAAGACCAAGGTGATGACAAACTCTGCAAACCAAGACATAACAGTCAATGGCTACAAACTAGAATATGTCAAAAACTATACTTACCTTGGACAGATAATTTCCTTCGAGGACCAAATGACCAAAGAAATAGAAAAAAGAATAGCACATGGTTGGAACAAATTTTGGTCACTAAAAGAGATTCTTAAAAGCAAAGACTTAAGCTTGCGTATAAAAAGCAAGACTTTTAATACATGTGTCCTCCCCTGTCTAACTTATGGCTCTGAAACATGGTCCCTTTCCAAAGTGCATAGAGATAAACTAGCAAAATGCCAGAGAACCATGGAACGCAGCATGATGGGGTGCAAACTGCAAGACCGACAGCTTAGCCTAACAATCAGGATGAAAACTAAAGTAGTCGACATCCTCAGACGTATAGATATGCTAAAATGGAGATGGGCAGGGCACACTGTACGATGCAAACAAAGTAAATGGAGTCAGAGAGTCATTATGTGGTTCCAAGAGATGGCAAAAGGACAAGAGGTCGACCCGCCATGAGATGGGAAGACGAAATTGAACTAACTGCTGGACCCTACTGGACAAGAGTAGCACAGGATAGAAAACACTGGAAAGAGCTGGAGGAGGTCTTCGCCAACAGGCACACCGAATTAAGAGACTATATATATAACAAGAAAATTCTTATAGCACTGCAAAACAGACAATTCTGAAAAAGAGGCTAAATAATAATAATAATGCTTTTAACAATAATTAATGATGTACGAAAAAAGAAAACAAAATCACATGTTAAACTTACTTTTGGCACTTATCCTTAAAATTTGACTCTTCATAATCCACGTTAGCTGCTTCAATCGCCGCTATAGCTTCTTTTATCTTCGGGTTTAATTCTAATTGCTTCTCTAAGGCGTGAACAGTTAGACAGAACCCTGGCGGTACTTTATAACCCTGAAAGCGTAGTTTTATAGTCACTTCGGGTTAAATAACATAAAAATGCTAAATTTTAAATTCTTCAATAATCCATAGTCCGTTTTCACTTTACTAACTACCGCAAGCCAATATGAAATTGTATTATGTGAGACAAGTAAATAAATGCTAAAATATTCTTATGCACGGTATCTGGGGGTTTTCGATGTAAAGTTTATATATTCTTTAATCCTTCGATCGTGGATTCTTGGAAATCTATTGTTATTCTATTGTGTCTCGCTCACCAATGAGCTTATGGGGCTTGATGGGTTAAATTAGTTTACTTAACTTTCAATTATGGCTAACGTCAAAAATATAAACAATAAATAACGCTATTGAATCGTAAACTCCTCTTAAACCTGCGCGTCCACCGGGTCGGAATTGGAGCGTACGGTGTGGACGGAGCGTCGTCATTTATAATATCAGAAATGACGTTCCAGACTCCAGTGCACGCAGTACTAAGAATTCAATACAAAACAACAATGAACAAATCCGTCTGACCCGCTACTCCGATTCCGATCCGGTGGACGCGCACATTAAAACGCCACACCAGTGGCATTTAAACGATTGTCCTTGAGTACTCTTGTCTAACCGAATCCATTGATCCGACATTCAATGTCAATAAGTACTAAGCGTGATTTATGAACTTTTTCTGTCTTCTTAACGCGAATGCACTCCATAACACCCTACCTCCTCCTCCTGTAACGAAGCCAGCAATGCCAGCGAGGCGCCCTTTCCCCCCACGTAGTCCGTGCACGCGGCGGCGCGGTCACCCAGCGAGACGCAGTACCCCACAGCCCCCGCTTCGGCCGCGCTCAGCCAACGCAGTATTGGCTCAGGGGTTATGGATACTGATGGCTCAGATTTTGCTGGAAGAAGGAAATTACTAAGAAATGTTGGTTGACATGAAGAATTAAAGATTTTGATCGTAGCTTTTTTGTACAAATTATTTAGTACAAATCAAAATAAGATACTTCGCATATTTGTTTGCTTGTGTGCTTGCGTATGTGCGTACGTGTATGCGTACGTGTGTGCGTGCGTGTATGCGTACAAGTATGCGTACGTACGTACGCATGTGATTGCTTGTGAGTTGTGTTGTAGCTTAAAGTCTATCTGTGATTTATTTTCTGTAAGCATCGTAGTTTCTTATTATTACTTCACAGATAAACAAATGACTTTGGATCAAATACTTAGCTACATTAATTTTGCAATCTGCGTCAAATTTTTTGTCTTTCATTTTGTCTGCACGCGAATAAGAAGGCACAATGAATACCCATTTATGTATAATCCAGCTTGGTTACCTTACCTTTCTGATACGATAGATATAGAACTCCCGTGCCAATCTCCCCGTTGATGCTAACTGACACGGTACGGAACACGTCCTCGAAGTGATGCGGCGCGCCGTGGTACACTCGACCGCCATCTTTGTTTATCTTCATCACGATTTTAAAGCTTCTTTTGAACGCTGAAAAAAGGAAATCATATATCATGTTTACTCTGTCATCATCCGTAAAATAAGAGAAACATGATATCTTATTTAGAACTAACTTTTAGCTAACACTTGTGCTAGGGAGCCTTACTGTTGATTTGTAGAATTGAAATTTTAAAAGCTGCTGATATGAAAATCAGGCGTTTCTGCAATAAATATTTTGCAGTATGGTCAACTTGGGGAAGGCCGGCATACTTTATTTGAAGTTGGCTTTGAGCTGCCCCTATTTCTTTTGTAATGACTCTAGAAAGACGGTGTTCACAGACAAAGCTATCTTTTATAAACCTAATACAGACGTTAGATGTCCCCACGCATTAATTTTGTGGCAAATATAGTTGATATTTGCCACAATCATAATTTTCAGTGGTGGAGGTCAGGTTTCGAGGGCACGTCTTATGAACCAGGCCAATTTATGGGCAATGCCATCTAGTAGGTTTGAAAAGGTTGACAATATCTGATTGGAGGTAAGACCGGCATATGACGGACTTTCCTTATGCAAGCTAGACGGACTTCCCCACTATTGCGCTTTTAGGTAAGAAATATTTTGCAAGTGATAATAACCAAATGAAAGCGGTATTAACGAATTGAACACCAGTAATTAGTAAAAGGATCACTAAATTACTTACGTAATCAAGAAACTCCAAAAAATATTGCCACATTTTTTAATTTTTTTGGCAGAGACTTACACTCCGAATACGAGTACAAAAAAGGAAAAAGTAGCGACATGTGTGTTTATTCTTAGATCAAACTAACTCTGCAATACTGTTTTACCCACTGAGCCATATGAAACTAGTCGTTTAAATATGGAAGTTATTGCCGCTAGATGAACTTACCCCCCAGACGGACTTCCCCAAGTTGACCTTACAGTTATTAGGTACTAGCGACCCGCCCCGGCGTCGCACGGGTTATAAAACATAAAGCCACTGAAAAAATGATTAAAAATGATTGATGAATTAAAAAATGATTAATCGATAGCCTATGATCCTTCACGTGGTCTACTTCTTATCTGTGCTAAATAACATAAAAATTGCTCCAGTAGTTCGCGAGATAAGCCCTTTCAAATAATTTCCCCCGTTTTTTCCACATTCTCCTATTAGTCTTAGCGTGATAAAATATAGCCTATAGCCTTCCTCAATAAACGGGCTATCTAACACTGAAAGAATTTTTCAAATCGGACCAGTAATTCCTGAGATTAGCGCGTTCAAGTTAGCCCTTTCAAATAATTTTCCCCGTTTTTTCCACATTTTCCTCTATTTCTTCGCTTCTATTAGTCTTAGCGTGATAAAATATAGCCTATAACCTTCCTCGATAAATGGGCTATCTAACACTGAAAGAATCATCAAAATCCGTTGCGTAGTTTTAAAGATTAAAGGGAACAAAGGGACATGAGGGAAAAAAGCGACTTTGTTTTATAATATGTATAGATAAAATTGATGCAATTTGGACTACGCTTTGTTAAGCCCTCCTATACTGTACTCGGCGAAACATGACGGTAGCGGTCATTGACTCCCTGTCAAAAACTTGTAATTTTCTATACAAAGCCGCGATTGACAACATCTGACACTTCATTGTCAATCGCGGTTTATATAGAAAATGACAAGTTTTTGACAGGGAGTCAATGACCGCTACCGCCATGTTTTGCCGAGTACAGTATAGTTCCTACCAAATAAAAATCTTACCATTAACATTTATAGTGTAGTTCTTAGGTATCTTGTCTGGACTCTCACAGAAGTCAGACATATCGAAATCACAGTCTTCTAACGGCTTCACCATGAAATTGGGAAGTCTCACTGATCCTGAAACACACCTGTAAGATAAAACGTTTAAGAACTTAATACTTATTTCATAAATCATTACATATACAACAAAGTTGCTAATTTGTCTGTCTCGTCTCGTCGTATGTTTAATCTTTAAAAAAATAAACAACGAATTTTGATTTGGTTTTCTTTATCAAATAGTACCTCAAATCTCAATTGAAAGGACATAGGCTACTTTTCAATTACAAACCTAGGGGTTGTAAGGGGTTGAAAGAGAGATGTATGGACTATGAAGTATGTATTAGCATTTTTAATTTTTAAACTAGTATTTCCATATAAATAAAAACGACAATCAGTTTTAAACATTAGATAGAAAAATGTCACTATAACCAGGCCTGTCCCACTCGCGCGTGTAGGCACCGAACTTAAGAGCCGGTACACATTGGGCGTTTTGAAGCGCGCGTCAGACGCGGCTCTAAGTACCACCCGCGGGTGGCAAATCATTAGGGACTCACAAGCAGGGGTAGTCAACTTCCTACATTAGCCAATCACGAAGCGGGGGCCAGCCCCTGGGATGCCAATGTAAAAATATTTTAAAACTCATAATTTTTTAAACTGGGCACCCAATGAATTACCTAGTATAGTATATCATAATATGTGTAATTTCGTCACAAGAAAAATGTCCGCCATTGCCTTTGTTTTTTCTTGTAATTTCGTTCTTTTGTGATTATCCCAATACCTAAACTGTGCTCGCCTATTAACATTGCGTTAAGCTTCGGTTCCTCCGTGTTTTGTGCTTCTCGCCGTGCTTTAGTGTTGTGAAAATTGTGAGATAGTGACTTTGTATTTGATGTGAACATTTAAGTCATAAATTCGTGTAAATAAGGTTGTAATACTGAAAGAGATAAGACCAATAATTTGGTTTGGAGATACTTTTGAGTCCCGGGAAAGGACATAGCATAATATTAGTTTTAATATTAATGTTCTTCTCCGAGAGTAATTTGTATTCCGTGCTCACAAGCGAGCGGTGACGCACGCGCAAGATTTTTCGCCGCGTATCTACTGTATACTGATCATAGAGGAATTTAATTCATGATACTGATTTAACCGCTGTGACAAAATCATTATAAATCTTATTTAAAAATGAACAATTATAAAAAAGGCCAATGAAAAATGTATTTGAATAAGGTATTTAAATACAAAAAGTAGATAAATACTATACAAACATAGCAAATAAACCAATTTCATACAAAGAAACACAAAGTACACAGAAAGAAACACAAGTTACTATGTTTAAATTGTAAAAGTTTCCTGCACTATAATCGAATATTTATAAAACTACTATAAAATATACGTTGGGTTACTAAAATTTGATATTACTATAAAACGGTTTGCTAGTCGTACCAATAGTAATTAAATAATAATCGGCCAAGTGCGAGTCGGACTCGCGCACGAAGGGTTCCGTACCATTATAGAGCAAAAATAGGCCAAAAATTGTGTTGTATGGGAGCCTGCCCTTAATTTTTTATTTTATTTAAATATTATTGTTAATTATTAAAGTACAATTATATTTAAGGCCTTCGTGAAAGTTTCAAGTGCCTACCTCTTATCATTATTGATTACGAGCAAAAAAGGCCAAAAAAATCGCGTTTGTTGTATGGGAGCCCCCCTTAAATATTAATTTTATTTTAGTATTTGTTGTTATAGCGGCACCAGAAATACACAATCTGTGAAAATTTCAGAGCTCTAGCTATAGCGGTTCTTGAGATACAGCCTGGAGACAGACAGACGGACAGACAGACGGACAGACAGACGGACAGACAGACATCGAAGTCTCATGAATAGGGTCCCGTTTTTACCCTTTGGGTACGGAACCCTAAAAAGATTATTTTGTTTTCTAAAAGGCGAAAACCTTGATTTCGTAAGAAAAGGTTCGCGTTATGCGATAGAAAGAGAGCGCTCTTGTAGGTGAATTTATCCGTAGGCAGTTTAGCTTGCGTCGTTATTTCTTTAATCGGGTTTCGGGAGTGAGATTTCTGTTGTTAAACTAATATGTATTCTGTGCTGTAACTAGTAAAAACTTACTGTGTAAAATTATTCTTGTAGGAGCTCGCTCGTATGTGCACAGCGGTGCCGTCTCGGGCCGCTACCACGATGTTGATGGACCGCCTGAGAGTCCTGCGCTGGGACCAGGACCTCTCTCTGACTCCTCGCACGCGGATGTACTCGCTGCGGTCTGGTGTACCGTCGCCGTTGTACGAGTTCACTCTACCCTGGACGACACCGAACTGCATCCAACTGCCGCCGCCTTCGTCGCATTTGCTCCTGTAATACATTGTTGCTAAGCAATATTTTTTTTAGTCTAAGGCTGGTATAAATAGTCAGTACTCAAGATGCATCTCAATCTCAAGACACGGTTCAGGCTCTGTGATTGATTGGCTGTCAAAATTTGGACCAATCACAGAGCCGAACCGCGTCTTGAGACCGGGTCGCATCTTAAGTACTGACTATTTATACCAGCCTAATAGTCATTATGTATTAGTTAATTAGATTAGGCATCAATCCATACTATTTTGGAAAAGAATAGGGTTCCAGCGCGATAAACGAATTTCAGTGCAATCAAGTTGCAATAAAAATGAGAGGTGTCAAGGGACACCCCGGGGATGGAACGAAGTTATTAAAAAAACAATAACCGGCCAAGTGCAAGTCGGACTCGCGCACTAAGGGTTCCGTACCATTGTAGAGCAAAATTAGCCCAAAAATTGTGTTTTTTGTATGGGAGCCCCCCTTAATTTTTAGGGTTCCGTACCCAAAGAGTGAAAACGGGACCCTATTCATGAGACTTCGTTGTCTGTCCGTCTGTCTGTCTCCAGGCTGTATCTCAAGAACCGCTATAGATAGAGTTATGAAATTTTCACAGATTGTGTATATTGGTTGCCGCTATAACAACAAATACTAAAAACAAAATAAAATTAATATTTAAAGGGGGCTCCCATACAACAAACGTGATTTTTTTTATCTTTTTTGCTCGATATCAATAATAGCAACAGGTAGGCACTTGATATTTTCACAAAGGCCTTAATTATATGTCTACTTCAATATTTAAGAATAATAATAAAATAAAAATTTAAGGGGGGCTCCCATACAAAAAACACAATTTTTGACCTATTTTTACTCTATACCAGTACGGAACCCTTCGTGCGCGAGTCCGACTCGCACTTGGCCGATTTTTTATTTTATTTTAATATTATTATTAAATATTAAAGTGCACATAAATAAAGGATCTTGAGTAAAATTCAAGTACCTACCTGTTGCCATTATTGATATAGAGCCAAAAAGGATAAAAAAATCACGTTTGTTGTATGGAAGCCCCCCTTAAATAATAACTTTATTTTGTTTTTAGTATTTGTTGTTATAGCGGCAACAGATATACACAATCTGTGAAAATTTCAACTTTCTAGCTATTACCGTTCTTGAGCTACAGCCTGGAGACAGACAGACGGACAGACAGACAGACAGACATCAAAGTCTCAGTAATAGGGTCCCGTTTTTACCCTTTGGGTACGGAACTTTAAAAAAGAGAGAGACAGACAGAGAGAGAAACACTCGCTACGGCACGGCCATAAAGTTAATATACCTATCGGAATAGAGAAACAAAGGCCTGAGTAAGCGAGATGTCACTATCAGTAACACTGCGTGGTAGAAAGAGAAGCGGAATTTGAGGTTGCATAGCTTTTTTTTCATCTGTTTGACAGTCTGTCTGCCCCTGAGCCGATCGTAGTCAATTTGGGCTCTCAGAAAAATTGTGATTTTAAGTTAAATAATGAATAATTTTTAGAAATACTGCTATAGAAACATGGTTAAATGTTTGTGGAATGATTGTGGATCCACACATCGAAAAAACCCGGACAAATATTCATTTCACAGGTGAATTATTCTACATCGACAGGACCTAGTTTTAAGTTTATTTTTGCCAATTCCCTACGAGTTATTGGTATTGATTTTCATAATTCACTTCTTTAAATATTTATTTATATGGAAAACATAACTTGACTAGCCATGGTGCACAATTTAAGTATATTTTGTGTAAACAATTTTCATATATTTTACACTAGGGCTGCATCAAGTTATCGATAAGTAGTATCGATATGAAAATATTTTTTAGTTAAGTATACTAATTATCTACGAATGTTGAAATGATAACATACTCATCCGTAGTTTATAATTAGTTTAAGTATATTAATATACTATCATACATAATTTATCGTTTTTAAGGGTCCGCACCCAAAGGGTAAAACGTCCTAGTAGTCGGGTCCCGCTCTACTACTAAGACTTCGTTGCCTGTCCGTCTGTCCATCTGTCCGTCTGTCTGTCTCCAGGCTGTATAACAAGAACCGCTATAGTAATAGACTACGAGCGAGCTCCTACAAGAATAATTTTACACAGTAAGTTTTTACTAGTTACAGCACAGAATACATATTAGTTTAACAACAGAAATCTCACTCCCGAAACCCGATTAAAGAAATAACGACGCAAGCTAAACTGCCTACGGATAAATTCACCTACAAGAGCGCTCTCTTTCTATCGCATAACGCGAACCTTTTCTTACGAAATCAAGGTTTTCGCCTTTTAGAAAACAAAATAATCTTTTTAGGGTTCCGTACCCAAAGGGTAAAAACGGGACCCTATTCATGAGACTTCGATGTCTGTCTGTCCGTCTGTCTGTCTCCAGGCTGTATCTCAAGAACCGCTATAGCTAGAGCTCTGAAATTTTCACAGATTGTGTATTTCTGGTGCCGCTATAACAACAAATACTAAAATAAAATTAATATTTAAAGGGGGCTCCCATACAACAAACGTGATTTTTTTGATCTTTTTTGCTCGATATCAATAATAGCAACAGGTAGGCACTTGATATTTTCACAAAGGCCTTAATTATATGTCTACTTCAATATTTAAGAATAATAATAAAATAAAAATTTAAGGGGGGCTCCCATACAAAAAACACAATTTTTGACCTATTTTTACTCTATACCAGTACGGAACCCTTCGTGCGCGAGTCCGACTCGCACTTGGCCGATTTTTTATTTTATTTTAATATTATTATTAAATATTAAAGTGCACATAAATAAAGGATCTTGAGTAAAATTCAAGTACCTACCTGTTGCCATTATTGATATAGAGCCAAAAAGGATAAAAAAATCACGTTTGTTGTATGGAAGCCCCCCTTAAATAATAACTTTATTTTGTTTTTAGTATTTGTTGTTATAGCGGCAACAGATATACACAATCTGTGAAAATTTCAACTTTCTAGCTATTACCGTTCTTGAGCTACAGCCTGGAGACAGACAGACGGACAGACAGACAGACAGACATCAAAGTCTCAGTAATAGGGTCCCGTTTTTACCCTTTGGGTACGGAACTTTAAAAAAGAGAGAGACAGACAGAGAGAGAAACACTCGCTACGGCACGGCCATAAAGTTAATATACCTATCGGAATAGAGAAACAAAGGCCTGAGTAAGCGAGATGTCACTATCAGTAACACTGCGTGGTAGAAAGAGAAGCGGAATTTGAGGTTGCATAGCTTTTTTTTCATCTGTTTGACAGTCTGTCTGCCCCTGAGCCGATCGTAGTCAATTTGGGCTCTCAGAAAAATTGTGATTTTAAGTTAAATAATGAATAATTTTTAGAAATACTGCTATAGAAACATGGTTAAATGTTTGTGGAATGATTGTGGATCCACACATCGAAAAAACCCGGACAAATATTCATTTCACAGGTGAATTATTCTACATCGACAGGACCTAGTTTTAAGTTTATTTTTGCCAATTCCCTACGAGTTATTGTTATTGATTTTCATAATTCACTTCTTTAAATATTTATTTATATGGAAAACATAACTTGACTAGCCATGGTGCACAATTTAAGTATATTTTGTGTAAACAATTTTCATATATTTTACACTAGGGCTGCATCAAGTTATCGATAAGTAGTATCGATATGAAAATATTTTTTAGTTAAGTATACTAATTATCTACGAATGTTGAAATGATAACATACTCATCCGTAGTTTATAATTAGTTTAAGTATATTAATATACTATCATACATAATTTATCGTTTTTAAGGGTCCGCACCCAAAGGGTAAAACGTCCTAGTAGTCGGGTCCCGCTCTACTACTAAGACTTCGTTGCCTGTCCGTCTGTCCATCCGTCCGTCTGTCTGTCTCCAGGCTGTATAACAAGAACCGCTATAGTAATAGACTTCTGAAATTTCCACATATGTAATGTCATTCTACATCCAATATGGCTGCTCATCCAAGATAGGGGAATAGTTTTAAAAAGCACTTCTGCAAGATGGGCATCAAATAAAAGGGCTCATTGAGAGTGAATTGAAAATTAATAGGGTCTAGTGAAGTCGTGTCGTGTCGTGTACTGATGTGACGTGACGTGACGTAACCTGTCGTGTCGAATCGTGTCATGACATGTCGTGTCGTATCGTGCCGGGTTTCAGAAAATGCCCGGTTGAAACCGGTCACCCTTCATGCGCGAGTCCGACTCACACTTGGCCAATTTTTCAGATTTCCTGCTGACCTGGATACCAGAAATTCATGGCTTAAAATAATTAACCGTCCAAACTGGACTCCGAAGAAAAATTCATGCATATACTTAATTATGCAGCAAGCATTTTGAAGAAAAGTCATATTTTACTTCAAAATTACAATTTTTATTATACCCATCTGTGCAGTTTTATTTTATCCCATTCTGTTTTTACAATCTTACAATTATTATTCCATGATCGATATTTTGTCGAATTACAAGATGTTTGTACATCACTGACACGCACACGTAAACATAATTGTATACACAGATGTAAATCAAATTTTGGTTAAGCTTGACAGCTCGGGATTGTTTCTCTATTCCGATAGGTATATTACCTTTATGGGCACGGCTTACAACTATAGCATTTTTGCTCTAGTAGTATTATGTGTCTAGTAGCATGTAATATACCGACACTTTTGTATCATGTAGTTACCAACGCGCGATAAGGAGCTTCGTTCCAATTATATATGGCACCGTAAGATTGTAAATACCGTTAGATTATAATCTATCTCGCGAGATTGTAAACGGTCGAAAGATTGTGAACCGCAACGTACTGCTTACAATTTAACGTATTATTATTCGATAGATTGTAATCTATCGAAGTGAAACCGTTAAGTTACAATCTTAAAATTTTTAAATTGTCAACTGTCCGAAGGCTGTCCCTGATTGGTCGGCCGCAGTAGACCGTTCTGTGACCATAGAGTTAGGAATGAAACACAGGTGTCAGTCAAATAAAATTAATGCACTTCAAGAATTGTGACATCAATATCCGACATTGTAAATGTTATCAAATGAGATCCCATAGGTTCACGAGCATAATGTATACTAGAACACGGAAAATGTATGTAATTTAGGCTATGTTCGGTGACTAACAAGTAACACTAACTTATATTTATCATTCAAACTACACTTCTTTGGTTAATAACAGATTCATTTTATTTCCGCAACAATTTTATATGACTAATTCTAAAGCTGTGAGTTATTTTCAACACGAAATCAATTAACAATCACCCAAAGCCCGTTTGTTTACATTCGACATCAATTTATAATCATCAAAACACTGTTTGTTTACATTTATCAACAAACAAATAAGGCGACACGGGGCATATTATACCGTTCAACCAATCAGCGCCCGAGGTGCGTACCGTTTCACAATTTGACGGTTTCACTTCGATAGATTACAATCTACCGAATAATAATACGTTAAATTGTAAGCAACACGTTGCGGTTCACAATCTTTCGACCGTTTACAATCTCGCGAGATAGATTATAATCTAACGGTATTTACAATCTTACGGTGACATATATATTATATTACTTATTAGGCATCTAGTAACTCATAGCAGAGTTGAGCTATCGGCAAGACCCTTAAACATCTAGACTAGAATGATTTATCTAGACTTAAACAAAATTCTAAATTCGCTGCTCTTTACTAGAACTGTCACTTACAGCATTTGTGGCCAAAACGTGTCCCTCCACGGCTCCAACGCCAGGGTCTGCGAGGCGAGGGTCTCGCTCCAATCGTGAGGGTGCCGGATCACACTCGTCGCTGACGTCCAACTAGAAATAGCAAAGTCAGATTAGAAGCGAGAATTATTAACCGACTTCCAAAAAGGAGGAGGTTATATGTTCGTCTGTTTTTTTTTGTATGCTCAACCATAACTTCGCCGTTTGTGGACCGATTTTCATAATTCTTTTGTTGTTGTATAGGGTTTCATCCGGATTTGGTACCATGTTTACAAAAGTGGTGATTTGATGATGGGATTCATGAGGAATCGAGGGGACTCCTTGAAATTTGTATGGAAACATATAGTGATTTCAATTTTTTCTGAAATATTCGATTTAGATGCCACCAAAAAGAAAGATTTTGCACCAGGTTATACCCTGGTTCCGAAGGTACCGAACAGGACTTTTGAATCCTTATAGATACAGGTCCGGGGATTTTGGTGTTGTTTAAAAAACTGAAAACATAAGCCAATATATCAATTTAATTAATCATCACAACCATAATTATGCCATGCATCATCATATTATGACACATTTATTTTGTACTTACATTTTAATATTAATTTACAATAATTAAATAACAAGTAAGTTCTATCATAATTCCTAGTTGGAAGGTAACATCGTTTATTTTTAGGATCTAAGTCCAAAACATAAACAGTACAATCGCCCATAGTATAAACGATGACAGACAGTCAGTATCATAATATAATTAATAGATATAACAGTTACTTTGGTGGGACAACGTCAGTTAAAAACCAGAAAAAGTTCTATTTCAATTAAACTGTAAAGTAGATACACTCACATGAGATTGAACGTGACATGTTGCGTAGTGTTGTCGTCAACTCGTGTCAGGAGGCCGTTGTACAGAACCCTCAGTCTGTTGTTCGGTTCTAGCACCTGTATCTTCAGTCCGCCGGCGGCCCAGCAGCCCTCCACCTCGCTCCACATACATACAGCTGTTTCTGGATGCTCTGGAGGTAGACAATAAATAATGTGGCACTTTATCTGAACTCTGATACAAAAAAGTCTTGTTAAATATTTCAGTAAACTATAATGCATACTTATGCTGTGTTTACATGTTATAGTTATATTTATTGTTCAACCCCCTACATATTAGACTTTTGTACTCATGACGGCATGCCGTGGTGTTAAGGCTCCATTCCACCGCTGTGCACGCTATGCACGGCCACGCACACGCGTGGACGTGCATGGGTTTATTTCTTTGACTTGACACAATTCGTGCGTTGCGTGTCCGTGGGTTGCAGTGGACACAATCACATATATTTTCTTACAAAGCGAAGCTTGACGCATGTGCGCGTGTCCGTGCGCCGCGGTGGAATGGAGCCCTTATTGCTATAATAATAATTCAGATGCACTTCACTTTGAATGTTCACTACTGCACATTTTGCTTGCGCACGAAAATATCGCTCTTTATTTATCCTTTTCATTACTACAGGAGTAAGTAATTTCGTGATAGTGTAACAGTCAACAGACAAAACGCAATAGATCTATAGACGAATTAGGTACTGATACTGATTCCGTAACTATACTTTCAAGAAACTATTCTAAAATACTTACGGGGCAGTTGGTAAATAGCATCAGAGAGCTTCACAAACACTGTCACTTCAGCAATATTCTTCCTATTGCACTGTTTGCGGATTCCCAGGACGATTGTAACACCGTTCGGTGCTGATGCCTTGATGGTAATATCGTCCCAACCTTCCATAAGCTCCTTTGATGGAGTGTCCTTCAATTCCATCGTTGGAAGTTGCGACCGCCATCGCTTTACTGCGTACTTCGCTACCAGAAGTTTCAACGGGTAGTTCCATCCTAAAACCATGGCAAATGGAACGATAATTGTGAAGAAAAAATGAATAGTGTAGTTTTTTTTTTGGCGGAATACACTCGAACCCCAGTCCACCAGCGCGTGGTTTGGTTTTGAGGAAGTGTGACGTCATAGCGACGAAATCCTTTTTATCTCTGTTAACTACCACTTTCGAGATTTTTCGCAGATAAAAATTTTGTTCGTCTAATCGAAATTAAGCTACATACAAAAAATTAACTTGATAGTATTAAAAAAATCTAGGGAACCCTGACTATGTATTATCTTTTAGTTATACCTACAATATAATATGGTAGAATAGTGTAAGAGAGATGCTGTATTTTTTCTCTTTGTGCAAAACATTAATGACAATAAGGGAGATCGCACACGACAGACTTTTGTGCGATCAAAGTCTGCGGCTTCCATACAATCTGATGGCGCGCGCCATGCGGAATGTATGGAAGCCGCAGACTTTGATCGCACAAAAGTCTGTCGTGTGCGATCTCCCTAAGAAACATAGATATACAGGACATCATTATAGACACGCACACGTTATATAATTATTATCAAGTGATTAATCACAACTATAGCATGTCCATTAAAGGACATAATATTATGTATGTTTATGGAATAATATTATTAGCTTTATTACGTAGTTGCCTCTCGGCTATGCTTTATTTATTGATTCAAGGTCCACCTGCAATATCAAGTTCAACATATTATTATGATTTTACGTGATGACGCCCGCAACTCCGTTGCGCCAAAATTCGTTTATCGTATTTTCGGGATAAAAAGTATCCTATGTCCTTTCCCGGGACACAAGGTATTTCCATACCAAATTTCAGCAAAATCGATTCAGCGGTTCAGGCTGAAGAGTTAACAGACAGACAATCAGACATACTTTGGCATTTATAATATTAGTATGGATAACCAGCTGAGGTCTTAGGTAGAGTTATTTAAGTCATCAAACGATTTCTTCACTAATATCCCGTGTGGCCAACAATATTACAAATGTCAAATTGGTAAATAATAAAAACTAGAGATGGGCCAAATATTCGTTTCATATTTGGTATGCAGCATATTCGGCATGTTTACTTTCGTATTTGGCTTTAACATATCGAACATATCGATCCAATAAAATAAAATAAATAAAAATAATTGTTTTATTTCTGAATAAATTTGAATCAAATGTTTACAGAATGTTGTACTATATGTTGCCATACATACCGATCTGTAATCCTGTTAATCTACGCAGACGAATGGAAATGTCGACAAGTGTGAAGAAAAAATCAATGAAAAAAAAAATCCAGTGACTGCCGTCGACAAGTGCCGTTCGTCTGTAAGAAGCCTAAAATAAACCAATAGTAATCTTTGGAACTCACCCGGTTGTCTGTAGTTCTTAGCGTTCACTTTTTGTTTCCTCACAAAAATCAAGTATGCAACCACAACCGCGGTGAAGCAGCCCGCTTGGAGCAACACGTCGAAGACATCCATCACAAAATACATCCAAACAGAAGCGAGGAGTGATATAAAATGATTATAATGTACCTTTGATTATACAATAATTATGGTTTTGCGTAGTTTATCTCGCATTAATTAGCCGTATAAGTAAGTAATCGTAGTTGACGGTGAATTCTCTCAGTCTGTTGATACTGGTGTCGCTCAGGGCTGTGTGCTATCGTCTACCCTATTCATTCTGCACTTCCATGACTTCACTCTACATCCTCTATCGGTTGTATCACGGGGAGTGCTCTGAGGAATTGTTCGGAATCATACCTCCTGCAATACACTGTAACCTAATAATACACTGACAAAATATATTTAAACTAGAGTAGTAGTAAACTTAATTATAGTGGGGTTAATTATAATGTAAATAAAATAAAAACAAAATATGTATTAATTATACTTATCGCAAAATGTGAATAAAACTTCCAGAATACAAATCCATCATTTAATCTGCAACATATATTTATATATAAATCTAGTCATGGAGTATATATCAGTCACAAAACAAAAATACAACTGTATAATAATCGTTAAATTTATAAGATAATTGTGTCTCAAACGTTATTATGGAGTAGAATTTTATTTTAATTTTACTAGGTGTATAATATATATTTAAAATTAACAGCTTTACATATAAATTTAAGATTATATTATTGCTTTCATAAGCCGATAGAGAGCGCTTTTTAAAATACACATATGGAATGTTTTACCCTGCAACATTTAAAATGTTTATAAACGTTTTAAACGCCTAAATATCAACCTACTTTTGCCAATTACTAAAAATGTTTTTAACTTCAGTTAATAAACACAAACGTCCAAAAATCAATTATTGCTCACAAATACGATCTCTCTAAATTTAGCTTCAAGTCGTAAAAAAGTAACCGCAGATCCCTTCGTGGCATTGAAGCTCCTTAATGAATGGACAGAGTAAGATATAATTTTAATAACATGTTTTAGCTATAATTCATCATGATTAGTTCGGCTACTTCTTAACAAAGGTGAGGATTATTTAAACTTTAAATTTTTTGTTTTATTCATACATTTTAAATCACCAACCCTATTGTTTATAACAATACTGTTACAAACGATAGGGTTGGTAAACAAAAATGTATGAATGTTAAAAGGGTGGCTGTGATGGAAAAAATATTTTAACTACATAATATGATTAATTCTAATTATTCACTAGCCTAAAAGTAACGTAGGAAGGTAACATTTAAAATAATTCGTCTTTTTAATTAAGAATAATATCACGAAACATCAAGTAAAAAAGCTTTCCCACAATAAAACCTACGTCTTACTAATTAATTTAATCTCTATTCTTTACTATAAAAAAATACACAATGAATCACTATACAATGTTCTGTCCTTGTCTGATAAGTAAGAAATATCAACGATGTCAATACTTAGATATGGCATACGCCATCAATATGTATCGAGAAAATATTGTCGTCCTTTTTTGTCTTACAGTAATAGCATATAATTATACTTACTACTTTCTCTTTCGCTCGTTTTACGTTTCGCTTTGATTTTTCTCTTAAAATGGAAGACAATAATTTAAATATTAGTAATTACGTGTGAAATATTACACCTTTGGCTTTATTTGTATTCCTCGTGTTTTTACTGCACTGTAGGAAGGCACACGACGGCTTTCTAGAGCGAAATGTAGCGAAAAACAACGCGGTAATCATTGAATTAAACACGTCCGACTGTCATCGCGTCCTATGGCACACTGCTCTCAGATGAGTGAGCTCACTCATTTCGAGAGTGACACATTTTCGCGCTGACGATTGTATGGAATACCTCTTATAAAGGTTATAATTCTATGAGAAATATCACTTGGCAGAAAGGGACAAAAAATTACATAGCTTATTCATTTTTTTTTTTATTAGCTTATTCATTGTGTAACATTTTTTTTAAGAAAGGAGGCATGAATTTAATTTTTTAATTTAATTTTATATATATATATATATATATATATATATATATATATATATATATATATATATATATATATATATATATATATATATATATATATATATAAATAACAATAATTAATCTAAGTAACATAAATATAACCCAAGGAAGTCTGCCTACTTAGATCATTAACGAAAATATTGCACCGTTTAAAAAAATTAAATAATTATATGCGGTGTATATTTCGCATTAAAAATTAACTACGCAATAACAGTAACGAAATAAATATAAATGTGGATGAGTCCGCTCCAAGTTGTTTTACCTCCGACCGCGACATAAGAGCCGGGACACAAAAACACGATACAACGTCGTGTCGTACCGTACCACGACGCGACGTCGTTTCACGATGCGACGTCGCGTCGTGGGAATCCACGACGAGCATCGTAAAAAAACTACGACGCAACATCGTGACGTGCCACGACATGTCGTTCCGTATATACAGGGTGTAACAAAAATAAGTGATAATACTCTAGGGTGTGTACGTGTTCCTTGTAGAGAGTTCACTGTGAAAGTATCAGCTCTGAAAGATCAAACATTTTTTTCACTTTTGTATGGGGAAACTCGCAGTGACCTCTATTATACACTGGACCGGCGATCGCTATCAATAAAATGTTCCTATTTGAAAGTCGGAAAAAATTGGCGCTGATAGCAGTTGTGAGTGTACTTGGAACTAATACTAGTGATGTACAACTGTCTTTTCTATTATCGATTAAATGTTTCCAGATTCAGATAATGTCGACCATTAGGACAAAAATATTACGCTATTTGTTTTACAGACTTCCTCTCGGTAATTTAGATAGGCGTAATAAACTAACAACGATTTCATACGTAGATAACGTGAAGTAGCAGTACCTATCTATAATCCACTTATTTTTACCAGTTAGCACTACGAAAAACCAAAAACAAAACTGAAGCTGATGAGCTTCTAACAAAAACTTTGTTGTATTGTATTACAAAAGTTGTTGTGTTGTATTGTAAAAGTCCATACAGTCAAGAAGTCAAGTCGGTTGATTCAGTAAAATGGTAGACGCTTTACTGAAACTTTCGATGGAGTTTTGGAGGGAACACAAAATAGCATGTTTCTGGATATTGCATCACTTTCCTACGCTTTTGCACGATAATGAATATTTAATGGTTAATATCCTACCAATATTACGCATTAAAAACCCAGTTAACACAATTTTGGAAAATAATACAAAAACACAACATCACTCTTTCACATTCCCGACAAAACTCCGACAGTTCTCCTACCGATGATAAGAAACGTGTCCACTATTTAGATCAACGTTTCTATTCGAATTTCCACAGCCCAATACGGCACAATTAGGCATTTTTAAAATTCCGATTGACGTCCGATTCCGATAACGATGGAGCGTAGACTAAAGAACAGACTTTCGAAAGATTGAAATGGCTCGTCGTTTGGGAACGCGATGGCACGCGAACTACATACACATGCGGTATCTAATCTTGATATATGTCTGTGTGCTATAGTGTATGGTATTTAATGTTAAACATTATTTATTGAATAACATAATATGTTCGTTTAAGTACAAAAAATAATGTCGCTATAAATGAATATTATGATATTAACGATATCAATTTTGACATCCCTCAGAAATGTCATTGATAATGAGAATTTTGCAAATGGCCGCTGCATTTTATGTCACAATTAGTTCACAGTACACTCACCGCGGCGCTTCAAATGGGCACAAAAAATAGCTGTCATTTTGTATGGCATAGCCTATCCAGTGTATAATAGAGATCAGTGGGAAACTCGTGACGCTCGGGCCCTTGCCCATACAAAAGTGAAAAAAAAATTCGTCTTTCAGAGCTGCTACTTTCACAGTGAACTCTCTACAAGGAACACGTACACACCCTAAATTGTTATCACTTATTTTTGTTACACACTGTATACGGAACGACGTCGCGTCGTAGAAACTCACGTTGCAATTCAAAGATGACGCATCGTGAGTTTCTACGACGCGACGTCGCGTCGTGCCGTATATCGTGGCACGTCACGGTGTCGTGTCGTAGTTTTTTACGACGCGCGTCGTAGATTCCCACAACACGACGTCGCATCGTGAAACGACGCCGCATCGTGGTACGACACGACGTCGTATCGTGTTTTTGTGTCCCCGCCCTTACGAAGTATACTTAGACAAATAACATTCGATAATTTCGACGGAGAAGTTAGAAATCAAAAGAGGGATTTGTCATTTGACCTACTGCGTCTCGCGTCGCTGTGACATAGATGGCGTTACCCAGATCCCATACATTTTTTAATGTTGTTCTAATAGCCATTTTACATTATTCCAATCCAATAATCCAATCCAGCATTGGATTGCTACTGAATTAGGATAATGTAAACCGGCCATAGCAACTGTCGAAACTGTCGAAGGAAATTCGCAGTTGAATAGATTGATTGAGACTCCTGTCAAAATGAGGGTGTTTGAAATTCTATTTGTCACCAGGTGACGCTATGTAGCCTTAGGGTCTATCGTGTCAAACTGCTGTCATAATATGTCACGACATAGCTGTCATGTGGCACGATAATATGCATATTGTCACGATAGACCCTAAGAGCCTGTTCGCACGGCGCGTTGCGTCGACGCAGCGCTGCCGTTTGACGCATAGCCGGCCACACGGGCGCTGCGTCATCGGTATTATTACGAAGCAGTCTTAACGTCAACGCCGCCTCCCGCTTCGTCACGACGCGCCGTGTGAACACCTTGGTTATTTGTACGTAAAACAACGCAACGGCAGCTCTGCGTCGACGCAACGCTGACGCAACGCGCCGTGTGGACAGGCTCTAAGGCTACATAACGGAACCTGGTGGCAAATATAATTTCAAACACCCTCATTACTCAGACACAGATCAGTAAAACAACTCTTTGGGACAATAGCACCTGAGCCTCGTTGTCTTATTCCTCCTTCTTCTTCTGTGGCGCCACCTCCTCCGGACTGACGTCCATACTGCTGCTGTCGTCAGTACGACTCTTGTCCACTGGGTATAACCTGAAAATGTTAGAAGTTAGTAATGTTAGTTGTTACCAGTTAAGGACTAACAAAGACAATAAAAAATATTTATTCGTGTTTAAGGCTAACACTAAACTAGAGATAAACTACGATAACATGGCGCGCCCCTCCAAATTACTGTGTCAATGTGTGTAGTCATATCCTTATGAAAGAGTTTGTATGTAGTAAGTATTCAACCAATTATAATATTTCACTTAATGTCACTTATTAGTTAATACCAAGATTTGTTGGTCAACTAATCATAACTAGCTGACCGCGCAAGACAACGCACTTCAAACATTTTGAATTTTGGAGGGGCGCGCCATGTTATCGTAGTTTATCTCTACTACTAATAATATTTTAAGGTGAAATAGCACCAATTTGACATTTCAAAGTAGTTTTTCCGGCAAAATAAATAGAACCTTCAAAGGCACTGATTGTAATAGGCCGCGCACAATTTAAAGATTATTCGGCGAATCGGAGTGAGATCGCCGCGTTATAAAGAGTCTATTGACATTTGAACAAAAATTAAAGCTACTAAACCAAAGTATAACTCACCATCTCTGATACAAGTACACCAAGAAAACCAAGTCATCTCTGAAGCAGGCTACTCTGTGCGCCGTTGGCATGGTGACCACGAAAGCGAATATATCGTCTATGAACGTGTTAAAGGCCTTATACATGAAGGCCCGCCACGGAAGCGCCGCTACAGAGCGGAGGCGGTAGTTGACGAACAGTTGCGGTAACATGAAGAGGAACCCGAACGCGTACACTCCGTTCACTGTGCTGTGTAAAGCCCAGGAGTACCAGCTGAAATGATCGAAATAAGTAAAGAACCTATATACAGGGTGTAACAAAACTAAGTGATAATACTTAATACACTTTACACTATAAAAGTAGCAGTGCTAAAAGAGCAAATTTTTTTCACATTTTATGGGAAAACTCGTGACGCCGCGCTGGGGCACTTGCCCATACAAATCACAAAAAAAATATTGGTCTCTTAGTGCTGCTACTTTCACAGTGAACTCTCTACAAGGAACACATACACACCCTAAAGTATTATCATTTATCACAATATCCATATTATATTCCATATTAACATTATAAATGCGCAAATGTCTGTCCTCTTCACGCTTACAAACTATCATTGTGGAGCGATACGAACGATAAAGGACAGCATTCGGATAGTTGTCAATTTGACGCACAGCATAATATTAAATATCCATACTGTCTGTTACCTGTTCAGTTCTTCACGCCCAAACCGCTGACCAGATTTTGTTGAAATTTGGTATGGAAATACTTTGTGTCCCTGGACATAGGACACTTTTTATCCCGAAAAAATATACGATTCTCGAGTGATAAGTTAATTTTGGCGAAACTGAGTAGCGGGGGTCATCTAGTAGTAAATAATTTCAATTTAACACCACAACGGCCTGTGACTTTCCTGTTATACGATATTTACCCTTTATGAGGTTCATAGTACAGGGAATACAGCGCTCCGGCTATACATAGGGCCGATTCACACCGGAATGGCAGAGGCGAGGCGAGCAGTTTCAGTGTCATATGATTTTAAACTTTATCTTCATTATTGTAATACATAGTAATACATATGACACTGAAACTGCTCGCCTCGCCTCTGCCATTCCGGTGTGAATCGGCCCATAGTGGGTACAGCAACATGGAGAGGTATTTCATGGCCTCGGCGTCAGCGCGCGCCGTGTTGCGCTCGGCCGCGTCGCCGCAGTCACGCCATACTCGTAATACAGACATGTGACTTTGATATTACACGATATTTACCCTTTATGAGGTTCATAGTACAGGGAATACAGCGCTCCAGCTATACATAGTGGGTACAGCAACATGGAGAGGTATTTCATGGCCTCGGCGTCAGCGCGCGCCGTGTTGCGCTCGGCCGCGTCGCCGCAGTCACGCCATACTCGTAATACAGACATGTGACTTTGATATTACACGATATTTACCCTTTATGAGGTTCATAGTACAGGGAATACAGCGCTCCAGCTATACATAGTGGATACAGTAACATGGAGAGGTATTTCATGGCCTCGGCGTCAGCGCGCGCCGTGTTGCGCTCGGCCGCGTCGCCGCAGTCACGCCATACTCGTAATACAGACATGTGACTTTGATATTACACGATATTTACCCTTTATGAGGTTCATAGTACAGGGAATACAGCGCTCCAGCTATACATAGTGGGTACAGCAACATGGAGAGGTATTTCATGGCCTCGGCGTCAGCGCGCGCCGTGTTGCGCTCGGCCGCGTCGCCGCAGTCACGCCATACTCGTAATACAGACATGTGACTTTGATATTACACGATATTTACCCTTTATGAGGTTCATAGTACAGGGAATACAGCGCTCCAGCTATACATAGTGGATACAGTAACATGGAGAGGTATTTCATGGCCTCGGCGTCAGCGCGCGCCGTGTTGCGCTCGGCCGCGTCGCCGCAGTCACGCCATACTCGTAATACAGACATGTGACTTTGATATTACACGATATTTACCCTTTATGAGGTTCATAGTACAGGGAATACAGCGCTCCAGCTATACATAGTGGGTACAGCAACATGGAGAGGTATTTCATGGCCTCGGCGTCAGCGCGCGCCGTGTTGCGCTCGGCCGCGTCGCCGCAGTCACGCCATACTCGTAATACAGACATGTGACTTTGATATTACACGATATTTACCCTTTATGAGGTTCATAGTACAGGGAATACAGCGCTCCAGCTATACATAGTGGATACAGTAACATGGAGAGGTATTTCATGGCCTCGGCGTCAGCGCGCGCCGTGTTGCGCTCGGCCGCGTCGCCGCAGTCACGCCATACTCGTAATACAGACATGTGACTTTGATATTACACGATATTTACCCTTTATGAGGTTCATAGTACAGGGAATACAGCGCTCCAGCTATACATAGTGGGTACAGCAACATGGAGAGGTATTTCATAGCCTCGGCGTCAGCGCGCGCCGTGTTGCGCTCGGCCGCGTCGCCGCAGTCACGCCATACTCGTAATACAGACATGTGACTTTGATATTACACGATATTTACCCTTTATGAGGTTCATAGTACAGGGAATACAGCGCTCCAGCTATACATAGTGGGTACAGCAACATGGAGAGGTATTTCATGGCCTCGGCGTCAGCGCGCGCCGTGTTGCGCTCGGCCGCGTCGCCGCAGTCACGCCATACTCGTAATACAGACATGTGACTTTGATATTACACGATATTTACCCTTTATGAGGTTCATAGTACAGGGAATACAGCGCTCCAGCTATACATAGTGGATACAGTAACATGGAGAGGTATTTCATGGCCTCGGCGTCAGCGCGCGCCGTGTTGCGCTCGGCCGCGTCGCCGCAGTCACGCCATACTCGTAATACAGACATGTGACTTTGATATTACACGATATTTACCCTTTATGAGGTTCATAGTACAGGGAATACAGCGCTCCAGCTATACATAGTGGGTACAGCAACATGGAGAGGTATTTCATGGCCTCGGCGTCAGCGCGCGCCGTGTTGCGCTCGGCCGCGTCGCCGCAGTCACGCCATACTCGTAATACAGACATGTGACTTTGATATTACACGATATTTACCCTTTATGAGGTTCATAGTACAGGGAATACAGCGCTCCAGCTATACATAGTGGGTACAGCAACATGGAGAGGTATTTCATGGCCTCGGCGTCAGCGCGCGCCGTGTTGCGCTCGGCCGCGTCGCCGCAGTCACGCCATACTCGTAATACAGACATGTGACTTTGATATTACACGATATTTACCCTTTATGAGGTTCATAGTACAGGGAATACAGCGCTCCAGCTATACATAGTGGGTACAGCAACATGGAGAGGTATTTCATGGCCTCGGCGTCAGCGCGCGCCGTGATGCGCTCGGCCGCGTCGCCGCAGTCACGCCATACTCGTAATACAGACATGTGACTTTGATATTACACGATATTTACCCTTTATGAGGTTCATAGTACAGGGAATACAGCGCTCCAGCTATACATAGTGGATACAGTAACATGGAGAGGTATTTCATGGCCTCGGCGTCAGCGCGCGCCGTGTTGCGCTCGGCCGCGTCGCCGCAGTCACGCCATACTCGTAATACAGACATGTGACTTTGATATTACACGATATTTACCCTTTATGAGGTTCATAGTACAGGGAATACAGCGCTCCAGCTATACATAGTGGGTACAGCAACATGGAGAGGTATTTCATGGCCTCGGCGTCAGCGCGCGCCGTGTTGCGCTCGGCCGCGTCGCCGCAGTCACACCATACTCGTAATACAGACATGTGACTTTGATATTACACGATATTTACCCTTTATGAGGTTCATAGTACAGGGAATACAGCGCTCCAGCTATACATAGTGGGTACAGCAACATGGAGAGGTATTTCATGGCCTCGGCGTCAGCGCGCGCCGTGTTGCGCTCGGCCGCGTCGCCGCAGTCACGCCATACTCGTAATACAGACATGTGACTTTGATATTACACGATATTTACCCTTTATGAGGTTCATAGTACAGGGAATACAGCGCTCCAGCTATACATAGTGGATACAGTAACATGGAGAGGTATTTCATGGCCTCGGCGTCAGCGCGCGCCGTGTTGCGCTCGGCCGCGTCGCCGCAGTCACGCCATACTCGTAATACAGACATGTGACTTTGATATTACACGATATTTACCCTTTATGAGGTTCATAGTACAGGGAATACAGCGCTCCAACTATACATAGTGGGTACAGCAACATGGAGAGGTATTTCATGGCCTCGGCGTCAGCGCGCGCCGTGTTGCGCTCGGCCGCGTCGCCACAGTCACGCCATACTCGTAATACAGACATGTGACTTTGATATTACACGATATTTACCCTTTATGAGGTTCATAGTACAGGGAATACAGCGCTCCAGCTATACATAGTGGGTACAGCAACATGGAGAGGTATTTCATGGCCTCGGCGTCAGCGCGCGCCGTGTTGCGCTCGGCCGCGTCGCCGCAGTCACGCCATACTCGTAATACAGACATGTGACTTTGATATTACACGATATTTACCCTTTATGAGGTTCATAGTACAGGGAATACAGCGCTCCAGCTATACATAGTGGATACAGTAACATGGAGAGGTATTTCATGGCCTCGGCGTCAGCGCGCGCCGTGTTGCGCTCGGCCGCGTCGCCGCAGTCACGCCATACTCGTAATACAGACATGTGACTTTGATATTACACGATATTTACCCTTTATGAGGTTCATAGTACAGGGAATACAGCGCTCCAGCTATACATAGTGGGTACAGTAACATGGAGAGGTATTTCATGGCCTCGGCGTCAGCGCGCGCCGTGTTGCGCTCGGCCGCGTCGCCGCAGTCTCGCCACACTCGTATACGCCACCCTCGCCTCTCTATACGCAGGTGTAGCACTTTTGTCACCTTCCATAACTGGGGATGGAAAAGAAAAATTGATCTACTTCTTACTTACATAAAGAGGATTCAAGTCTATAATAATTTAATTGAAATTTTTAGGCTCATTTTACACCGCCGAGGAATGGGACACCTTGCTAGTTTCGTAAAAGTAGTTGTTTCGCTGCCAAGTATCTCAAACTTTAGCATTGTGCTAAAGTTTGAGATGAGAAAAGCAGAAAATGTGGCAGAAAAACAATATCTAGGTGTGACTCATAAGCTAGTTTAGACCCTTGTGGTGGTACATACACAAGCATAACCCCACACCATATTTAATTTTTGTAATGAAATTTCTCTAAGGGTGGGTTGCACCAGAGTTATTTACAGGTTAAAGTTAAAGTTATGGTAATAGTTAAGGCTAAATTAGCTTTAACCTTAACTTTTACCACAGAAATTAGCAGATGTCTGTTGCGTTTATTTTTTTATTAAAGCTACAGGTAATGGGATTGAGAGTATAAAAAATTGAATTATCTGTAAAAATCGTCAGGAAAAATATAACACTGTGAAACATAGTAAATCACGAAAAAATTTAGATATAAGTATGAGCGGTTATGGTTAAATATGGCGTCGGACGCCATATTTAACGGTAACCAAAGATTTGACATTTTGCACTATAGTTTTAGTTAAAGTTATAGTTAAATTAAGTTGGTACAACCCACCCTAAGCTTTTAATAACATAAAAAAGTGAGTACAATAGTTAATTTTCATTTTTAAAATGTTAAAGCGTCAAAATTAAAAGTACTAGTCCATGGTTAAATCTCATTATAAAGGTGCTTTCTCACCAGGAGCAATCACTTGTAATGTAACGTTACAGAATCGAGCATTACATCAGTGAGGGAGGAGAACCGAGCATTACAATGCGCACCTTGTAATGACACAATATCTTGATACAACTTGTAACATCAATGCTATGTGACAATGAAAGTCAACTTTCTATGTAAAAGTCGAATCTATAATCTTACATTACACGCGAATGCTCCCGGTGAGGGAGCACCTTAAGACAGCAAATATCTTACTTCAATGACTGCACTAATTCCCGCTGGAACAAGCACCAAGAGTGACGTCTGTTGATCCAGCAGATAGAAGAATATGATGAACTGTGAGAACGCTCGCCAAAGCACAGTGCGCATGGACAAGCCAGCCAACGACTGTTTTTTCCGCCAAAAAGACACGTCATTCTTGAATGCTAGGAAGTCAAACAGGAGCTAAAAATTTTAAAATTTCATTTATACTTGAGCTAAATAGTTCTTAGATGGATTACTAAAACAAAAATTGATGAATGGTGTCACTATTTCACCCAAAACTTGCTAAACAACTGCAGGGATGGTCACAAGCTTAATTCTAGTCAACAAATTTCTGTGCAGTTTGGCGATTTATAATGTAGTCAAACTGTAAACATTTTGTAAATAAAGACAAAAAAATAAGTAACTTTATTTGTATGTATGCAAAGTATATAAATCAACTTACATGACAACTGGCAATGAGAACAGTAGCTGATAGTAAATACAGATTTGTATCAGCAAATATTCCTTTCACATCATCAACGTCTTTCTCACTGAAGCCCAAAGCTTGCAGCTGGTCTAATGCCAACCTCACATGTAGAGCTAAACGCAGCGAGCCATATGATGCTGGGGAAACGTCCACCGTAATGTTAACTTCAGATGTCGTCTTATTAAGAAGTTGGTACTGAGATATTCTCGACTTTAGAACATTATGTTGCAATATCGGTAAAAATTTTCCATTACGCACCCTGAAAATGTATGATTGTAGCTGTAATTTATATGGTCATGGTGTTACTGGCACAATAGAACGAATAATTTGGTAGTAAACTGTTGAGAAACACGTAAAATTATATACATAATACGATTCTTGTTTTACTTGTGTACATAAATCTTAAATACAAATATTTAATTAAAATGAAAATGCTACATGTACAAGCAGTGGCGGATTTACCAATAGGCTAAGTAGGCTGGAGCCTAGGGCGGCAGATTTAGAGGGGCGGCAAATTTTGCAAAATTTTTTTTTATCTTACAGAAATAAAAAATACGCGTTAAAAAAAACGAAACGAATACGACTATGGTAAGCTTTTTGCTCCCGGACTTTTTTTTGTTGCCTAAATGTAAAACTTATTTGATCTCATTGTCACCATTAACCGGATTGATAACATGTTATTGTTCGTATTGTTTTTAAACTGTAAAGGTGATATCAGACGGGTCATTTTTTGTTCATTTTCGTTTTTCATTTTGCATCTTTCACTCCAAGTGACACATCTAAACACAAAATGAAACATTAGTGCCGAATGAATTCATTAGTGAACCGATCCAACTGTGTTGGATATTGTCATCCGGCATCTTTCACTTCCACTCCGAATGAACGAGAAATGAACGGTCTGAACACTGAGACAACGATCATTCGGGTTCAGTCATTTTGTCTCGAGTCCTGTAGTCGACGGACGTCACGTGTTGACGACTCTAAACTTCCAAAACTATCACCTGTAGCAGGTATCTTAGTACGTCGGCGCCTGTACATGGGAGTAATCCGCTCCATGTGCATGTACGGTGCGCCGATATGGGCCGAGCGACTGATGATCAGGACCAGGAATATCCTGACTGGGTTACAACGGACGATGGCTATAAGGGCGATAAGGGGATACCGCACCATCTCTAAAAATGCCGCGTGTGTTCTTGCCGGCAGTATCCCGTGGGACATTGAAGCCGAGTCACTGGCCGAAATATTTTGGCTATGCCAGGAGGAACGTGGGGAAGGACGGATCCCATCGCCAGACCAGATACGGCGATGGAGAACAGCAGCACGGGACCGGGATTTAGACCTTTGGCTCGGTCGTCTAAACGAGTCCCTAGTCAGCGTCGAACTGCTGAACGCAATGCGTCCCGTACTGAGGGAATGGGTGGACAGAAACAGCGGTGCGTTGTCGTACCGTCTCACACAGGTACTGACCGGGCATGGCTGCTTCGGTCAGTATCTGTGCGACATGGCCAGACGCGAGCAAAACACTGCTTGCCATCATTGCAGTGACGACCGGGATACGGCGCAGCACACGTTGCTCGTCTGTCCCGCTTGGAGCAGACAAAGAGCGGCCCTACAGGCCACTATTGGTCCCGACATCACGCTGCCGGCCATCGTTCGTGCGACGCTGGACAGCCAACACTCTTGGAGGGCAGTCGAGACATTCGCCGAAGTGGTAATGTCGTCGAAAGAGGAGGCGGAGCGTAGGCGAGAGGCGGTGGCGCTCGATCCTCGGAGAAGGCCGAGGCGGAGACCAAGGGCCAGACATGGCCACGACATCCCGCCTTAGCAGGGAATTCGGGGCGTCGGTATGGGGCTGCCGGCGCCCATGACAACGAGTCCCGGGTAGGCCACGATGCGCTAGGTGTTCCAGCGCATCGTCGCGGAGTAATGTGGAATGTTGTCCACGAGTGAGCCTGAAAAGGCAGAGGTGGTGGGGCTGCGGTCGTGTATCACGCGTTTCCCGTAGTCCCATCTTCAGGAGCAGGAACACCGTTGGGGTTTTAGTGGGTAGTCCCGGGTGCGTCTCGTCCGCCCCGGGGAGTCCCACATACCCCGGTGGTTCTCCCCAGGCCCCGGGGATGCGTAAATGCATTCCCCCAACGCAAAAAAAAAAAAATAATAATAATAATAATAAGGTATCTTAGTACAATTTGAAGTTTTATTCGGTTAGGTGTGCTGTCTCTCATTAAAGTATTTTATTTCGTTAATAACGGAGCAACAAGAAGCAAAAGATCTTCAAATTTATTTTCATCCATTCGAAGATAATAATATGAATAAGGATCTTCAACGTCTAGTTCTCTCAACAATGTATTTGAAGCTTCTAATAAATTTCTTATTTCAATCCATGGTCACGCCCACCACCGTCGACGTTTTCTTTGCTTCTTTTTTTTTTTGTTAACTCTTTGATTAAATGATCACAAATTAAAGTAAAACCAAGACGCGCGACTTCATTCGAGGACATATTAAAAGAAATGTAAAGTGAATGTTCTTTTCTATACCATTCCCTATAAGCCGTGTGAACATAGAATGAAAGGAAAATGAAGCATTCACTCGAGTGAATATTCATCCGAGTGAACCGTCTGATATCACCTTAAGTGCAATCCATACTTCCATCCATACTAATATTAATGCGAAAGTGTATCTGTCTGTTACCTCTTCACGCCCAAACCGCTAAACCGATTTTGCTGAACTTTGGCATGGGATGTCCCGGGAATGAACATAGGATACTTTTCATCCCGGAAAAATGTACGATTCCCACGCCATAAACGAATTTTGGCGCAACAGAGTTGCGGGCGTCATCTAGTACAGAATAAACTGTACCTGAGTTGTAAACTAAACTAACGTATGGAATTTCAGAGGTTAGTAGCATGGACGTGCGTACCATAAAGGCAAAAAAGCACTGCTTACCTAATGATAAACACTTGCTATACACATATTTTAATTTAACTTTCGTACGTTTTAGATGACTTTTATTATTAATAGTAAAAATATTTTATTATTATTAATTTATTAATAGATTATTATTAATAGTAAAAATATGAATACACATTAACGCCTACTTTTATAAAATAGCACCAATTGATTTGCAAAACTACATAAACATAAGTCGGTAAGTGGTAACTAGGCGCGCCGCGCGAAGGTACGCACCAAAATTATACTACATATCTGTGGTTACAGGCACTCGATGTCTCGCAGACCCCGCCTATATGTATGAGTTAAGATTTTCGTATTCGTACACTGTTCGCAAACGTGTGTGCGTGTGCGATTTACTTGGCCAGGACCTGCCGCATGGTTTCCGAGCTTAGCCGAGCGCCGGCGCGTTCGGAAGTAATCGGATATGTTCGTTGCCTATAATCCGAGTAAAAATAATAGACGGAAATCTAATTAATCACATATGCACATAATGCATTTTTGTTTAGTACGGTTTATATTTGTTTACATTACAGAAGTGTTTTGTATTTTGGGAGGCCATTTTTTCATGTGATGAGCACTGTAACATATTATTTTTGTTTGCGCCTGTATATTTATAGTTTTCTTAGAAGATTTTTATTATTTTAACATTTAAAAGTTTGTACATTTAACAGTTTATTAGATATTAGTTATTACTGAGTTTCTAATTTCTATATTAAGTGCGTTTTTTGATTTCTTAAAAATGTTATTTGACTGTGAGGTTTGTGTTGAAAATGTGTGTTTATTAAAAATTTAAAAAAACAAGTTTTCACAATTGTCATTCAGTGAAAAGATTCTAATTGTGATTTGTGTCGAAAGGTAGGTACGTGTACCTGAGTTACAACAATTAAACCAGCAACAAAAATGAAATGTAAGTAACTCGAAAGTTTCATGTAATTCATATTCATGTACTTATTTATTTTATAATATTATATACTTTATATTAAATGCGAAATTATCTCTGTCTGTCTGTCTCGCTTTCACGCCAAAACTAATGAACCGATTGTAATAAAATTTTGTACACAGTTAGTCTAGAGCCTGAGAAAGGACATAGGCTACATTTTTATAAGACAAAAATATACTATGTATCTAATTTCCATGGAAATATCGATGAAAATGAATTCACATTGCATTTCTAATATATAACAATCTATATTACGCCATACGCCATCTATGGCGTTTTTATTTATTTTAGCTTAGCACACATGTGAACGCAAATGAACTATCATTGTAGTTCCAACACGTGACAACAGATGGCGTTTTTTTGTTTCTTCATAACAGAACGTACTCATATATTATAATAGTTTAGAAAACATAGTTTTTAATTTATATCCACACTAATATTACAATTTATGCGAAAATATCTCTTTTTGTCCGTTTGTCTGTCTGTTTTGCTTTACGCCAAAACTACTAAACCGATACCGCTGCTTACCCCATGTCAAAAAGCTCTGCACGCCTCTGGTTAGTAGGGGCGGCAAAAATTGAAATGTTGGCGGCAAATTTGTAAATCCGAAACGTTTACCGACTACAAATTATTTTGTGTAAGCTGTGTTCATAATTCATATAGGGTAGATATTTTAAGGTATGCCTTTCCCTACCTTCTGATTAGTATAATATGCTGCTGTTTTTTAGGTCAACAGTTCAACAGTATACTCGTCACTACATATTATGTAGTAGGTTGCAAAAATAGTCTAGTAACTTACAGAACTATCACCTAGTTCACAATCATACTAATAACGGGAAAAGCCAATGTACCTACCTAATGAGGATGATAGAACACAAATCATAAAGTTGCAATTTCAGAATAAATGTAATTATGTAATTAATATGATTGTGAACCTCAGAATCCATACTAATATTATAAATGCGAAAGTGTGTCTGTCTGTCTATCTGTCTGTCTGTTACCTCTTCATGCTCAAACCACTGAACCGATTTTGCTAAAATTTAACATGGAGATAGTTTGAGTCCCGGGAAAGGACATAGGATAGTTTTTATCCCGGAAAAATGTACAGTTCCCGCGCGATAAACTAATTTTGGCGCAACGGAGTTGTGGGCGTCATCTAGTACAGAATAAACTGTACCTGAGTTGTAAACTAAACTAACGTATGGAATTTCAGAGGTTAGTAGGGGCGGCAAAAATTGAAATGTTGGCGGCAAATTTGTAAATCCGCCACTGTGTACAAGATGTTTGTGTAAACACTGTTGTCCTAGAAACCATCAAATGAGCCCGTCAAAATGAACAATTTTTTCTATGAGAACAATGCTGGGAATTAAAAAAAATCTGTCTTCATACCCATACAAATTGCCGATCCGGGCATCCGTATGGGTATGAAGACGGCATTTTTTTTTGAGTTTTGTTCTCATAGAAAAAGTTGTTAATTTTGATGGGCTCATTTGATGGTTTCAAGGATAACAGTGTTTACACAAACACACTGTATATCATAATATATGAAACTCATACAAGTGCAAAAGAAGCTGGAATAAGATTGATCTATTGTTTATTGAGTAGACTTTACTATACATTCTATGTAGGAAATGATAAATAAGCTACCTAATTGAAATGTTCATATTTCTTTATCACAGAAATCAAAAAGGTTGCCAGTGAACAAGAAATGTATTAAGCTGGGAACAAATTATCGGACGAACGTCCGCGGACGTTTTCATCGGATGTGGCTTGTTTCTATCTGATCAATACAAAATACACTAAACTGTGCACATTGTCTGACATAAATCGCGGACGCGACCTTGAGCGTTCGGACGTCCGAACAGAATCTGGCTGGCTGGATGTTTTTGCATCCGCGGACGTCTGCCAGTGACATATAGGTTAGGTCTTTGACATCTGTGGATGAACCGTGCACATTGTTAAGCCGAATCCATCAGCCGCGACTTATGGATGCCGATGTCCGATAATTTGTTTCTAGCTTTACAATTATAAATAGTACCTCATATAATGAGCAAGTTCTCCTGGTATTTTTCTCATTGGAAGGTTGAGGTCGTCAGTTAGTATGGCTAAAGGTGCTATGGTTGCAATATGTGAAAATGGCTTCTCTGTTCCTTTACTTTTGGCTTCATTTATTTCATCAGTCTAAAAATATTCAAGTCATAAATTGGTAAAGAAAATAAGCATACAATTGAAATATGTTTTGTAACATTTTTTATTATTGTATTTTTAACTATTTATAGAAGCAAAAAAATTAATAATAAAGTTTAGAGTATATACCTTTGACTCTAGTAGATTAAAAGTAGCAGCTTGTGGTTCTAAATAGGTAACCAGGGGTAGTGTGTGCACAGCCTCCTTAGCAAATATGTCCACAAAGTCATCATACAAACGCTTTTCGTCCAACAACACAGCATGCATGAACAGTGTTCCATTATTGCGTGTTTGTCTTGGCACCTTTATTGTAACATCTCTGAAAAATATAAATAATACAAAACAATGTCTTACATCTTTTAAGTGCTTCTTACACCTCTAGTCCACCGACGCTGCGAACTACGAAATATCTGTGAAACCAAAGCTAAAAACAGGAATAGAGCCAGATGCAATAGAACGCATTGTTGTGTGGTGGGTGAGACAGTAAATTGGTTCACTGCTGTTTCGCAGTTCGCAGCTTTGATGCACTAGAGGCGTTAGAGCGAAATAACATTTCTCTGTTGTGTTGTCAAAATGGTTACAAGCAGCAATATCTGCGTTATAGCAATGTGCTACAATAAATACAAGACTTAGACATCCAAGAGCGTCATACCCACTCAATAGAGTCCATAGTTAATCTTTCAGGCCCCGCGCGAGCACCGGTGATCGCGAGAACAAAAGAATACAATGGGAATTCCTAGAACCTCCGATCGAAGGATTAACACATCAATTTGGCATAACGCAGTCATCGTAATACCTCGATCGTGGGAATCGCAGACACAATAGATTTTCAATTATTATGCGACATCGGGGTGCCGCTTGGGTTGATGGGTTAAAATTTGTTTGTAAAACGCGGTCACGCACCGCAACAGAGTAATGTGGCCACACTCTTATGCCGATTGTAGGAATACATACATAGAAGTCGAAGTCCTGTAGTCAAACTTCAATGAAGTGTGAACTTTGTTTACAGACGATTGATATACTCCATTTATATATGGATGTTCCTTAACAGAAGTATATAACACTAGACATTGAACAGGATTATAGGATAAATACGATTTTATACACTTCTCGCCACGACTACATTCCGGCGGTATAAAAATTTCAGCTAATGTCCATATAGTATTTATGACATAAACAGCAAATATTAAGGTAAGTATCGATGTAACTGAAATATACTTCATATCAGGACTTAATTTTAATTCAAAATAACTCAAATTACGTTAAAAACCAGTAATTTTTGCAGAAAATTTCCAATAATATTTTGATTTTCACTTTTCTGAATTTTGACAATTACTGACAAAGTTGACAATTGGAGTTTTGCCGGGAATGTAAAAGGGTGTTGTTGTGTTTTTATATTATTTTCCTAAAATTGTGTTAACTGGTTTTTTAGTGTGTAATATTGGTAGAATATTAACCATTAGATATTCGTGTTCATGCACAAGTGTAGGAAAGTGATGTAATATCCAGAAACGTGCTATTTTGTGTTCCCTCCAAAACTCCATCAAAAGTTTCAGTAAAGCGTCTGCCACTTTACTGAATCGACCGACTTGACTCCTTGACTGTATTGACTTTTACTTAGACTTTGACTAGACTTTAGACCTGACGATACATGAAAACGATGATGAAAATTATAATAAGAGGAATATGGTTTTCCAGCCATATTCCTTACCTTTTTACCTTGTCTGTGGCACAACATACACATCCTTTGTGTCAAGTTGCCAAAAAAGAAGAAAAAGAAAGAAAGTTGACAATTGTGAATTGACATTTGACATCAGCAGAGCGCTTTTGTACTAATACCAGTTTACTGAACAACACTATTTGACGTCATAATAGCCAATCACATCCTGTCAAACCGAATTGGCTAGGCTAATGTTACAGTTTCGGAACACAATCTTAATGTCAGTGAATTTTGACATTATACTTTTTTGGAGCCTTTTTGACTTCAAAGAGATTTATTGTTTGTTTAACAACTAAAAAGAAATTAATCTATTTATTGAAGTAATATCGTAAATGTAATAAATTAAGATAGTTCAAAATAAAAGATAGACGTAAGCCACATATTCATATAGATATCTATATCTATATAGATATCTATAGGTATTCCTATTTTTTATTGATTTTATTAGTACTTGAAATATTGACCATAGCCTATCACCATACCTTCTTTAAAAATATATTTGAGTCGTGTTCGTTTGGTTTTTCAACTGCGCATAAGCGGCTTTTTTGTGTGCAGTGTGAGTGTCATATTCTAAAATACCTATCAATTTCTGTCAGATTTTAGAATATCTGACAGGTATTTTAGAACATGACAAGGTATTTTAGAATATGACACTCACACTGACACACAAAAAAGCCGCTCATGCGCAGTTGAAAAACCAAACGAACACGACTTTTTTGTATTCTTTATTTTTATAATTTATGGCAACATCACAAAATAGACCCGATACAACAACGTATTAAATCGGTGTCTCCAAGGAAATATTATCGATGTTTCTAATTTCCAATAAATTTTCTTGGGTAAGTTAAACGGTTTCAGTATATGTCTTAAAGATAAGCAATTTCTATTCAATTTAGATGTTGTATGTCGATTTGAGCGTATGTGGCACAGTGTTTTGACAGTTGTCATTGAAAATATTAACTTGTTTATATGTTTTAGGACAAGCGAAACGTATTTACCGTGGTGGCATTGAAAATTGAATAATTGGTGAATGACGACCGAGGACTTGTATAAGTCCCAAAGTGTCATAATGTTTCAATTTGGAGCACTCGAAAATCTGCTCGGCAATGGACGATAAGGAGGTGAGAATAGATTCGGGGCTGGGTACGAGTATCCACAATGACTGCAACAAACGCCTTCCAAATGGCAATGCTACGTATACAAGCAGGGATAAATCGTACCCGGACAGCTCCCACCCCCTGGGAAAAACGGACTCTAGACCTTGCGCCATCATAGGTCCAGACAGAGTGTTGCCCTCTGCAGAATCTAATGATGTGTACATGAAAACGATACCGCCTGAACCTTGGGAGTACCCAGACAACTATCGCCATCCATATGACTCCATCAAAATGTCGGAATATCACCAAACCCACAACATATCACCGAGACAAACATTCCAAGAAAATATGCAGCGTGTTATGGTACCACCAACGTATAGTACCATTAAAAGTAGTGATGAAACTAGTTTAAAAAATCCAAAGTTAAATGGCCCCCCCACTGAGGGCAAGTATTGTGATGTGCCTTATTCCATAAATATGTTAAGTAGTGAACCAAAAAGTGTGAGAAGTGATAGTGCAATGCCTGCAATGAATCATTCGTATGTGCGAGGTGTTCAACCACACGGATGGACGGGAGGAGTGCAGCCTTTGAAACCGTATCAAGCTCATGACTACTATCATAATACAGAATACTCTAATTGTCCTGCTCCTAGACCGATGCCTATTGTTCAACCGCAAAGGATAGTTCATGATGAGATACATCCAATGTATACTGATCGTCTTTACCAAGAAAGTAACATAAGATTCAAACCTTATCCAACAAGTAAAGAGAAGTTTCCGCAGCCAAGGTATGACTATTCAAACACATTTCAGCCTCCACAAAATCCCATACCTAAGTTTGACATCCAAAAATCCATGCATGGCCACCCTTACCCTATGTATCCACAAGGACCCTATAAGTATACTGTTGACAGAAGGTATCCAGAACCCATGATGGAAACCCATCCGAGAGCATTGTATCCACAACATAATGCTTTTCGTACTCATCCCGTCCACCCTTCATATGGCCCATTACCGGGCAACTTTTATCACAACAAACCTTATCCTTGCCCTTCAGACAACGCGAAATCTATGCATGGAAACAAATTGTCATATGATGCAAACAACAAAATATACCTTGAATTGGAGAATCCCAGATATAAAGGTTATCCGAGCCCTGATAATTTTTATTATAATGATAGGGCTAAACTTATGAGAGGGGATATTTTAATTCCAGGTCATACACAAATGAATAGTATGGGTCAGCAGCACTTGTATAAAAAAGATAATTTGTCTATAAAAAGTATTGATCATTCTCATTATCCCTACAGAGATCATAGGAGTATAGGTAATCCTCTAGCAAGAATGCCTTTGCAATTTTCACCTAATACTGTATCAATATCTCCTTGTGATTCAAATACTAGCAATGAAGCAGTTATGTTGGGAATGCCACAAGAAGATTGTGGATATGTCAGTCAATCTTCAACAACAAGTATTAGAAGCATGGATTCCAATAATGGTCATGCAGACTTTTACAGAAGACATGGATTTAATTATGCATCAACCAATCAGAATGCTTTTCGTAAAGAAAACAATTCAAAACCTCCAAGTTCAACAGACAGCAAAAAAGGACTTAATCTAAGTCAATTTTTTCAAATGTGGAATGAAGGTGATGAGGAAGACCCTGCTGCTAATAATAATAATGACAATCAGATAAATTCCAATTATGTTTTGCATAAACCTCCAGCTAACAATAATCAAGAGCAGCTTTATATTCTTGGATCTATTACTGTTCCACAAGAAGAATTATCTAAATATGAACACTTGCAAAAAGTTTCTAAACTACCTGAAAACATTAAAGGTTACAATAACATAGAAATACTTAATCAGTTTGAGCAACTAGTAGAATCACCTGGCATGAATAATTTACAAGTCAAAATTCCTCCTTTAAAAGAGTACAAAGTTATCCCACAAACATATACAACCAATCAAATTAAGGATGGTACCCAGAGACCTGTTTCGCCCCTAGATGTTGAAGCAAAAATAAGTCAATCTGTTATACATAAAGAGGTTGGATGTAATTTTGAAATAAAGCCATGTAGTCCGAAAGTTTTAAATGTCGATGTAGCAGCTCCTGTCCGCGATGTTCTTGGAGAGAGATTTATAGAGAAAGTTGCTAATCCTGTCATGTTAAACTTAGGAAAAGATGCAGAGAATAAAATAGAAATAGTTGATAAGTCTATGAATGTAACAAGTTGCAAGATGGCGAATGGTAAATATAATCAAAACCATGTGAACTCAGCAGTAGTGAAGCCTTTGTATCCTCTACAAGATATAAATGCTAATATGGGTGTTTGTCTTGCTTCTTTACCACAACTAGATAGTGACATCGACTTAAACCTACCTGAAGTCAATCAACAGTTTATCGATGCAAACAAAATCGAAATGACATCGCGTTCACCACATCAAAGTGTTCCGATGTTGGAAAATGATCACCCAGATAATAGTTATGCAAGAAATAATAATTTTAGTCAAATACATAATGAGGTACCAGGACCTATGGCAGATAAAGAAATAACAAAACTTAGCAAATATAGAAAGACTAAAAGAACAGATACAGTTAATAATCCAATTTTATCATCAAGTAGTTTGGCACAGAGAACAGATAGCGTTATCATAAAAAATCCAGAAAATGTAAGACTTTATCAAGAAAGCCAAAATGAATCTTTGGAAGTAGTAAAGAATATTGTGCATAAAACGACCCAAGAAAATAACAATACTGAAATTGTTAAGAATGATGCCTGTTCTGGAAACAATGAAATGGCAATCGATTTTAGTGTAAATAGAAAGGAGGACGCAAAAACTGTAAATACAAAAAGTGAAATCGGTATAGCAAACGCGAACCTATCTAAAGAATCTCAATTTTGTCCAAGTAACATGAATTTATCTGTAAAGGAAAATAGGAAAGCAAAAAAATCGAAGAAGTCATCTGATTCAAAATCGATTGCAAATTATTTTGGACAACAGGATAAAAGTTTCACAAATTATGACCATAACTCGGATTCTTACTGCACAAGTGAAGAAAAATCTATTACAAATAATAAAACACACGAAGAGTTCACAGCAAGTAAAGAACTAAGTAAAATGGAATTTGAAGATTATCAATCTGAAACCAGCAGTTTAACACACCGGGAATTAAATGAACCACTTAAGGAACAGAAACTACATGAAGAACATAAAACAGAAGAAATAAAAGAAGAAGAAAGATGTTTATTCACTGATAATCTGGTACTTAATAGGTGCGACGATGTAAATAAATTACCCGATTTATCGTTTGAATTAGCAACCGATTCTAATCAACAATCAACTCGCACACCTTTAAACTCAGACCAAAGTACAGATTATTCTAAATTAGAAAATATCCCAGACGCTGATTTTAAACACAACACAAACGATGTCGAAATTACGAAATTGGACGAAACTTCTAATTATTCTGCAAATAAGCATGCGCGCGAAGTAGATACAAGCAAACTCGTAGATACAATTGAAAAAGAGTTACAACAAATGGATGCAAAATCTGATACAATAATAGATAGCTTTTCTGAAATGAATCATCCGGTTACAATTGAAGCCAATTCGAATGTTTTATTGCAAGAAAATTTAAGCAAAACAACTACTAGCTTAAATGTAAGTGTTATTAAATCATCAGATCGATCATGTAATATCAAGAACAAAGAATTTAGTAACATCCAGGAAAGTACAGATATTATTATAAACGAAAATTTATCAGAAAGTCACAATAAAGACATCCTGGAATCAATTTTATTGACATGCAATGATAAAGATAAATTAATCTCAGAGTCCCCAATCAGCGAAAATAATTTGAATTGTAAAAAAGAGTTCTTACTCGACTCACAACTTAATACAAAAAATAAAGATGAAATTTTAATAAGTGAAAATAATAATACTAATTTAAATAAAAAGCTAGAAATAAATACAAGTGACAATATTAACTCAGAAGACAGTATAGTAGAAATGGATGAAATCGATATAAATTTTAAGGACTGCAAATCACCAGTCACTGAAACTACCTGCGATCAATCTATGCAAGAATTAAATACTGAAAATAATTGTAACCAAAAACAACAGGCTATAGAAAATGACAATAACAAAAGAGACATAGCTTGCGCATTACAATCTATGCAAGAATTAAATACTGAAAATAATTGTAACAAAAAACAACAGGCTATAGAAAATGACAATAACAAAAGAGACATAGCTTGCGCATTACAAAGTAACTGTGATGATAAACAGTCTAATGATTATGAGAAATTAAATAGTGCATATTATAAACAGCGAGTACATAGAAAAGCATTATTTTCTCCCTGGGTCCGAAATCTTATTTTATACAACACTGATAACAAAATCTTGTGTAGCGATAAAAATAAAGCAGAAGCTGATATTCTCGATCATCAAGTACGTTTAGATGAAAATATAAATTTTGCTGGTATTTCAAATAGTAAAATTCATGAAGAAGAATTAAATTATACTATTGAAAATATAGAAGCAAATAAAACTGATTGTGCATCTCTGTCTGAAACAGTAGACGTCGTACAAGCTATCCATGAATCCAAAAATGATATAAGTGAGAATTGGGATAATTTTGAAGAAAAGCGTGAGTTGGATGAAAAAATACTTTGTAACACAAGCTGTACAGACTTAAAACAGACACACCCAGTTAGGTGTCTTTCTCCGTTAACATTAAGTAATAATAATACTAAACTTCTTAAAAGAACGAGTAAAAGGTCTCTTTCCGATTCTGCGTTGATATCAGGATTTCAGGAAGATGAATCACTATCTACTAAAAGAAGTAAAAGAAACGAGAGAGGTGTTTTACAACTTCCGAGTATCGAAACGAACTTGACTAATATTTTAAGGCGAAACTCAATCTCTGAAATATATAACGATGGAAATGTTGTTATTTTGATTGATAAAGATTTAATATTAACAGAAGAAAGCCAGGATACGAACATTTGTTTTGCTGAAGAAGAAGAGATAACTGATAAATATGATAGTGATCGTGAAATAATTGATGCAATAGCTGAAAACTTACCCCAATACGAAAAAGAACTGTGGGTGGATGATGATGATGTTGCCTGTACCGAAACTGTATTCAGTGATGATGTAGCTGAAGATGTTGTCATCGGCACGCCTTCATCACCAAAAGGTTATATTTCCTCTAATTACGAAACAGTTAATAAGGAATCATTTATGCTTTGTGAGGAAGTTATTAAGAACATGGAGAATGATGTGGACATGGATGAATTAAAAATCAGCCATGATTCTACATATTCTAATAATCTTCCATACGATTATCACGATTCAACTGTAGATGATATTTTTACCTGTTTAGAATCTCCAAAAGATTCGGAAAGTTTTGCCGAAGATAAAATGGAATCAAATAGAAAGAAAGCTGAAAATATTTTAAACCATTTTGAGACAAGCACTGCCTTGTTTCCTAAAATTTTGCCTTTAGATAATATAATGCAAGACGATAAAGAAAATGTAGATGTACTCGACAGCTTAACACAAGAAACTGAATCTGATATTATGTTACATACCAATACATTAAATGTTCAGCAAAACTCTGGCTGCGTGGATTATGAAGATTATAGCTGTACAATCAGCTCTAGCAATTATTCAAGCTCGCCTGAGGTTACGTCTACGACATGTGAAGATAAATCTCCAGGAATTGTATTAAAAATATCCAACCATAAGCGTTCGAAATCATCTCAATTGGACAATAGCAAACCTGCTGTCAAAAGTAATATTAGTTACAAGCTAACCGAAAAAAAGAAGTACAAACCGAATGTTAACTCTTCTGGAACATTAATTACGAAGGCAGCTCAAAAATATATACCGCCTATTAAAATAACAATATCCGATTTAAAAGTAAAATTACCACTGCCAAAAAACAGCCTCGACAAGCTTAAACAATTAAAAACATCCAAAGTCGAACCAAAGAAAGACAAGAAACCTACTAAAACGTATAGCTTAAGTGTACCTAGAGAATCGAAAAAGCCTAAACAAAAATTTGAGGATGTACTAATGAGTATAGATAAATTTCAATATAATTATTCTAAGGTTAAAAATAAAAAAGCGAGAGATCAAATACCTAAAGTGGTTATTAAGAAAAATGAAACGGGATCACACTACACCAGTAGCAGTAGCTCAAGCAGTGACGATACTCAGAGTCCCGACTTGACTGGAAGAAAGTGGCAGCCGTGGGTGTTTATTGAAAAAAATACTTTTATCGACAAAATGGCTTTAAAACATAAAGTCAAAGCTATATACTGTCGGAGGAAAAAGTCCTACATATTGTCGGAAAAATTCCGAAAATACAAGTCGGTTTACAATGCCAAATTTGTTATATCGCAACCCAAAAGCGATGATTCGAATAAGGGAAACCTTAAATATACGATACGTCTGAAGCACCATTAATATTTGCAATGATCGTTACTTTCTTGGTAATAGGATTGATATACCTACGATTGATAGGTCTCGTATAAGTTGAATGTTTGTTATCAAACGAGTAATTAAACCACCTTTATACTTTAGTGCTATCGCTCACGAATCCCGCCCTATCCTTTAATTTATAAACATTCCTTGTAGCAGACTAAATTATTATTAGTTACCTTTTGAATTGTTAATTTAGTTGTAGCACTTTTGTGATGCTTAGATGTCAAAGAATAGATAAAATGTGTTATTTAGTGCAATTTTAATTGATCTGTAGTTTGTTATTAATACTTTTTAAATTCTATTTTAGTTATTATGTCGTCATTCCATTTTAGTTAAAGTACGTGTTGCGATCGTTAGTTAATAATTTATTCACGTTGATGCACCCATCGCATAGCCATAAATGAGTATTTGAATTATTTTAAAAAACATCGTAGCGAGTATCGACCATTATCATTATGTTATAACTTATAACTGTAAATATATTTTGTGAAACTAGATTAAGAGAAACATATACATTATTATCTGATTATATATTTATCAAAGTTATTATCAAATATCATTATAATAAATTAAATATCGCAGCTCAAAATAGTTGCTATTGCTCATTTAATTATAAAATGTACTGCACGTTCGAGTTCGTAACATGTGCGTGTAATTTATTATAGTCTAGTACAAAATATAAAAAATAGTGTATATTTTGTATATAATAATAAAGAAATGTATGTGTATTGTGTACTGTAACCAATGAAATAATTGGTATTTTGTTGCCATGTCTTACCAAACAAAGTATCTAATATTATAAACTCAAGGAACCAAAGCAAAGCAAAGTAAATATGGAACTTCCTACAAAATAAAGTGCCTGTTACTCGCTTTTTAAAATTTTGTTATAAGTATATTTACAAATAAATGTCCAATTATATAGAATGTTTCTGGTTAAAATTGTACCGCAAATATATTTAAATAGCGTATTTTTTAAATTTTCATGATTTATAATGATATAATAATATGCTATATTGTGCGTTTCAGTGCCTTTTACCAGCTCTACAATGTAATTAATGTCGACTATTGATAAACAAGGTTTGTAGCCTTGTTTTATAAACATTTTACGTATTAACCACCTCGCTATAAGTATACATACATGTATTGAAAACTGTAGCTATTCGAATTTTTTGAAATTTAATCATGGATAACGTAAGTAATGGATTTTCAAAATTGTAGGGTAGTTGTAACTTGTAAATCCGTAAGTTGTCAAAGACATTTGAGATGTTTTGATTTGAGGTGTTTTGATTTTAAACAAATGCAATGTGTTTTGGTCTAGAATTATTAATTAATACATTAAAAAAGATTGTTGCTGTAAGTATTAAATTATTTATTTTTTAAGTGGATCATTCAAAACAAACGACTGATAAGACGTTCGTTAATCGTTTTGAATTTGCTATTTGGCAGCGTGGGTTTCATTATCAATTAATAAATAAAATATCCATTCCATTGGCACCAAATAACAATCCATTATTTTAATAATCCATAATTTACTAATAGCTACAGTTAGTATTTGTTGAAGTTTGCAGCTTTTGCGATATTTTGATGTATAATAGTTCCATTCCGATGTTTCTAATATTGCGCCCACTGATCTCATAAAGCACTAGCTTCTATTAGTCTGGTGTGTTAACCTGATCTATAAATTTAAAAGACTATTTTTATAGTATATACAGGGTGTCTTAAATATACCAAATATTGTGCTTTTATGTGCAAATGTTGCCTTCGTAGATAAGTACCTACTAGATTAAGCGAAAACTATTGAAATACCGAAATATTAATGTTGAGTGGTTTATTGACTGTTTGATCATTTTTCATAGACGTACATTGTACGCTGTGAGTTGTCTATATATGTATATTACTGTAATGTGGGTATTTTAAGAATTTACATGTTAAGTACCAATGTATTGATTGTTGTACAAATGTTTTACGCGTAAGACAGTTTGTGAGTGCTCAATCGTGTAATGATATTTCAGTGTCGATTTCAACTTTGTATGTTCGTTTCACGTATGATGATGGTATCGTCGTAACGATGACTATATCAGTGGCACTCAAGAATGATTTGTTGTGTTATGCACTTTTGTTATTTATGATATATATTTTATTAGTTTTGATGCACTAAGCAAGGGTTACGGGTTAGTTCTAATTTATAACATTGTTGAAGTATATGTTCATACTTGTAACTCGCATAGTTTTGTTATAGAGGTTACAGTATCACTAGTTTTTGAATAGTGTGAGCCGAACTTTTATGCAGTTCGTGTTGGTTTAAGTTTTAGAGTGGTTTATTGTTTTGAAGTTGTTTTAAATCGACCAAATATATGTGTTCTAAATAAAACTCAGTTGTTTGGTGACCTTTTTTATTGAAATTTACACGGGTATGGTAACTTTGACGGCTTCCTGGCGAATCGCGTTGATGAGATCTTGGTTAATAAGAAACACGAAACGCAGGCCAGCAATCTGAAAAAAAAAAACAATTTAAGCAAAATGTGTCCCGAGAAATTCCTCTTGCCCTAAAGGTTCTGTGCAATATGCACTGATTTTTTAGGTATGAGCTATAGTCTATTTGGAATAACTTTCCAATAATAAATTTAAAAATAATCGAAACATGACATGAAAGTGGAATTACAGACACAAGAATCCTCGGTATTCGAGTACAAAACAATAATATTGTTCAAACGATGACACAATGTTGTTTGCTCAATACGAGGTATCAACAGCAAAAACATAATATCGACTGTTACACAGTACTCACGCAAAGCAAATTTAGCATAACTTATCGATATTTGTTTTTTATTCGTGAAATTCTATAATTTACAATACCTATATTACTAGAAAAAACTATGGAAACTTACCGATGATTTAATACTGAACCACTGCACAAACCTGATATAGCCACGAGCACCAAATACTGGTTATATATTATGGAAATATCAAATAAACGACTTGAACCCGGTTTCCGCGATTTTGTTACAGTATTATTTTAATCCCTCAACAGCACAGTTGAATGGCTAACTACAAACGCGTAACCAATCAACAACGCTATTGAGTGGTTAAACTCCTGTAAAAATCTCAGAAATCAGACATTACTGCCTAGCATTATCAAGGTTTCCTTTGATACGTATTGTTGACGCTTTGCGACCTTTTCTGCACATTTACATTAGTGCTGGTGACTGTACCTCAATTATTAATTGGACCACATATAAAATGGTGTAACTAACCTCGATAACGCTATTGTGGTTGAGTTTCACTTTGTTGCCTTGTAGAATGGGGCGACCGTCCACGAAGATAGGACGCTTCCCCTCCGATGACATGAAGAAATCGCCGCTGTTCCTCAGCCGAATCGTCGCCTGCTTCCTCGAGATTTTCGCGGAGGGCCCCTCCAGTGTTAAGTCCACGTCAATCGTGTGATCTCTTGTGCTACGTCCGACGGCGATCTAGTGGTAAAACGAAAATCTTATTATGTACTTTATGCTTAGTTAGCTTCATAACGATGAATGTTTTTAGTTGTAATACAAGGTATTTTTACGGAAAGCAAAATAAGTACGTCCTGTATTATAATTAGTGTTTATGTAACGAGGTATCTGTTACAGGATAATAATAATAATATCAGGCCAAATAGCCCATATTGTAGGGATGGGCGTTGAATGAACGAACCGTTTTATTAAACTGTTTATTAGTCATGAACAGGTAAACTAGTTTAGCGTCTACTGATCAACTGGTTTATGCGTGAACGGTTGCCATGCCGGAACGGTGTGTGTGACAGAGACCGTTCGTCGCGACGCGACGACGCGATCGACGGATAGGTGGTGATATTTTAAATTAATTAAGTAAATGTAAAATTACAGTAATTAATCTGCCTGCCTGCCAGTCCTAAGCCTGGAAAAAAGTATGTACTATGGTAGGGAAGTGCATTTCCACCGCTCACAGATTAAAATGTCTCGTCGTTCGTCGTCATCAGTCGTCGCGTCGATCAGCAAAACGACAACAAGTTTGTCAAAACAGTTAATGCTGAAAGTCGTTTAGTCAAAAAAAACTACTTTATTTGTCATAGTTTATTGTTTAGTTCAGTGTTCGTCGAAGACGAAAACTAGTTGAAGAAAAATCTGTTTTGCCATTGACTAGTTTGGTCTCGTTTCGTTGATCGAAAAAGCGTCGACGACCCACCACTACCATATTGTAGCCTAACAGTTACAGGATAAGTACACTACACATCACATTCTGACATATTTTACTACTATAAAGGACCTTCGTGATAAAAAAAATAGTCAATTGCCTAGGTAAAATAACTCTAAACTAAACGACTTTTAATATTCCTCAAATACTTTGTAACATTTTGTTCGAGAAGGTATAACATACTGAGGCATAAGGTCAAAAGTAAAGACGTAATGAATTTTAATCGGTTTTTAAATTTAAATAATTAATCAGCTTCGTAGTGTTTTTTGCCTGTAAAGTGTAAACTATATTACATGTGAAGTTTAATTAATTTAAATGTCTTTTAAACCAAAGATTTAAGCACCAAAAAGATTTGAAACTAAAAATCTTGAATTATTTATAAATAAGAAATGTTAACTATACACCAAAATTTAAAAAAAAATCCATCGCTTGAGGGCAATGAAATCAAAATAAGCGGTTTTAGGAGTAACTTTTTTTAAATATTCCGTTAAAAGTTTAACTGTCTGCCCTCACTCATAACAAAAAAGTTGGAATACTTCTCGTTTATCGAAATAATAGTTGTTTTTTAGCAGGTACGTCCGTATACCACTTACGGCTAGGGTAAATGAAGCTATGTCAACAGTAAAGTGCTCTAATACCTTTAGTAAACAGGCCGAAACTATTGACAGATGTCATTTAACGGTTTTAAATGTCAGTGAACTCTTTAATAGAAGGTAGATTTGAAGTTAGAAAATTCCTAGAGGTAAGAGGATCAGGCACAAATTGCCGAATAACAGTTTTAAATATTTCTTTTGTTAAACAATTTTCGAGGCATAAAATTCCTCAGGGGATTAGGTACTTTAAACTTATCGGATACAGCTTCAAATAAGTGAAGATTCCTTCTTGTAAAAAATGATACTTTTGTCTCCTTCTCTCACAAGGTTAGTTTGTCTTACATGATGTTCCGTTTCATGTAGTTCAGAAACACAACAAAACATAGAGTCCGTTTCAACTAGTTTCGAAACACTTAAAAAGTTAACTACAACACGGTCAAATTAACTTGACGCATCGAAATGTCAAATTAACATGGGAGCTCCATAATGACGTCATCAAACCGTGCGTCTAGTTAATTTGACCGTGTTGTACATACCTTTATTCATTAAACTCGCTTATTATCTTGGCAATTATTGGTACGTCGTTTATCTGGTGTCTGCACACAGAACGTAATATACAATGAGCAAAACAAACAAGATAATATTGACAGGACCGAACGCTGCGATAGTGTTATCAGCGAAGCCAAACTATCGCGCTCAGTATGTTTTCATACTTGTATTATTGTATGTATCGTTGTATATAGTGCATCATTTGAGTAGTTTTTCTTAGTGGGATGGATTCAAAGGTGTCTAATCGAAATTGAGGATATGTAGTCAGTCGTTTGAGTCAATTTTTAGTTTTTTTTTTTTTTTTTATATAAAAATCCTCGAGGGAAACCGACTTATAATTTATTACAAAACCTGCTGACAGTACAAGTTATCTTGTCTACGCAAAATTTTGCACCAATCCTGTCGTTTTTAGGGTTCCGTACCCAAAGGGTAAAAACGGGACCCTATTACTGAGACTTCGATGTCTGTCCGTCTGTCTCCAGGCTGTAACTCAAGAACGGTAATAGCTGGAGTGTTGAAATTTTCACAGATTATGTATTTATGTTGTCGCTATAACAACAAATACTAAAAACAAAATAAATTAAATATTTGAGGGGGGCTCCCATACAACAAACGTGATTTTTCAATCATTTTTTGATCGATACCGAGATCGATGATGACAACAGGTGGGCACTTGAAATTTTCACAAAAGCCTTAATTTTATGTGTACTTAAATTATTAATAATAATATTAAAATAAAATACAAAAAACAACATTTTTGACCTATTTTTGCTCTATAACGGTACGGAACCCTTCGTGCGCGAGTCTGACTCAATTTTTTTATTCCGTAGTTACCCATTTAGACCCAAACGAAACTGAGCCGTGGAAAATATGAAATTTCTTTAATAATTTATAGAAAACAATAAAATTATTAGGAAAAAACAAAAAAAACTTATATTTTTTTTTTATTTTATATTAAAAAAATTGCCGTCCTCAAAAGGGGCCAATGGGATCAAACGGTGTGAAAATTTTCGATACATTCTTTACGAATGTACCGTGTTTTCACACATTTCTCAAATGCTTTTGACCTTTTTCATGACGTAATGCTAGCCCACCAGAACAACGCAATTGTTGGGACAGTTTTTCGGGAAAGTTACTCTTCATGCTGCAGGTTTGGCAGTACAGATATGTATTGCTGGTTGCAAGATTCTACCGCTTGTATGTATCAAGTAATGACGACCAAATGCCGCTAAAATTGGAGCTGATTGAATTCTTGTTTTTTTTTTTTACTTTGATGATGCAGCCGCCATGCGTTTGCCACTGTAGCAGTGGCAAAGCAATCCAGCATGTGCGTAAAAAGAAACTACCAGTTACCACCAATTTTTGTTTCGTATAACAGTGCGAGAAAATCGATTGACCAGTTGACTTGACCCCACGCATATCCTTGTTATAGCTTTGATAAAAATGTAGGAAGCTATCGTCCACATTCCTTCAACAGTAATACATCTTGTTAACTTTTCCCAGAAGAAAAACGCTGTTATGGCTTGCCCCGATCGCATAGACATCCAGCCGATGTAAAACAAATTCTGATTTAGTTGGTCGAAACGATAGTGAAACTCAGCACTTTCTTTTTTTTTCATATCCTTGACGGATACGAGAGGACACTTCTCTGTACTGCTTTGGCCAACAGTAGCAGTTGCACAATAGCCAGCTTCCCCTTGGAGTAATGAAAAACTGGTAAATGGACACATGGTTGCGAAGGAAATACGACTATATATTTCCACTGTCATCTTCAATCACGTCAACTTCCTGAAGTCTATAATATTTATCATAGCTATTAAATATCCTTCAGTTCATTGATTATACGAAATTGATCGGTGGACAAAAATTGGAATAATTTATATCCTATGTGCCCATTGGCCCCAAATAGGGACACTTGTATAAAACTATTCCTAATCTTATAAAAAATAAAGCTTTTCACACTAATATGTATATTTTTATAGGTTATAGTGTGATGAGCTCTTTCAAGTGAAAAAATATGTATGCCCAAAAGAAAAACTTAAAAATAAAAAATACTAACTTGGCGTCATTTCGGATGTTAGAAACAGCTTCAGAAAAATCACTATAAAACACTGTGAACTGTATTTATATTATTTGTACCTTCCAATAATAAGAAAATACACTTTTAGCAAATTGAAACTTACTATAAAAATAAGTATAAACTTGAATGACAAAAATTTAAGTAATTTTAAAAGTGTCCTCATTTGGGCACGGCGGGTCTATATGGGTATTGCTCATTGCTTAAGTACTTAAGTAGCCATATTATGAAGAAGCACATTCTTTTGTATGTAGCTGGTGTTTCCATTTACGTAGTTAGAATAAACATTATTATTTTAGCCACAATTGCAGTCAGATTTGAATGAACGAACTACGTAAGTAATTAATTATCTTTATTATACTACCTTAAAATGCACACGACCATTTAATGAATGCAAAAAACCAACCGAATAATAATCACAGAAATAATTAGATACCAAAATTCTGAGGCAATATAAATTCTGGCTCTCAGTTCTCATAAAATTCAGTGATTCTCATTCGGATTTTAATCGTTTACACTTGAACCTCGTTAAAATAATCAGTGATTTAAAAATATTTTACATCTCACGTGGACGGCGTATTTAACTACCCACTTTAAGCGTAGTTAAAACAACCAAAATTTAAACTACTTAATACAATTTTTGTTTGAAAGCTAAAATGGAGTGCTCTTGATTTTAATTCATCATTATCGGTTGATTCGTGATTGGTCAATTACAATGTTGGTGCGGTCGCGTCAAAGAATCATCGACGTAGAAGTGAGATCGTAGAGCTTGTCTATTAGACCTTACAACTTAGGAATGCAGAATTAAAAATTCATGAGCGTGTAATCGTCGGCATTTATGCATACGTGTAACAACTAACAAGGTTTAGTACTACCGATAAGCGAATTAATGTTTGGTAGAGTACAAAAACCTATCTACCTAATGCCATCATGGAGCTAATGCCATAAAATTCTGAAGATTTTCTGACTGGCTTTTATTTATTCCTTAGCGATTTTGATTGAATAATATCAAACACAGTATAAGCTTATCAACAACTTTGTTACATAATTTTATGTAAGTAATTTAAAATATTATGTTCTTGACTAGATGACGCCCGCAACTCCGTTGCGCCAAAATTTGTTTATCGCGCGAAAACCTTACATTTTTCCTGTATAAAAAGTACTCTATGTCCTTTTCCGGGACACAAAGGATCTCCATTATACAAAATTTTAGCAAAATCGGTTCAGCGGTTTGGGCGTGAAGAGGTAACAGACAGACACACTTTCGCATTTATAATATTAGTATGGATAATTTAACTAATTTAATAGTCAAATAACAACTTTTTCGTTGCTAATATTGTTGAGCTCAAGGTAGCTAAAGAACTAAAAATCCCATGGCAAACGCCTCTAGAGCATGAAGATTTTATCATTCGTACCATCTGGTCTCTGTTCGTACGGAAAATTGCGTTTTAACCTAAGTCAAAATTGGCCAACATTTATCGTAATTGTATCAAATGTTTGTTTTTTTAACTATTGAAAAAATAGATATTAGGTAAATTTTGTCGTTGTTCGCCATCACCATCTCAATAAAGTTGAGTCAATAGTTTGATTTAAGTGTTTAAAGTTATTAAAAATAATTTGTCTAAGTCCTAAGATATTATTTGTATCATCATAATATTGCTAGAATGTAGCTTTGGCGAAGCCGAGACAAGGAGAGGATTCAGGACACCGTAAAAAAAATCGCGTCACCTCGCGTGATTTGAAATTTTCTGCATTGTCTGCAATACATTAATGGTCACATAATGACATGAATGTATGGACAATTGCACACACATTAAACATAGTATGATACACATTGGACATGATAATAAGTAACTAATATACCAACATCGATGTGTATTTAGATTTTAGCTACACTATCAATGATTTGACCTTATTCTATATTTATTAAATAGTAATTAAATGTCTATTAATAAACAACAGCGAGTGTATTGGGCGTAGGGTATTGCATTAGCATAATACTAATTTTATAATAACAAATACTAGACTATACCTACTGTCTATACATTTTAAAGTAAATATTTTAAATGACCTTTACATTTTATTGTATAAAAATTACAATCCCTTAAATTTATAATTCAAATGGAGATAGAGTTCAATCCACTAAGTACTTATCTTATTTAAAAAAAAGTGACCAAACGTAGAAAATTTTGTGGATCAATAAAAATGATATTATGATATAATGATGATATAATGATATTCATGATGAATAAAAAAATACATTGTAGTGTTACTTGACCTTTTTGTGCAAATTAATTGACATGTAATAAATAAATCATTGTAGTTAGGGGGGTATTAATTATCATTTTTATTGGATCATTTATAGGATCATATATAGGATCCAATAAAAATGATCATTTGATCATATCTGCATATTACATTATCATATATCATTGATCCTATTTTACGTCTTAAGTGGTTTCAATAGCCAATGGGGAACGCTAACGCTGACAGGTATTGACATCAGTGTTACTAGATCTCAGAGAATTCGATTTGTCAAAAGAGATCGTCATTTTTAATATGGCTTGTTTTATGTTATTTCAGCAAGATTATTCAAGTATATAATTAGAAAAAGAATTACATTACATTATTTGAAACATATTAACGAACAAGAAATTAAAAACTCTTTTTTTATATTAGGTAAATAACTGGCAACACCAATTTCTATGACCGTATTGGATCCAATCTCTCAGCAAACGTCAAAAATCTATGATCAAGGAAGAAATGAATCATTTATCTATATTACATTATCCAATATAAATGACTCAATGATCTAGGATCCAATATAAATGATAATCTAATACGGGGGGTATTACGCACTTTGAGAACGCTAACGATTTATTGTCTTAAACTTTGTACCACCGCACCTCACCGCACATTAACTCAGAAACTAAATACCGTACACTAATGTAATTCAATTAAGATTATTAATTCATCTGTAAAATCTTCATTTAATTACAAATAAGGGTATATCCAGGGCTGTTATACTTTCTGTCAAACTTCTTATTTAGTGTGTGCAGTGTGTATAGTAATATCATAATGACTAGTTCTAAATTACTTAAAACGAATATTTTGGCCATCTCCTTCGATTTGCTTAACTGTCACATCCATAACGGCATCTAGTGGGTGTCTCTATTAAGACGTACGTCATAATTGGTCGACAGTTACGCACTACAAACTGGAGTAGTATTGCAGGGTTCAGTCACTTTTTATGTGGTATTTTCACGTTGACCTGTTTCCATGATTGGCAACCTATAACTCTATAAAGACTATAGCATGCTCAATAGATGTCAATTGTAGCAATAATAGACCCCCATAAATGGGTCCTTAGTCCTTACTCCTTAGGACTCCGTTTCCATCGGAGCTGCATTGCGACGAATGTGCTTTTAACCGACTTCCAAAAAAAGGAGGTTATAATATGTTCGGCTGTGATTTTTTTAATCTAATAGAAATGCTCTAAGGGAGGAAAATTAAGTGAAATGAACACATTCCTGACAACGCAGCTCCAGTGGTAACGGAGTCCTAAGGACCGATTTAAATTTTAAGCGAACACAAACGTTTCGAGGGGCATACTATGATTGTCTATGATCGACATATTCTATAGTCCGTCAAGAAAGTCATGACAGGCGGGAAAATTTTCTAAACGCAATCACGCTTTTATGGTGTATTTTTTTTCTTTGTATTTTCACAGAGAACGCTTATTACATTTTAAATATTGTCACCTTGCACATTTTTATCTCGAAATAATAAAGTTCTCATATTTTTTATTTCAGTTAAAACTTTTCCCGCCTGTCATGACTTTCTTGACAAACTATATTTAGCATGCTTTAGTCTTTATAGAGTTATAGGTAGCCAATCATGGAAACAATCATGAACCAAGGCGAAAAGACGCCTACAAACCAATTAAAAATGACTGTTTAGCATTTTAATTCTGACAGCCTATCAGCCATCCGGATTTCTATAGCTCTGAATTTACTCAATATTTAAAATTGTATTATGCAGTAATTTTTAATAAAATTCCACCAAAAGGATCACAACACCAACCAACACGAGCCATTAGCAATGCTGTATGAATTTTCTGTTATTTTAAATTCTATATATACTTAAAACAGCATAATTACTATAATTTATTTGACGTCAGATATCCTTGTGAGAATTTTAAAAATATTTCTCTTTAATATAAAAATTCTTATACCGGTCGGTGGTAGGCACCAGCTGTAGTTCAGAAAAGATTTGAAAAAAAATATTCAGAATAAAAAAAAATGATTTTGAGTTTATACGAGTTTTTGTAAACGTTTAATACCCTAACTTGTAACTATACCTAACCCGTAGTACAAAATTATTCAAATACAATACGAAATCTATAATAGATTTTTTTGGTATCGCAGACTCACACTTTTTTACAAACTTATAAAAACTGCCTGGCGGCCTTGGGAAATTTTAATAACATGCATTACAATACAATTACTTAATCAGTTTTTTAACATGGCTTGCCTGCCTTTTTTTGCGTTGGGGGAATGCGTTTACGCATCCCCGGGGCCTGGGGAGGACCTCCGAGGTATGTGGGACTCCCCGGGGCGGACGGAAGACGCAGCCATGCCAGCTAAATACCTAATTAAATAATAAATCATTGATTTAATTCTATATTTTAAAGTATGCTTTAAAACCTCGCAATTTTTTGAGCAACCTGAAAGTTATGCGCGGCCTAAACTTCTTTTTTTTAGGGTTCCGTACCCAAAGGGTAAAAACGGGACCCTATTACTAAGACTTCGTTGTCTGTCCGTCTGTCTGTCTGTCCGTCTGTCTGTCCGTCTGTCTGTCCGTCTGTCTGTCTCCAGGCTGTATCTCAAGAACCGCTATTGCTAGACTTCTGAAATTTTCACAGATTGTGTATATCTGTTGCCGCTATACCAACAAATACTGAAAATAAAATAAAATTAATATTTAAGGGGGGCTCCCATACAACAAACGTAATTTTTTCGGCCTTTTTCGCTCTATATCAATAATGGCAAGAGGTAGGCACTTGAATTTTTCGCACATTATTTTGTTATATGTGTACTTTAATATTTAATAATAATATTAAAATAAAATAAAAATTTAAGGGGGGCTCCCATACAAAAAACACAATTCTTAGCCTATTTTTGGTCTGTATTGGTACGGAACCCTTCGTGCGCGAGTCCGACTCGCACTTGGCCGATTTTTTTGTCTATCCTGTAAAGCAAAACAATACATTTTTAAACAGTTATGATAACACTTATCTACATTTACATTATCATTAGAGATAATCTTTATGCTCACAAATTACATTTCAAGATAGCATTTTATGTAATGCGACTATTATTATGTTTTCGCTTTTCTTAGTGTCAATTTTAAGAACGGACTAGTAAGTAATTTACAAGTTTGTTTTCAACAGCGTTGTTTATTGATTAATTTGACGTTAGCCAATTAAAAGCGCCAGTGACTAGATAAAATTCTCTCAAAGCTCAGAACGGGCATCAGTGGTTTTCCTAAGGCGCAGCGCAGACGACAGACTATCCGTGACGCACTTTTTGTCTGTGGAAATAGAACCTATGCAATTATAATATGCGGGCTTTTTGCGCGTCGTGTGCGTTACTGCATAATATAATTGCATAGGTTCTATTTCCCACAGACTAAAAAGTGCGTCACGGATAGTCTGTCGTCTGCGCTGCGCCTGAACATTTTAGCTCTTCTATTGGTTTTTTTTGCAGTCGGTTAGAATCCAGCTCACAGCTGATGGTAGTATAGTAGTAATTTACATGTAAGTCACATTTTTTAACTAGATAACTCACAAGGATGAAGGACTCGTGCAGTTACTAAATTACATACTTCTAACATTATGCTTATTTTATATTTACTATTAAATGTCTCCAGCTGTACATTTAAAGTTTAATAAAATTGCGAAAATTCAACACATATTGCAACAATAACTGTAAGTATAAAATATGCACTACAAGATAATATATATTTAATTACATAAGTATCTACATGAAACTATTTTCTTAAATTATTTTATTACTTCGTGTTAGAGGTGGATGTTGTTCGTTGCCCAGGAATCTTTTTATCGCGTAAGTAAAATTTTCCGAGATAAAAATATTATAAAACTGTCCTTTGTCCTTTCTAGGGACTCGAAGTACTTATCTATAAAGTAAAAATTTAATTATAAGTAATCCGTTCTTTCTTTTAGGCTGCCTTCACACTAGCGTTTGTCCAGCGTAGGCGTTCGATGAACGTATGCGCAGCGCAGACGCCGCTACAACGCGGCGCGGCGCGTACGTCGCGTTGTCGCCGCTTCTCTACTGGAACAATCAGTACGCTGCGCTAGCGCCGCGTGTGCGCGACGAATACGCCGCGTTACTGCAGTGTCATGTAATGTACCCCTGTGCACGCGTTGATTCTTTCATTCGTAGACAAGCGCCCGAAGTAATACGACGTAAAATGAGTTATACAACAGAAAGTACTTTTGACATCGAAATGATTGTACATGACACCGCAGTAACGCGGCGTATACGTCGCGCACACGCGGCGCTTGCGCAGCGTACTGATTGTTCCAGTAGAGAAGCGGCGACAACGCGACGTACGCGCCGCGCCGCGTTGTAGCGGCGTCTGCGCTGCGCATACGTTCATCGAACGCCTACGCTGGATAAACGCTAGTGTGAAGGCAGCCTTAACTATTCATGTCATCATAATATTCGCTGTATAATATTTATATGCCTTAAGGCTTAACAAACTAGAATTCATAAGTAACAGAAAAAATTCAGGAGACGGTCAATTATTAGGTCGCTATATCCGAAAGTTGGTAGTTATAAACGATATAAAATGTTGTAAGTAAAAAAAAATAAGCAGAGCCATTTCGTCGCCACTTTATTTTGTTGTAATAACCAATGTCATTGTAAACAGCGACATTGGTTATATCACAAAGGTTTTCATTTGGTTTTGCGCATAAAAATTACGTTATCTTTATTTCATTGAAGCCAATTCTGCTAGGCGTATAATGCATTATGCAGTTTCGTTATCTACGCTATAAACTTTTTATTGTGAGCGTAGATTTGAAAAATGTAAGCGAAACTTGAAAAAATTCACATTCCATCAATGTCAAGACTTCAAGAAGCATGTTCGGAAATCATCCAACGATGTTATTTTTAACTATCGAGTATCGTCAAATAAAAAACCTTGACTTTGAATAAAGTTTAATAGCACTTTAAATTTATGCTGGCTTCCTAAAAACTAGGAAGTTTGAAAATTATGCATTAAAATGTGTTTACATTTTGCTGATTAGATAAAAAAATAAGACAATATGTAAAAGACTACCTTTTTGTTAAAGTCATGATTGTAATAAACGCAATACTTTCACAACCACCAACTACATAAGTGATAAGGCAGTTTATATATGGCGCCGTGTGTAAACAGCCTAACACCAATCACCGCCAATCTACATAATATTATAATATAATATATCTATCTTTTTTAGATTTGATGTCAAAAATATCGACGCAAAACACATTTTGAGTATTGCCTTTAGTGACGGGTCGTCTCCTAGCCTGCGAGTAGCGTCATAGTCTTCATTTAACGAAACTATAGCATGCTATAGCTATGTAAGTAAAAAAAGTATTGGAGATGTAGAATTAGCATTATACACAATGAATAACATTATATAACTATTCTAATGTTACGATATTATACTTTGTTTTACAGTTATATTAAGCGATTAATTTCATTGGAGTCAAAACGTTCAACTTACAAGGTCCACTTGCGCAGATCCAGGTTAAATTTAATACCGGGTTAAATAGTGTGTTATCTCTCATATTTTTTATATATTTTACAAAAGAGATAACGTTTAATCCGGGGTTAACTTTAACCCAGATCTGCGTAAGTGGGCCAGTGTAGTTTATCAAAAATAAGTATCAAGATATTCACATGACATTGCCAAGGTTCACTTACATGGCCAACAGTTTAAAAACTTTTGTACATTCGAGACAATAGACTGTTTTGCGTACGCTGCAATAACATCATTCAGAAATTGCAACAATGGCTTCATATTGGCGTTTTATCGGGTGCTTAAGGAGGCTTATTGATTAGATTGGTAGACAAAATCGCCAACAATTAGGATTAAGATAGGTCTCTTCATTTTCCTCGACGAAAACAATTTTATTTGTAGTTCTTTGGCACAGTATGAAGATAGTTCTAAGAATATTTTTTGTATGGTACTGAGTGGCAGGCTGTAGACCGTCTCATCTAGCGACATAAAGAAAAAAAATCTTCTACGTTAGAAAGTACTAATTCTATAACTCTATATCTTTTATTATTTTTAATTTATTATTATTATTTAATTTAGGCATTTTCTATTGCAGGTTTATTTCTGTCATATTCTCTCGCATTAAGTATTTGTTTTACAGTAGATTTCTAAGGATAATGGTGTACAACTACGTAACCACATTCAGTGCGATAAGCAACTGTATGACATTGTTATAACCGTGAAATTCTATGATTATAAATTACCATGACTTAATTACCATTAACCTTATAATCAGGAATATATTTGCAAAGCGAGAAAAGGGAATCAAAGTAGTATTGAGAACTGTCACACCTCAAAAATAACCCTTAATAATAAATAGATTCACACACTGATATTATAGTTTTCAACATTTTGTCCTTATCAATCAAGAAACTATCTAGACACGCGGTAGAGTGTCAAGCCAAGTTCCAGCATAACAGAATGGCGAGCAGCACCGTGTGTAATATTACACGAACCATTTGCAGCTACTTTTGTCTCCCTCAGAATTCAGAAACTATTTCACATAAACGTTTCAAATTTAGCTCATATAATGAGACTTCCTTGGTAAATACATGCTTTAAATTTCATAAGCACAGCTTACGAGGGCTGCTATTTATGTATCCGGAACTGGCCACTTACAAGAACAATATTTAAAAAGTAATTACAACATTTGAAAATAGAACTCTTTGGTTGAAGAATACATTTTGTTTCATGTGACTGTCAATTATTTTTCCATTGTGGCGTCATTTTGAAAATTGCGTGTCTTCATTTGCCATGGATTTAACGCGTGAACATTTTCGTGCAATGATTTACTACGATTTTCGGCGTGGGCTAAATCAACAACAGTGCTTTATTCAACTCACCGCAACTTTTGGAGATGAAGCACCATCAAAAACCACTGTTTATCACTGGTACAGTGAGTTTAATCGTGGGCGGTCTATGCTCACGGATGAAAATAAAGAAGGTCGCCCAAAAACAGCTGTTGTCCCACAAAATATAGATGCTGTGCGGGAACTAATAATGCGTGATCGTCATGTTACATATCGCGAGATAGAGGCGTCCTTAGGCATAAGTATGACGAGCATACATAAGATATTACACGAACATTTGGCTGTAAAAAAAATATGTTCGCGTTGGATTCCGCACAACTTGACAATCGATCAAAAACGGGCTCGTGTCGATTGGTGCAAAAAAATGATAAAAAAATACAACCGTGGTACGTCAAAAGCCGTTTATAATATCTACACAGGTGATGAATCTTGGATCTATGCATATGACCCCGAAACTAAACAACAGTCAACGGTGTGGGTGTTCCAAGATGAGCCGAAACCAACAAAAGTTACTCGTGCAAAAAGTACTTTGAAGCAAATGGTCGCCTGTTTTTTTGGAATTAATGGACATGTGGCTACAGTGCCATTAGAGAATCGTAAAACGGTTAATTCTGAATGGTATACGACCATTTGTTTACCAGAAGTCTTTGAAGAAATAAGAAAGGACAACCGACAACGCAGAATCATATTACATCACGACAATGCTAGCTGTCACACCTCAGCTGAAACAACTCAGTTTTTGGAGGGTCAAAAGATCAAATTGACTGGTCATCCGCCGTACAGCCCTGATTTGGCACCTAACGATTTCTTTTTATTTCCATACGCGAAGAACAAATTACGTGGTCAACGTTTTTCGAGCCGCGAAGAGGCTGTTGATGCGTTCAAAATGCACGTTTTGGAGATACCTCAATCAGAATGGAAAAAGTGCTATGAAAATTGGTTCCAGCGTATGCAAAAGTGTGTCGATCATCGCGGCGAATATTTTGAAAAGCAATAAAACCATATTAAATGATATATGTTTGTTTCTTTTTTTAATTCCGGATACATAAATAGCAGCCCTCGTATGGGAGCTCCCCGAAAACATATATTTGTGAAGGTGACTTTATGAAGTGTGTCTGTCTGTCTGTTACGTCTTTACTCCCAAACTGCTTGTACCGATTGCTCTTTGGTATGGAGATATAGTTTGAGTCCCGAGAATAGACATAGAATTATTTCAATATGTCTGTCCGTTTGTCTGTCCGTCCGTCCGTTTGTCTGTCTATCTGTTAGACAGCTATAATAATAGCTACTTAACTTCCGCATAGTAAGTTGTACACTATATAGTAATTAATGGTTGGAAATACACTTGTGTTATACCGTATTATTCCAATGCCTTCTGATGGTAGCTGCATTTTCCATTCGCTTGGATTTTCTTTGTTTTATTCGTCTGATACTCAAGTCTCAACAAGGCTTAGGGGCTGTTTCCCCACTTCCTGATAAGTTTCAGATAGGCTACCCAGAACTTATCTGATAGATGAAGTATCTGCCAGATAAGTTGCGGATAGAATAGCCGACACTTGTCGGGAAGTGGTGAAACGGCACCTTAAGGTTGCGAATTGCCATTGAATATAGTCGAATATTATGGATGTTTGAACTGGGAAGATGAAGGTGTCTACCCTTGCTCGGAAAGTTTTCTTTACAAAAAGTAGTGATATCCCACCAAAAACATAAATGTAAAAATGCTGAGCCAAGTTCCATACAAACATTATACTTCTTGTCTATGGACTTCGCCGTAAAAAGGATGGAGATCTAAATGACTGCCAAGTTCCATGGAAAATTGAAATAAGTACGTATAGGAACCAAATAACATTATGAACAAATAATAGAGTCTATTTCTTTGCTTTATTGAACATCTATAACAATTGATTTTATTTAAATAATGTGATGTAAAAATAAATAATAATGTTTGTATGGAACTTGGCTCAGCATTTTTACATTTATGTTTTTGGTGGGATTATACTTACTGTATTACACAAGGACAAAACATAATATGAACACTGAACAGTGTAGATATTTTTAATAATAAGGAGTAATGAGGAAGTAAGCTTATACAAGTCAAGGTTTCAAAAATAAAAAGACTTTGCACAGTCACTGTTTCAAACAAAATCCTGGGATGATAAATCCATACTTCCATACTAATATTATTAATGCGAAAGTGTGTCTATCTGTCTGTTGCCTCTTCACGCCCAAACCACTGAACCGATTTTACTGAAATTTGGTATGGAGACACTTTAAATCCCGGGTAAGAAAAAGGGATACTTCTTATCCGGGAAAAATGTAAGGTTCCCACGCCTGGCGTCTTAAACTAATTTTGCGGGCGTCAACTAGTAATACATAATCCTGCATTTGTTGTATCTTGTAGTGTAACAATATTCCGCATACAGTAATCATTGTAATTTGAATACTTTGCACTAACTTGATAATTATCACGTTCTTAGTACGCTATAATTATATTAGAAACAAGTCAAGCGTAACTAACGTCTAACGCTGTATGTAATCACAGTATAGCAATATATGTAATCATAGGCTTTTAGATCGAGATACAACTGACACTGAAACGCTTTTAAAATCATTCTCTAACTTAGCATAGGCTTTTGAAAACACGTATTTTTTAATAATTACGATACAATTTGGTGTAAAACTTAAAAGCTTAAAATATTAACAAAAATACTTATTTTTCAGCTGGTGGTAACTTTATTAAATCTTACCGGTAGGAACGGTTATTCTACCTGGGGTTGAAGTAACTATTAAAATGAAAAAAAAAATGTTTTTAATAACAGATGGCTTCTTATAACTAAAAATATATTCCATCGTTTCTTCACTAAGTTATCGAAACAAATTACAAGTTAATATTATCACGATTTTATAATAAAATATGTTGTTATTTCATATTTATTTTATTACAATAAAATTGCACGAAGACAATAAAACAATATTTTGTATCTTCACTTTTTTAAAAAATTTAATGTTATTATAAATTCTCTCGTGAATTATTACTTAAAAATTAGTAAAACCGTTTATAACGACTTCATAAAAAATCTATAGTCTGTCAAGAAAATCATGACAGGCGGGAAAATTTTCTAAACGTAATCACGCTTAAAAGGTGTATTTTTTTCTTTGTATTTTCACAGAGGACGCTTATGACATTGTAAATATTGTCACCTTGCACATTTTTATCTCGAATTAATAAAGTTCTCATATTTTTTATTTCATTTAAAAAATTTCCCGCCTGTCATGACTTTCTTGACAGACTATAATTATGATGTACTTAATACATAATAACAAAATTTTAATATGTTTTCACCTACCTATATTATACGTAGGTGAAAACAGATTTTATTGTATTCTTTTTGTATGCCTATAACGAGATGTTTTTGTGGCAAAACATAACAGCTAGGCTTATCATGTCACCTCGGAATTGCCCGGGAAATACCAATTGTTTAAAGATAACCTATCACCCAAAAGAATAACATTCAGATCAAAGGTTCTCAAAGTGTCAGTCGCGGGAAAGCCGCAGGAAATAGCAAGTGTCGCCGAAACTACACAAATATTAAAGCAACAAAAGTACTTGGGTTTTGTAATCTACTTAGTAAAATAATAACAGTTAATCTCTTTCTATGGAACTCTTAATGTTTGTATCTATTACCATTTATTTATTAATTACCATTTATAATTTGTTTTAAATAGCTAGGAAAAGGGCGCCAATGGCTGGAAAAGATTGGGAGCCCCTGCTCCTGTTCTTTTAAATTTGAAAAAGGGAAGACATAATATTTTCTCAAATATCTAATTAGCAGTAGCCTAGAGTCTAGACTAGATAAACTCCAAAGTCCCAACATTAACCCCCTTACTGAGCAGCAAAAATGTTAAACAATGAATAAGATACACAAGGTTTTGAGTTTGTTTTTAGAGCAAATTTCATGCAATTTAACGTCCCAGGCAAGGACAAAACATTGTATCCCTCGATCGCGGATTCTTGGAAATATATCTATTGTTATTATATTGTTATCGCAGTCGAATTCAACCGCTTGGGGCTTGACAGGTTAAGTATCCAATATCCATTGTATCATACCCTTATAATAAAATAATTACATTTTATTGCTAAGAAAGGTAAGTGTTTAATTCGCCGTTAAAAAGCTGTACAAAGATTATATTTCCTCGAACACGCCTAACTTCCTAAGTAATTTAAAATGTATTACAACACATACATACTGTATAGGTCACATCATTTGTCGTGTTATTAGGGCATTGCGTCCTTGGTTGGTCGAGGGTCAATCGATTTCATTTTTATCTATGCATATAAATTTTTTATATTGCATTCTGCTTTTAATCGATGGGTGCTTAATGGATTTTGTATGGTCTTTTGTCTATTGTCTACGAATTCTACGATGTATTATAATCTTTTGTAGTGTACTACCGTCTAGTACTAGTCATTTAGTTAAGTGTGTCATGCGTTCATGACCTATATTTCATAATTTATCCTAATTTTCAACCAGCAGCTTGGGTAATTAAATAGTGTCACATTGTTTTATGTGACTGTTAATAGTACGAGGGCTGCCTTTTAAGTTGTGTCGTTTGTAAATTTCCCGCGATCATTGAAAAAAAACCATATGGGATTTTAATCTCCTTGTAATTGGATTTCAAAAACAAAATAATTTTTTTTAGATTGCTCGAATAGTCTTTTTGTATCGTCCATTCAAAGGTGACAAGTCGGTTGTGAAAATGGAAATGTTAAAGGGAAATTTTCGTGCGATAATTTTTTACAACTTATGAAGAGGATTATCGCGACTTTAGCGTATCGAGGAGATCACTTCTGTGTTTAGTGATGCAGTAGCATGTCTTAGGATTATAGAACGCTTGTATTTAGAAGTTTAAAGTGGAAACCTTAGCCTCGGTGACCAGCCATGTGAAGGTCGTCCAAAAACCGCCATAACGCAAAAGAATATCGAAGCCGTTCGGCAGCTTATCCTCGAAGACAGTCATGTGATATACCGTGAAATAGAGGCATCCGTGAGCATTTCAGGGACCACTGTCTAAAAAATCCTGCACGAAAAACTTGGGAGTAAAAATGTTAATTTCTTGTTAGATACCTAATTGCTTAGAGACGTCCAAAAAACAGCCCGTGTTATTTTTTGTCGCAAAACTCTGCAATGATTCAACCGAGGAGAGTCAAAGCACGTTTATAAATTGGTCAATAGTGACGGGTCTTGGATATTATATGCTTATGATCCAAAATGTAAGCAGCAGTCAACTGTCTGGGTCTTCTAGAATGAGGCAAAATCATCAAAAGTCATGGGCTTACTGAGCACTTCAAAAAAAAATGTTTGCCTCCATTGTGGCAAAGGGTGGACACCAGTGGCGTGGGGTGAAAAAAAAAAAAGGTAAAGCCGGACCAAAAAACGGCTAACTCGTGAATAAGCAAAATTTCAATTCTTGTAAAAAAAACGTGCAATAAATTACATACCTGTATTAAGTGTGTTAGTTTACCTTTTCCATAACTACTAGGGTGCTTTGCTTGCATTGTGTGCGTTGCATGCAGTGTTAGTGTTGTTAGTATTCACCACCTTCACCATACATGACATCACTGGTATTATATGAACAGTGCATGTCGAGTATGATAAAAGTGGCTTTAAAAAAAGCCGTTTTAAGCACACGTCACTCACACTCACACACCAAAAATAAGTGAATCCTGACTTGCCAGTGTAGATGTTTGTTACTCAATCATGCAAAAACTGGATTTAGATGAAATTTTGCATGCATCCCATGTCAAACATGGAAAGGAACATAGGCTACCTGTCTGAAGTCCACGCAGACGAAATCGCGGGCAAAAGCTAGTAGCAAAGAAATATCAGCAGAAATACGTACCTAAATGTTTAATTTTGTTATTTGTCGTCTGTCGTCGTTATTTAATAGAACGAATTTAAGTCATTTAATAGGTAATCCGTAAGACAACAGTCAATTTGTACTAATGCTACCATTTCTCACCTAACCGTGTCACGACTAATTTCAAAGTAAGTAAAACAAACCAACCTTTACGATGTAACAAATAAAAACACAACACAACACTTGGCAAGTAAAGTTTCACTACTTTCGATTCTTTTAAACTATATAACATTACAATCAAGCTAGCCCACTAACTTAATAAACAAAATTTTGCATATTACAATAATAACAGTACAAAATGAGTGCAAATGACCGCGTAATATAATTGTATTGTGAATTGAAATGACAGCACGCGCCGGTCGGCCGCAGCTGCAATTAGCTCTGTTGTGATTGGACGAAATCTTTTAAAGCGAAACATGCGAAACTAAACCTTAACACATGACAAATAAAGACTAGGTAGGCTATGTGGGATCGGCTTGTTGTTCGACAATATCGACGAGTCGTTTGCATGTAGTAGTAATGTGTATGTGTGCGTGAATTTCATACATTTCAAATGTTTGGATTCCCGATGTTTTGAGCGAGTTCCCCGGCCACCGGAGCAGTACGTACGCGTTTTGAGTGCGATCGTAAAAACGGGTATGTGTGCGTTTGCGTGATTTTAAATACATGGCGAATTATTTTTATGAAATTGTAGGAAGCGGGGTAAGCTATAATTATTAATAATAAAAAATGTATATATTAAAATTGGCCAAGGTAAGCCGGTAGGAATCGTGTTCTATGGAGGCTTCGCCACTGGTGGACACATCGTCACTATTGTACTGGAAGATTGTAAAACGGTTACTGCGGACTGGTATACCAGAGCTTGTTTGCCATGAGCCATCACCGAATTTCTAAAAAACAATTCAAGGCGTCGAATGATCCTGACCCTGACAATGCATGTTCGCACATCGCCGGTCAAACAAAGATGTATTTGTGAACCCAAAACGTTGAAATTTTAGATTCATTTGCCTTAAAGCCCTGACTTGAGCCCTAAGAATTTTATTAAGTTCCACAAAATTAAGCAAAGTTTTCGAGGTCAACGTTTCAGCTCACCTGAAGAAACTGTTTACGTGTACAAATCGGCCATTTTGACTACCCCACTTCGGAGTGAAATAAATGTTTCAAAAACTGGTTTGAACGCATGCCAAAGCATATTAAATGTCGCAGAGAATTCTTAAAAACACAATAAATGGTGATAATCTATTAGATTGTCAGTATTTATTTCAAACGACACGACTTAAAAGGCAGCCCTCGTAGTTGTTATTTGATCATCATCAAATTACTACTATTAACATCTGAATAACGTTATAATCCCTAATTATATGACAAAAATATCGGATATAACGTCTGAAGTATGTTATCTCATCAATGTCGTTATAATATCAGGTTCTACCTGAAATTCTACCTAAGTACTTTGATTTATGAAAATAAACGTTTCATTTCTATTTTAAGTTTTTAAGACTTTTCTTTCATGATTATACGTTACGTCTTACCAGAGACCATGGTCTTACGTAAATAATAATCGGCCAAGAACGAGTCGAACTCGCGCAGAAGGGTTCCGTACCAATTACCATTTGCAATATAGAGACAAAAGAAGCCAAAAATGTGTTTTTTTTTTTTAGGAGCCACCCTTAAATTTTTATTTTATTTTTATTTTATTATTAATTATTAAAGTACACAGACAATTAAGGATTTTGTGATAATTTCAAGTGCCTACCTGTTGCCATTATTGATGCCAATCCCGAAAAAATCAACTTTGTTGCATGGGATTTCCCTTAGATATTTAATTTATTTTGTTTTTAGTATTTGTTGTTATAGCGGCAACAGAAATAAGTACATAATGTGTGAAAATTTTAACTCTCTACCTATTACCGTTCTTGAGTTACAGCCTGGAGAGTGGAGACAGACAGACGGACAGACATCGAAGTCTTAGTAATAGGGTCCCGTTTTTTATACTTTGGGTACGGAACTCTAGAAAAGTGGAGTGTTGTTGCATTTTAATTTTTACCATTACATTAGAATTCGCGTAAAGATTTTTTAGTGTTTATTTCTTTGATATTGGTCCTTGTCGTTAGCACTTAGCATAGAGTTCCAGTCAACTAAATAAGTCTGAAAAAAACAATAAACCTGTGATTTTTCTATCCAATATAACACGATGTCGAGAAGATTTTTAGTGCCATAAGGAACCTATCAGACAGAGAACGGTCACGCGGTCAATCTTTCAACCGATCAGTTTCGCGTTCTTTGTGTTGTAACTTGTATTACGTTATATATGGAGATACTCACACAGCCCACAGGGGGCGTTCTGACCGCGTCAGAATTCCTCTGATCTGAAAATTGCGGACGCAGAACGCTTGATCACGTGACCACTCTCTGTCTGATAGGTCCCGTAGATTTATTCATTGCGAGAAAGTTTCGACGTACAAAAGACATATTAACTTGCATATTATAAAGGTACAATTCCGTGCATCGCGATCGATCGCGGTCGTGCACGACCTACGACTGTCGTCGGACGCTCGCGACCATAGTCAACGTATGAAAATGTATGGCACCGCTTCCGAGGCCCGCGACTGACGCGCGCGGCCTACGACTGTCGTAAGCCGCGCGCGATCGTGTCTTGAAGTTATGACAGTCGCGCACGAGTCACGACCGACGACAGTCGCAGGCTCCGCGCGACCGTGTCAAAGTTATATGGCACGATCGCGCGCGGCTTACGACAGTCGTAGGCCGCGCGCGACAGTCGCGGGCCTCAGAAGCGGTGCCATACATTTTCATACGTTGACTATGCACGCGAGCGACCGACGACAGTCGTAGGTCGTGCACGACCGCGATCGATCGCGATGCACGGAATTGTACCTTTAGGCCGTAGTAATAGAAAGCTCTTTTGCTAATTTACTAACAAATTATGTATTACAAAGGAAAAATGTTGTTCAAATAATAAATGAATTTGTTATCCAATAACGATAATGGTTTATCAATAATTAATGGTTGCACACTCACGCCTTCTTTTATGGTGTATAAAAAATAAAAATAATAGGAAAAATATATTTGACCAATGAAGTAGTAATACTAAATTTTATAGTACTTACGATATTACATTATTCTATAGAAAAAAATACGAATAACATCCATCATTGTTAAAATATACATAAACAGGATAGAGCTACTCATGCCCAGTTTCAGAGTTTTTCTTACTAAAGTTTATCTATTTGTTTCTTGATGTCAAAATATTAACCAACAGTGGCAGGGCAAGACCAAAATCTGATGTAAGCAAGATATGTTTTGCGAGGCCCCATGATTGAAGAGCAGGCAAAGCAAAGCCAGATCGGACGGATTTTGTTAGTAAGGAGGTAGCAACGTTTTCGAGAAAGTATTTCAGGTCGGCTGATTTTGTGATATGTCGTCATTCTTGCTCTTCTGGTTAGAGTCCAGGCTGTCTGGCTGCCAGTAGTCGTTGCGTTCATTAGTGCGCATTTCATTTATCCAGATGATGCTATTAACCTATCAACCCCCATAAGGACACCGGTGACGGCGACAACAATACAATAACAATAGATTTCCAAGAATCCGCCGTCGAAGGTTTACTACGAGGGCTGCTATTTATGTATCCGGAATTAAAAAAAGAAACAAACATATATCATTTAATATGGTTTTATTGCTTTTCAAAATATTCACCGCGATGATCGACACACTTTTGCATACGCTGGAACCAATTTTCATAGCACTTTTTCCATTCTGATTGAGGTATCTCCAAAACGTGCATTTTGAACGCACCAACAGCCTCTTCGCGGCTCGAAAAACGTTGACCACGTAATTTGTTCTTCGCGTATGGAAATAAAAAGAAATCGTTAGGTGCCAAATCAGGGCTGTACGGCGGATGACCAGTCAATTCGATCTTTTGACCCTCCAAAAACTGAGTTGTTTCAGCTGAGGTGTGACAGCTAGCATTGTCGTGATGTAATATGATTCTGCGTTGTCGGTTGTCCTTTCTTATTTCTTCAAAGACTTCTGGTAAACAAATGGTCGTATACCATTCAGAATTAACCGTTTTACGATTCTCTAATGGCACTGTAGCCACATGTCCATTAATTCCAAAAAAAACAGGCGACCATTTGCTTCAAAGTACTTTTGTTGGTTTCGGCTCATCTTGGAACACCCACACTGTTGACTGTTGTTTAGTTTCGGGGTCATATGCATAGATCCAAGATTCATCACCTGTGTAGATATTATAAACGGCTTTTGACGTACCACGGTTGTATTTTTTTATCATTTTTTGCACCAATCGACACGAGCCCGTTTTTGATCGATTGTCAAGTTGTGCGGAATCCAACGCGAACATATTTTTTTTACAGCCAAATGTTCGTGTAATATCTTATGTATGCTCGTCATACTTATGCCTAAGGACGCCTCTATCTCGCGATATATAACATGACGATCACGCATTATTAGTTCCCGCACAGCATCTATATTTTGTGGGACAACAGCTGTTTTTGGGCGACCTTCTTTATTTTCATCCGTGAGCATAGACCGCCCACGATTAAACTCACTGTACCAGTGATAAACAGTGGTTTTTGATGGTGCTTCATCTCCAAAAGTTGCGGTGAGTTGAATAAAGCACTGTTGTTGATTTAGCCCACGCCGAAAATCGTAGTAAATCATTGCACGAAAATGTTCACGCGTTAAATCCATGGCAAATGAAGACACGCAATTTTCAAAATGACGCCACAATGGAAAAATAATTGACAGTCACATGAAACAAAATGTATTCTTCAACCAAAGAGTTCTATTTTCAAAAATTGTAATTATTTTTTAAATATTGTTCTTGTAAGTGGCCAGTTCCGGATAAATAGCAGCCTATGTATAAGGAGCGCCTTATAAAAAGAAATGTCAATCTCTCGCTTCTGGCTCTTGTCATGTTAAAGGCCAGGCTTTAACAATTATTATTATTATTGGCGTAATTACGCACACTACACGTTTGTGTTAAGATTTAAGCACTCCTTGCTCACTAAAATAATTTTAAAATCATTTAAAATAAATTTAGTATACACTTATACAGTATGTATAACTAAAATGATTTTAAAATCCAGGATTATCTCCTGGGCATTACTTAAAGGTTGCGCACTAATTAACGCAACGACTACCGGCAGCCAGACCGCCCAGACTGTAACCAGAAGAACAAGAATGAGGACATTTCACAAAATCAGCCGACCCTGAAATACTTTTTTTTCAAACGTTGCTACCTACCGTACCATGTTGAAAGAAATAATTTTTTTATCATACTCGTAAATATTAAAAAATCCTCGTGGTCCAAGGGGTGAGCCGTGAGAGGCCCCTTGGACCTCGAGGCCGTGGGTGGTGGCCTATGTTCTAAAATCTAATGTGGACATCATGTTAAGCAAGGTTATCAAAATCCCTCTAAAGCTACATACCTCTCTACTCCTCATGAGATACCGGACGAGTCTTCCCCGCAGCACGGCCAGTGTGTTCTTGTCCAGCTCCACGCTGCCCCCGGCTACGGACTGCACCAGCACTTGCCAGCGGGAGAGCGAGTTCTCCAGCAGCCTGATGTTTTTCTTTTCGATCCTGTAGAGTTATGGGGATTAGCAATCATTCACATATTATGTGGAAAAGAGTAGGTTCATACAAATTATGACAGCAAATGTTAAAAGATACTAAAAGGCACGAAGAAAATTTGCGTGACAAACCCTAAAATATGTAATACATATTTTATTTATACAGCATTACAACATTACAGCATTGAGCATACATAGTAATACAGCTAATTTTGGTTGGGTTATATTGTCAATTCAATATTGATCTTGATCATGGCTGGACTTGACGTCATAATCTGAGCAAATTTGAAATTACAAAATATTTTCCAACTGCTTAGTTATCAATTTCTTGATATTATAATGAATGAAGTATAGATATTTATTATTTATATTTAATAGTTGAGTATTTTACCTATCAGCTATTTGCATTTCCACGTCGATCCCGTCTTCTTTGTAGTCCTGTAACTCATTGTCATTCATTGTGTCCTCCGCATCAGAGAATGTCAAAACATCATCTCCTTGACCTAAAGAATTGACAGAAAATAGCATGAGATACATTTGACTTACAAGAGCATTATTTGACCTAAGAAGCCATAATTTACACTTTTCACTAAAACTAATTTACTACTTTTCAAAAAAGTATTCGTTTTTAGGGTCCCGTTTTTACCCTTTGGGTAGGAACCATAAAAACGGATACTTTTTTGAAAAACCTTCTACCCAAAGGGTAAAAACGGGACCCTATTACTGACTTCATTGTCTCGCGTCTGTCTGTCTGTCGCCAGGCTGCATCTCAAGATCCGCTATAGCTAGACTTCTGAAATTTTCACAGATTGTGTATATCTGTTGTCGCTATAACAACAAATACTAAAAACAAAATAATATTAATATTTAAGGGGGGACTCCCATACATCAAACTTTTTTTTTTTTTTGCCTTTTTGGGTCGATGTCAATAATGGCAACAGGTAGGCACTTAAAATTTTCACAAAGGCCTTAAATATATTATGTGTACTTTAATAATCAATAATGATTTAAGGGGGGCTCCCATACAAAAAACACAATTTTTGGCCTATTTTTGCTCTAAAACGGTACGGAACCCTTCATGCGCGAGTGCAACTCACACTTGGCCGAATATTTTTTATTAAAATATATAAAAGGTTGTGAATACCAAAAAGCCATGGTTACATAGATTATTATTAAGCGATTTAAATTAATCCTGCAGGACATTTATTTCATTTATGTTATCTCTTCAATCATATGAAAGATCAAAATCGGTTCAGTAGTTCAGGATAGAAAGGTGGACTTCTGTTAACATAAATGCAGTAGTGGCGTTAGGGAGAGGTGGGGCGACGCTGGGCGACCGCCCAGGGCGCCGGATAAAAAGGGGCGCTGAAGGCAAACAAGGGGCGCCAAATTTTTTCAGCACTATCAGCACCCTGGGCGCCGAAGAAATCCCAGGGCGCTGACAGTGCTAAAACTGGCCCTGCACAAATACTCAAAGATGAGATAATTTTCCAACCTTTAGGTAATGGTAACACCACTTGATCAGGTAACAGCTGATATTGTTTCATCAGCTGCCAATGTGCCATCAGAGATTTGGCTGTTCTAGTAGGATAGAATACATGAGGATTTTGTTCCAATAGTTCTTGAAATTTCTCTATTGTTGGATGTGAATTCTGAAATAAAAATATATATTTTTTAAAGTAATTCACTCTATTCTCTATTGGTATGCTACAAGAAAATTTATGTTTCTCAAATCTTAGCATGGAAGAAAAATCTTTATGTGCATAAATCAAAATTTGTTTCAGAGTAATGTAGCTTTTCAGTTAGTTGCATGCTGGAAATTTCCTATAACACATAGTTTTGTACTCTTAGTGTTAGATGGCTATTTGATCATAAAAATAAAATATACCTACACTTGACAAGCTGCCAAGTAATTCCTCTTCAGCTGTAGAATACAAGGCCTGTTGTTGTACATGTGCAACCAAGTCCGGATGGAGATTACGCATAGCCGCTATAGCTACTCGGGATATTTCTGCATTATACAGCAATGCATACCAACGTGACTGTAACTCTCCAACTGTGAATCGGCATGAAAACTTTATACCCCTGTGCACCATTCGTAGATCATTAGTCTGAAATTGATAGGTAATAAATTTAAAAGTTGTAATATAAGATATTGCAACTGTTTTTTATAACTCTATTATAACAATATCCCAAGATTCAAATCGTAAGACATAGCTTAATAAAATTTGCCCCAACTATAATTTAAAATCTATTGCAAGCCCATTCCTGATTATCAAATTAGTTGAATTGGCAAAACATACTATATGCCCTTCATTTCAGATTGTGTAGTAATTATATTATATGTATTATAGAAATCAGGCAAAAATCATGCTTTTCTACTATTTACTGCATATTAATTCTTTAAACCTTACCTGTTGAACACCAATAATAAGAGCAAGATCATCAGTAGGCTTCCATCTTCCTAAATCTTTAGTAGATAATTGACTGAGCTGTCCCTTGCGGTGGGATTTACGTCCCGGGCCGCCGCCAGCACCTTTACTCGCCCTTCGGCGCTCGTTGGACGGTGCTGGCGGTTTCGGAGTGACCACGGCGAGGAACTCAGGGACCTGACTCGTGTAGGACTGCGTGCGGATCCTCTTCTCCCCTTTTCCCATCGACGCGCCGGGTAGACTGAGACTGTACTCCACTAACTCATCGTCGAACCGCCTACGTTTGATCGACCTCGACGAGCTAGAATGTTATGGTAAATATACATCAAGGGATAAAACGAGGAGGTCCATCGTATATAAAGTTTGGGTTACCTGCGACGTTTTGTGTTTGCATCATGAGAAGTATCAAACTGCGGCGGTGTGGCGCCAGGATATTCATTGCTATCCGAGGCATTCGACGGTGTAGACGCTAGATCCATGTGGTTATGAGTAATTTACACTTGTTTCGATACAGCACATAGTCCAAGAAAGTTTGTTTTTACTTTTTACTACTGTCTCGAATTTTTGTTTCAATTTGCACTGATGCCTGAAAAAGCACAGATTATTATTATATATTTGTAGATGAAAAAGGAAAAGAGAAGGAACAAATCTCTGAAGTCATAAGTCATAACTGTCAAGTGTCAACTGTCACCAAATGTCATTTCTCATCACCATAGACACAATTTTGTTGACAACCATTTTTTTTATTTATTTATGGTCTGTGGCACACCGCAAAGATTTGATTATAATCTGTGGAAATTGTCTATACCTAATCCATGAGTAGAGTGCGTTTCATCAAATAGTTCCTTTGCCGTCATGTTGGCACTTTTGCAAATTAATGTTGCCACATTACCCTTACTGTGCTACCTTAAATTAGGGGAGATAATATGTTATCACAAAATGCAATTAAAGAAAATTGTACATAATTCTAACAGCTTTCGCCCGCGGCTCTGCCTACGTTAACGTCTATCCCTCGGAGACCGTTCTTTTTCCCGGGATAAAAGGTATCCTATGTCCTTCTCCATACTCCAGAGTACCAGACAACGTGTACCTATGAAAGTTTTATGATGATCCGCTTAGTACTTTATGTGTGAAGGCGTAACCAGCAAAGTCACTTTCGCATTTACTAGCTAAAAGCCGAGCTTTGTGAGGGCTCGCGTGACGCGTCATCACACCTTCACTGACTGATGATAACACATTTACATGTAAATACTATGTTAAAGCACAAATCAATAGGCGTGATAGTTTGTCCGTAAAGTGTACCACAAAATGTACAGGTTGTGAGAAGTACTAGGGCTCGCTTCGCTCGCCCTGATAATATTATTGTCCTAGCTTTTACCCGCGCCTTCGTTCGTGTGTATGTAGTTTTCGTTACTAGAAGTGCGTTTCATCGAATAGTTCCTTTGCCATCATATTGGCATTCTCTGTTAATAACGTAAACACTTTAGACACGCTAAAACTTACGAATACGCATGTATTCATAAGTTTTACTGTGTTTAAGGGTGATTAAACTGACGCTGGTAGCCCTATTTCACTATGCCGTAATGGCGGCAACCCGAGTTTAATGGAATTATTGGGGTCAAGTTACGTTTTTCACGTTCACAAAACTCTTTCACTCTTAGCACCATCATTCTTTCACCACTCTTTAATGTTTTCGGCATGATTTTCTCACGAAATCACAGTAAAATTATGAAAACTCGCAGAGCATGTCAACCTTGTTTACATTATTGACAGACAGGAATGCCAACATGACGGCAAAGGAACTATTCGATGAAACCAAGAAGCAGGGCTTCATAACGTTATCGAATAACAGAAAAAATATCGTTACGTACCGTTATTTTCATAATGGTAGCCAGATACCGTTATTGTTTTAACGATATCTAGTAAAATAACTCTATAATATAGAAATATAATATAAATAACTCTATAATATAGATAATCTAATCTAGTAAAATAATACCTTTTATACATAATAATAAACCACATAGCAAAATAATTTAAAATATTTTCTAAAATTTTATTATTTTTACTCCAAATAAGCAATAAGAAGCGTGCCGCACGCGATCAACGATCTCGTGTTCGTACTACGTTCGTACAATCAGCTGTTAGCTACGGCCTACGCACGCTGTCGAAAGGTCGTATGCGACGAATGACGATACACTACGACAGAACACACAGAAACCCTAATGTATGTGGTTCTATTTTAAACGATAGCACAAAGGGAATCCTATAATATGGCGTGCCACAGACGTCACACTTTTTGTGTGATCGAGTCTGCGGCTTACATACAGTCTGTATGGCGTGCGCCATGCGGACTGTATGTACGCCGCAGACTCGATCACACAAAAAGTGTGACGTCTGCGGCGCGCCTTAGTATTACCAACGCACACCAAGGGCAAAAGACCGCGCCGCAGGTCCCCGGCGGGCTCTGGCGTCGCGGCATGTCCGCGGCTGCCCACCGTGGATCACACACACAAACCAGTTTACATGCGTATAGTATACGTGGGAGAGCCATGCTTCGGCACGAAATGGGCCGGCTCGACCGGAGAAATACCACGTTGTCAAAGAAAACCGGCGTGAAACAGCGCTTGCGCTGTGTTTCGCCGAGTGAGTGAGTTTACCGGATGCCCAATCCCCTACCCTATTCCCTTCCCTACCCTCCCCTATTCCATTCCCTTCCCTACCCTCCCTTGTTACCCTATTCCCTCTTAAAAGGTTGGCAACGCACTTGCAGCTCTTCTGATGCTGCGAGTGTCCATGGGCGACGGAAGTTGCTTTCCATCAGGTGACCCGTTTGCTCGTTTGCCCCCTTATTTAAAAAAAAAGCAGTAACGCAGACGGCGCGGCGGCGCGGGGCGGCAGCTAGCTCTATTCTCTCTATCTCCACTAGAACGAACGTCCTGAACTGACTGCCTCCACCCGTCGTGTGCTTTGTGTACCTACGCGGCGAGGGCAGCTGCAGACATCGACGGGCAGACGCGATCTTTATCCCTTCGTGGACAAAAAGCCCGCCCCGCCCCGTCGTCTGCAAAACAACAGAGTCCGCCCGGCAGCCAGCGCACGGCGCACGTGCTGGCAATACAATAATTTACTCTACAAACCATAAATTAGTAATATTTGAACAAAGATACTGAGTACTGAACTACTGACCGTGTCATTCTCACTAGGCGTCATTTTTCCTATAATATACACCTACTGGTCACCAGACACGTCTAGACTCTAGTTTAATTTTGTGCATACTGCATACTGAACTGACTGATTAAATTAAGAACTTATTTTACAAAAAGTATAGTCTGTCAAGAAAGTCATGGCAGGCGGGAAAAATTTAAATGAAATAAAAAATATGAGAACTTTATTAATTCGAGATAAAAATGTGCAAGGTGACAATATTTAAAATGTAATAAGCGTTCTCTGTGAAAATACAAAGAAAAAATACACCTTAAAAGCGTGATTACGTTCAGAAAATTTTCCCGCCTGTCATGACTTTCTTGGCGGACTATAACGTTATCAAAGAACATATATTTACCGTTAAAAATCCTATATAACGTTATAACATTAACCGTTATTAATGTCAATTTTTAACGTTATTTTTAATATCGGGTAAATTTTCATAACGTTATCTATGCCCTTGAAACAGTAACGTTATGAAAAAATAACGTTATTTGAAGCCCTGCCAAGAAGTTTATATGAAAGGTGGAGTGCTTACTTGTAATAAAAAAGTGAAGACAATTAATTTCACCTTGAAACGCTGTCTCACTCTTGGTGTGGATGCCTTCTTTCTCTAACATAGGGTATCCATAATGATCAATGTTTATTGGACATTTTTCTGTATCGATGGGTATTTTACAAATTAGTTTGATGGTTTTACATAATATAGGGAATGATTTTTTTTTTTTGAAAATAACACTTTCTGTCTGTATAGAATTGCATTATTTTTATGCAAATAATGGATTTTTTCCTTGAACTGATCACCCTTCTTCAACAAAGTTCGAATTAAGAGTCATGTAAATTTTCACAAATTCACAGACTCATTCAGTTTCTGTCGTGGATAGAACAAAAGTATTGAAATTATGATTCTAATAATTATGAAGGAGAAGGTGAGTCTAAAAAGGAGAAGACTGTGCTGGGAACGTAACAAACGTAACGTACGACACGATGGAGATTCGTCGTGATTCGTGGTGGATTGAATGTAGTTGTCGCCCATGATCAAATGAAGAGAACCATTCCAAAACATCACAAGATTTTAGCTACGGGGGGGACATACTAATGTCGTGACTGACTATTACCAGTGAAACAAAATAAAACGCCATTTAGGTAACTATGAAGTCTTTTATTTATTTAAAAACAATATCCAACCCATGGACGTATAAAAAAATGAGGACGGAGTCCCACCATACACAAAACTGTGTCGTTCAGAGTCGGCCAGCTGGCTGGATATGTATAAGGTCCGCACGCACACATTCTTGCGCTAGTCCATACCATTTGACAGGCGTCAGAATGTGTGCGTGGCCGACTCTGAAGAAAAGTGAAGACACAGTTTTGTATATAACAAGACTCCGTCCGCCTTTTTTTCTACGTTCATGATCCAACCCTTAAGACTTACGAATTTGTGTAACCCTTTAGTATTAAAAATTGTAAAACATGCATCACCAAACAAATAAAACAAGATGTTGGCATAATATAATAAAGGGTAATAGTGATCGATCAAAGATACATGCGCACTTTTTACATTATTTTACATTTCACATACACTTACTACTTACATTATTAATGATATTTTAATATAACAAAAGAAACTAAATTTATTTTAAAACTCTTAAAATTTACAAGGTTTTTATACATGGCTGAAAAGTACAGTCTTATGTAGTTTTTGACGCTTGCCCCATGACTTAGTGATTTGTCAGTAATTTATTTTATCAGATTTTAATACAGCGGGGCTAAAATGGTCTCATAGCAATTCCTCTCAATCAATTCACAAAATGAATTGCCAAAACTGTCAGTCACGAATCTCAAATTAGTACGAATTTAGACCTATTGAATTGGTCAAATTCACGAATGTCAAATTAGTACGAATTTAGACCAATTGAATTGGTCTAAATTTGACATTCATGAGTTTGACAGTTTTGACATTTCATTTTGTGAATTGATTGGGAGGAATTGCTATGCGACCATTTTAGCCCCGCTGATCGTATCCGCAAATTAAAAGATGAATTGGCTAAATCTTTAATAATTTTTGTCTCGTGTGAATGAACAGAACAAGTGGCAGTTTTTCGTTTGACAGCTTGATATTGATATATATGATACCTTATTTCTTTTTACCAACAAATTTTCTCGAACAGATCTTGTATGCTTTTTTTATGTACGTAGGCTTCATGGTTTCAATATTTTCCTTAACAACCTAAAAAGAAAAAAATATGCAATTACATACTCCTATGCCACTATCATCTAGTACAGTCATCTCCAACCTTTTTTTCATACGGGCCACAAAATATTTACGGTCTTACTACAAAAGATTTAAACACCTGTTGAACAGTTGATTAGAGAAAAATTCAGTACAAAATGGTCTCAAAACGACTGTTCAATAGATGTTTAATCTTTTGTGGTAAGACCGATTATGTTTTGATCTTGACGTGTCGCGGGCCGCAACAAAAAATTTTTAGGGTTAAAAAGTAACGTTTTTAAAAATAAACAATTTAAAAGTGGAAAGAAATTCACGACTTTAACGGCGACTTTACATTATTTTGCCGTGGGCGTGAATTTAAAAATGGTTTCACATCACGCGGGCCACATATTATTATAAAGTCCCGGCAGGCCGCATGCGGGCCGCGGATTGGCGATAGCTGATCTATTATATTGACTTTTGTGTAGGTACAGGCGAGTACCTGCATAAAAGCTAATCACAATAAGAATACAACAGAATTGATCAGAAAGTCCCAGGTGCCATATTATCTTAGAAGCAGGATGTTTAAATGCACCTAGCGGCCTTGAAGAACACTACATTCAGAATCATACATTCGGAATTAAGTAGGTCATTAAAATGATTTAATTATCATGAGAATGAAGTTTAATTTACCTGGCTAATGCTTCTTTGGTTCTCTACATTTTTGTAAAATACGTGGTCTGTTTGTGATTTGAAATGAATCAGAAGGCCCACATAATCGTTTATATAACTCCTGACTGTCCTGTAAACAAAAAAATATATTAAAGCTATTAACACATACACACCCTAATTTTCCAAAATATATATTTTTAATGGTTTATGTTACTTACAGGAAATCCAGAGCTAGTACTAGGCATGAATAAGGTCAAATTCTCAGATGGTTTCTTCAAGTAACTTTTGCTGCACCTGAAAATTTAAATTCATTTGTGATGTTGCTAAAGGCATTTGTGTGTCGCTTGAAACATAATGTTCATTGTGAATGCTACAGCCAGGCGAAGACATTGCTAAGGCAAATGTATTATTTATTTCATCTTGCTCCTGAAAATGTCACATTCAACATTTAAATACCTACTTTGATTATGCAATACAACATAATATTATGTGCATATAACTCTAGAAAAATAAATTGGTAATGCACAATTATTAACATTACGCATGTCTCATGATCTCATCACATCATCGCATTGAAGTCTACAGCCGGATGTATGCCACAAGATATTATTTGCCATTTCATTACTAGCTGTTAGTTATTAGTTAATCTGATAAGAGATTATCCAGAACAGTAAACCTCCTTCCACTTGCTCTTTAAATGTCAGTATAAAATTTGAGTATAAATTCATGCATATTCACTTACCATCACCAAACTTTTGTCTTCAAAAAAAGGTAAGTTTGATGTAAGCGTCTGCCAGTGTGGTCATAATCACTTGTTTTTAAATGTAGACTTCAAATTTTTGCCTTTTCCTGAAATTGACTTTTCAAAGGCATAATGGACAACCACATGTTTCTATGTGTTATTTCTTTCGGAAATCTAAAACAATAAAGTTTTAAACTGGATTTAATGTTCATAAAACTTTCTACAGTCGATAATTTCTTATGTATGTATAAAAGCCATCGGTATGTCCTACCTTTTGCAAACATTATGGTTACCCTAGCTCTTTTCACAATAATAAGTAATGATGGAAATAAATTAAAATTATTCATATTTATCACCACTTTATCACATTAATAGCTTACGGAACATAAAACCAGTGAATTATTTCTGGTATTTACATAGCAAAACTTACAATATTAGTTAAAGAAGTGACAGAAAACATTGAAAATAAGCAAATGAAGAATCAACAACAATAATTGCAATTTGTGAACTTACGCGTGAAATTTTACGGCACAGCCTGGATACCCCTCACTTCCACATCCATGTACAACACATACATGCACCATTTATTATTCTTCATTTAAAACTTTCACAAAAAAGCCGTATGAAAACCTGAATCGACATAAACATCCGCCATTATACACATCACGTAGAATGACGTTTCTATTAAATGTTGCCAGTAAAATAACTCTGCAAGATATCAAAAATTAGGGTAAAATAGGTAAATCGGAGAACTCTAATTTCAATTAAAAAAATACATAATATACTGCCTAAAATATGTAAAGTGTAAAAATACAGTTTTGTTTTTCATGAGATTGAATTATGATCACAAAACGAGCGATGGTTCTAATGTACAATATTTTTCTTTATGTTTTTTATTGATTACAGGTTGTTTTTTATTCTAGGAGGGTATCCATAGAAAGAGATGGCATACACACGTCGGGTCAACAGAGTTCAATTTTATTGTCTTCACTTCATTGTTTGAAGTTCGCACTCCACATTTACTTTACCTATAAACTTCTTGGATGAAACGCTTAAGTTGAAACACACTTTAATTAGTATTCTGTGACCTAATCTGTGATTGTCATATGTCAGCTGTCATATAGACTACAAATATATATCTGACATTGGCGATTCACAAAGGAGCCATAATTTAAAAAGAAGAAGAAGTAAGTAATCTGTGATAAAGACTGTTTAGAACTTTGGTTTTTAACCTACAATAATACAAATATTTTATCCAAGAACTACGTAAAATATCAAGAAACATTGTTATTTTAATAATTAAATTGTGCTCATAACAACGCGCCAAACATTAAACTAAACGAGGATGGCGTATCTTCTTCGACCTCTGGTTCGTCCACATAACCTCTTCGTTACAAGAAACTTCTCAAAAATCGTAATTACAGATGATGGATCTACAATTGTAGCATTGCACAAGGAAGAAGAGTTTCCTTATGAATTTTCAAAGCCACTTCCCGAAGAAAGTAAGGAGGACAATTCTGTTCTGAGGATGACTGACCCTGTTGAAGTAAAACGAGTCTTTAGAGACATGAAACCAGAAATAGCTAGGAAACAACTAGCTTCACTCACTCTTACTACAACACATAGATGGTTCCCCAGAGCAAGAGATAAGAGAGCCAAGAATAATGAAATGAATAGGCCTTACTTGTAATTATTATTGGTAAAGCTATTTAGCAAGAAGTCAACTTTAGCATTTAAATTTTATAAACTCTAATTAACAGATGAAGCTTCTTCATATTTAATATGGATTAACCAAAATTTATTGTAAATATTGTATTAGCTGATAATAGCAATAAAAAGTGATAGTTTAACTGGATTTTTAATTAATCTTTTGATCGGAGACTTTTGGAAATGCTATTGTATTCTATTGTTGTCACGATCACCGGTGCTCGTATGGGGCTTGATGGGTTAATAAACAATAACTTCTTGCTTAATAAATAAGCTTGGTGTTCTTAACAGAGCGAGACAGTACTTCAGTCCGGACCAACGCCTACAACTCTACAAGGCGCAGGTTCGGCCTCATATGGAATATTGTTCTCATCTCTGGGCAGGGGCGCCTAAATACCAACTGCTCCCTCTGGATCGTATCCAACGAAGGGCCGCTCGAATTGTTGACTGCCATAGTGTTTCAAACAGCTTGGACCCCTTGGAATTACGCCGAGATGTGGCTTCACTCTGCATCCTCTAGCGGCTGTATCACGGGGAGTGCTCTGAGGAATTATTCGGAATCATACCACCTGCAACTTTTCGCCATCGTCCCACGCGAAAAACATACCATCCTCATCACCTTGATGAGTGGCAGTCTTCCACAGTGCGTTTTTCGCGTAACTTTCTGCCGCGCACTGTAAAACTCTGGAACGAACTGTCACCAGCAGTATTTCCGGACCTATACGACCTGCAAACCTTCAAGAAAAGAGCGTATTCCCTCTTAAAAGGCCGGCAACACACCTGCAGCTCTTCTGATGTTGCGAGTGTACATGGACGACGGTAGTTGCTTACCATCAGGTGACCCGTTTGCTCGTTTGCCCCCTTATCTAATAAAAAAAAATAAAAAAAATAACATAAGAACAATATGCAGCCATTCTCTTATTATTATAAATGCAAAAGAATGTCTGTCTCTTGCTTACTATGAACCCACTTTTATTGTGGAAAAATAAATAAAAATATAGTTGTCATGCAATCCTTAATTTATGCATAATTATAGTTGCAAACATTTGGTAAGTGTGTTTATACTAAATAAAACTCAATACTATGTTTATTATTTATTAGTATAATTTGATGTTCAACATTACTTCAATTCTATATTTCACACTCGGACACAATCTATTCCTCAAATGGTTGCTGATTAAAACAGTGCTCTGCAATGAAAGTCACAAATAATGTAACAATTTTTAAACATTATCTATAAAATAATATTTATCACAGTTACAAATCTACTTAAAAATTAAATGATTACATGTCTTGCCATGAATTTATAATATTTTAATGTCTAGCATAGCTACATAAGGCATTTTCAATCATGTTAATGAAAAACATTTACTTGATCAAATATAAACAACCATAAAATATCTATCACATTTAAGAGAAATTAAAATAGTCAATGTAATTAATCCTTTGATCGCGGATTCTTGAAAATCTATTGTTCTCGCGGCCACATGTGACTGCTTGGAAATTGAAGCGTTCAAAATAAAAACATTGCTTCAACAATTTTACTGTTATAAGCTATTATTTTCTCAAATACTCACTTGAAGCTATTTGCAACTTAAATATGAATACCAGTTATATGTATAATATTATAGGCATTTAAAGATAATAAATTTAATTTTATGATAATATTTTGTTGTTCTTTATTTTATTACATATCAGTATAGGTACACATTTACAACATCTGTAATACTACATTTAAAATACTGTTTAATCTTATTACACTACTTTAATAGTTACCTAAAAGCACTTTAGATTGGATCTGAAGTTAAGTATAGGCGTTAAGAATTCTCTTAATAGTTATATAAAAATATTTAATCACCTACATCAAAATATAACTTGCCCTTTAAGGGTTCCTTAAGACCACATCTCTGTACAATTCTATCTTTACAATAATATATTTTTGTAGCAATTTGCTATTGGCTATATTATTTAAAAAATAAAAATATTCTTGGAGAGATATAATATTTAAAACAATGTTACTCATGTCCCAGAAGTTATATAGTCTTGTGGCGGTACCCACAATTCGCCTAACATTCCTGCATCGCGCTATCGAAGTTTTCTAAGCGCGTCGGTATATATACGACAGCTGAAAATATGTATCACGTGGGCTTCGGCCTGACCGGGCATACCACCTCGCTCGGTCGGAAGATCTTCCTTTGGCCTCCACGCACATATTCCCACATTGGTGACCCTCGACAGAACACGCCTCCTTCATCATCATCATCACTCCCCGCCCCTCCGCACCGCCCCAGCCAGCATCGCCTCATCGGGTACCTCATCCACTAGCCGCAATGTACCGCGGCCTGGGCGACTCCGCATCGGCATCATCGGGCTTTCTCACTACACCGACCGGTCAGCAAGCAGAGCACATCTCTCCTGGTCAGCACGTAGCATCGGCCCCGCACGGCAGCTTATCCGACTCACTGGATCCCGTGCAGCAGCTTATAGTTCCGACTCACTGGGACTCACTGCAAAACAGTTCCGACTCACTGGGACTCACTACAACAGTTCCGACTCACTGGAACTCTCTGGCACTGGCGACTCAAGCGACAAGACTTCAAGATTCGACCTACGGTCTTCGGGGGGGGAGTGATGTGGCGGTACCCACAATTCGCCTAACATTCCTGCATCGCGCTATCGAAGTTTTCTGAGCGCGTCGGTATGTATACGACAGCTGAAATGTATCACGTGGGCTTCGGCCTGACCGAGCATACCACCTCGCCCGGTCGGAAGATCTTCCTTTGGCCTCCACGCTTATTCCCAGTCTCATTTAAGATAATCTAGAATAAAGCAAATAATAATAATTTATCTTTTATAAATTATTATAAAAGAAAAAATTGTTTTATAATAGTTGAAAACTCTTATCTACAAAATGGAAACACGAAAGTGAATTTACAGTTGAAGGTAGTTCATTGAATTTAAAAATAAAATCAAAGGCACTAACACTAGCCAAATATTAATAGGATTTGGCAGCGACTACAAACATAAGTGGTTCACTCGTGAACTAGTTGAAAGTACTTTTATTTAATTCATGACTATAAACAGATTTTATTGACTAGTGTTGTGCCTTTAAATATACAAAAATTAAGTAAATATAAAAAAAAAATACTTTAGTTTTTCTTTGCTTTGGCTGTGTTCACACCAAAACTGACTATACGCCGCTGAATGTGAGCGAGCGCTACGCAGTTTATTGTATTTCCATACATATTCACTTTTTCGTTCACACCTAACGGACAATACGCCATTACGCTAGGCGTAGGCGCGGACATTCGATGCCGTATATTTTGTATGATTTTCACGTTCACACTGGGGCTCACAGTGAGCCTGCTCACATTAAGCGGCGTATAGTCAGTTTGGTCTGAACACGGCCTTTAATGTGTTACAAATTACAACAGTAATGTAAACCAAAGTTTAAATTATTTAAATATCAATACAGATTACAATGTAAGCTTTTTATTTTGAAATCATAGAAAAATAAATAAAAAATAGTCACTTATTTGTTCAGAAATATTTTGTTGTATCATTTTAAATAACAAATATATTATTTTTCACAAAATAAATCTCAATAATAACAACCAGTACCGATAATAAAATAAATATTAAAGCTATATAATTCTTCACAAAAATATATCTTTGGCGTTTGTTACATGTGTAAGACTAATTAGCTAATAACATAAAGTATCCCTTTGACTTGAAAGTGTAAGGCTAAACTTGTACTATAGTTATTTTAATATATTATCCTGTATTCATTATCCAGAACAAAAGCATGTTAACAACATTTACAAGTAAAATAGAGAAAAAATATATTTTATTCATCTATTTTTGCTACTTCTATGATTAAACATATATTTCATTAACTACAACTTCAAGAACTGTAAATATATTCACATAACATATAATTTAGACCATAAAATATTTGATTTTAAAATAAAATGGCACGGGAGTAATATTTCGTTTCTTAAATTAATATAAAATATATTTTCATAATTCGATTTTGTCAACTATATTTTATCACATATACTTGTATATTATAATGTAACTAGAATAAATATGTTCTTATTATAAAATATAGATTCGAAAGTTAACAAGAGCTCCATTACTCATTTGGTCCAACACTAGTATCGGCTGGTGTAAGCTCGGTCGAGGCTCCTCGCTCGGACGTTTGTGTTTTGGATGTCGAGTGACAGTCTGAGTAATGGGGGGAAGGGGCTCCTATGTCAGCGGGCTCTACAGACCCTGAGTTCCCTGTCCAGGTCTTGGAGCTGGCGTATGAAACCCTCGTTGGGGTGAATGTCTCGTCGGGAGCGCACCAGCGCCATGGCCTCATGGAAGGTCATGCCACGCTTGATCATCAGGAACGCGAGGGCGCAGGTTGCTGACCGCGAGACGCCCATCATGCAGTGGACTAATACTCGACCTGTGAAGAATATTTTTTTATTTGTAAATATAAACATAATATAAATGTTAAAAGAATCAACTAACAAATTAGCACTTAGCGCGGCGCTTAGCTGAAATAGCGATTAGCGCCCGCGTGGTTACTGGGCAATGGATCCACCCAACTCATACTTCGCCCCACCCACAAAACCTGAAAATCTAACATTGTGCACATCCGCATCTTCTTTGCCTAGGGATTTTAGCTGTGTGCGGTTCGTTGAGCACAGAATACATGGCCACAAATCACTATTTTAATGTACACATATTTTTTACATATTGGTATTTTCAAACTGTGGTTGTAGAAAGAAACTTACCTCTGGAAACTCCCTCGTCAATGAAATTAGCAGCAATGTGGAAGTACTTGGATATGTCTGTAGTAGGAAGATCCATCATCTGGAAACCCTTGTAGTGGAGTCCCGGGCAGTCGCGATAGTACAAGTGGTCAGTATCCACTTGGGTATACCTCTTGCCTTCCGCTGTGTTAAGGACATAGTTGATGCCCATACGCCGTAAAAACGCTTTGTCTTTGGCGGCAACCCTGAAATAAATAAAATAAAAATAGCCTTTATTGTCTACTACAGTTTAGGCAACCCTGAAATAATTAACCATTAAATCATGAGACTTGGGAGTTCCAATATACAATCTGAAGATTTCTATAGGCTCACTATCATAGGTTCCTGACAACAGTCAAAATTACTGTATCAATGAATTGATTAAAATCATAGCTGGGCATTAACTCGTTAATCCGTTAATCGTTAATAATTAACGAAGTTAACATTTTGATTAACGGCTTAACTTTTAAGTTAAATTCAGAAAATCTTAACGGACACGTTAACTTCCGTTATTATGTAGAAGTCCGTTAGTCGTTAATGCTTCAACCCCCGTAAGGCCCAAGTGGGCTGCGATTGGTACTACTAGAATATTACATATTCTGTGGCCGCGATAACAATTGAAATGCATTGTATCTCGTTTTTCAGCGACCGAAGGATTAATCCAATGCCTACTTAACTATTTACCGCACAGCACCGCGGCGTGGCGCTGGCGCGAAATCAGGTTAAGGGAGATCGCACACGACAGACTTTTGTGCGATCAAAGTCTGCGGCTTCCATACAATCTGATGGCGCGCGCCATGCGGAATGTATGGAAGCCGCAGACTTTGATCGCACAAAAGTCTGTCGTGTGCGATCTCCCTTAGACGTATTCTACAGTCGGTGAAGAAAGAGTAGACGCAGTACAAAATTTTCTTAGAGCAGGTACACATTGGGCGTTTAGAAGCGCGCGCTCAAAAGGTGGTCTGTATAATTCATATTATCATTTTATTTTATAATATTTGTGCTAATGGTGGAGGATCGACTCACGAGTCACGGCGCCCCTCTTGCCTTTCCACGGCGCACTAGGGCGCCGCGGGCCGCGGCGCACACTTTGGGAACCCCTGTTCTAACCTGTTAACTTCCAGAGCCTAAACCAACAGGTTTTATAAGTTCACTAACGCAACGATATAAAATGCAATTTAACCAACTATTATTTATTCTGTGATTTTACACAAATTAACGGATTAACGATTAACGTTAATTTGCGTTAATTCTTTCGAAATGTAACGCATAACGTTTAACGAAGCTAACTTTTTTTGTAGCGGAAGAACGATTAACGAAGTTAACTATTTGATTAACGGTGCCCAGCTATGATTAAAATTTAAAACATTCTTTATTGTGCACACAACACAAAGATACAGAAGGAGTACAAATTATAATTTCTCTTCCATTATGTTATAAAAACAGAGCTAATCAAAGTCAGATAAATACCGTAAGGGCCTTATCACACTGGCGATTAGCGAGCGATTTGAAAGCGACGCGACTGCGCAGCGCACACGCCGCGATGACGCGGCGTGCACGCAGCTTGCCTTCCGCGTTTTGGACACTCAGTAGCACTGTCACATCCCTAGACGAGTGTACAAAATGGCGTCCACACCACGCCGCGACGACATACTTAGGGCCTTCCTAAGTATGAATAAAAAACAGTTACTTACGCATCCCCAACGAACAGTCCCGGGTAAACTTCACTCACATCAGGGGTTGGCAAGTATGAACTGGTTGACAATCCAGACAGTCCCGACACTCCAGACCGATATGACGACAGGGAACTCAGCGCAGACGGTTGTGATGACGGCAAATTCTGAATAAACAATTTCATTTTAAAACAAGAGCTAAGTTGGCCCATATTCAGCTAAATAGCACAGAGTTACTTTTATTTTACTCTGTACTTTAACAAGAAAGTACATCAGTGAATAAATATTTGATAACTCTGTTTTGTTTATCCTTGTATAATAAGACCTTACTATCAATATTGAAATTATGTTTGTGTAGTGTACATAGAAATAAACAATTCCCCATCAAATATTATTTACAACTACACATTATTACTGAATAATGTGACTAATTTTTAAGACTTCACTGTATGTAACACTGGAAAACTGGCTTCAAAAATGTAAAAACTAAGGAATGCTATATTATAAAACTTTTGTTTATTTAGTTCCAAGCAAGCATAATCTAGCCAAAGATCTCTAAACCTAAGCATACAAAATTGATAAAATATTCAGTCCATAGAATATAGTATTATACAAAATATGTTTTTGATTCATTTAGTAGGTATAACACGTAGCAATATTTTAATAATTTACAATCTTATAACATCAGACCAAATAAAAAGACTTTTTATTTGGTCTGAGCTTATAACAGAAAATGTAAGAATGCTCTTAGCAAAACAAACGCACACATTATTATTTGAAAAGAAAAACAAATAAAAGATGTTCAATGGGAAAAATTGTAACAAACTCTAGTAGATTATAGACATTTATAAATACCATTAAAGTCCTCAAATGTGATCCTACACGCTGTTCTTTAGCCGCACTGTACGAATGATACCTCGGATAGAGTGAGTACTGCCAATAACATAAGAGAATAAAAAAATTAAATAATGAATAATGGTTGATGATTTTCAAATAACACTAACGTTTGTCAAAAAAAAAAATACATAAGTAATTTGAAATTTACTAAACAGAAAATACAGTTCTTCTTTTTCAAGCTAGGTTCATTTGGATCAGACAAAAACTATTATTACAACCTGATTATCTTAGGCTGCATCTATGATAACAAAAAAAAACAACTAAGTACTCCATAAATGGTACATTTTCTTTCTGAGTGATATTATAGTTTTGATATATTTAGTTGAAGTTATGATACAGATTTAATAAATTTTAAACTATGAATATAAATACTTATATGATAGAGTAAATCACATGATTAACCCATTGATCGTGGCAAAACGAGACACAATAGCTTTTTCAACATCCAACTACATAATATAAGCAGTTTCATACTACTGCAGGAAATGGGAGCTGTGAAGTGTGAATCACAGCCTGTGATGAAAAAGCTAAAGTTATTTACGTTCAGAAAACGCGGTCGCGGCACGTTAGTCTAATAAAATATTGCACGGCTTAGAAAAATGATATGCCTACCTATAAATGCTATATTAGGCCACAGAGTCGACCTTGAGTCTCTGCTGAATGACTCTTATGGTGTATAAATAGATTTGAGCTATTTTGGTATATTTATAACTTTAAATGCATTAAGTTAAAAATTCTTTCAGTAAATATTGCGACTAAATAATGTCGTTTAACAAAAAATACTTACAGAATCCCTATAACTCATTTTGAAACTCTTGATCTATACGCCTTTTGAGATATTATAATATCAGTAAGGAGCACTTGAAAATGTAGAATATTTTGATTCCTACTACACTTGCACTAAATAAAATTAATAGATTTATGTTTCAAGAACTTTACTTTTGTATATTTATTACAACTGCGACTTTTCCGAGTTTTCTCCGGACTGTCTCAAAATTTTCTTAATTTTTGACAGATGTCACAAAAACAAATGTCGATCTTCAGTCATCAGTGTTAAGCCCTCGCTAGACGCTTGGTAAATGGTAATTGGTAGTACCTATGAGGCTATGCGTCACAAAATATCTGAAATCCGAAACATGTAATACCGCATTTATACATTCGCACGAATAGCGAGGTGAATCACGAGGCGAATAACGAACACGAATGTGTAAACAGGCGCTCGCTATTCGCCTCGCACTTCGCCTCGCGATTCGTGGCATTCGCGTTGAGAGCGGTTTTTCGGACGCGAATCAAAGGGCACGAATAGCGAATACGAACTTACTGTACATATTCGCCTGCATTTAGTTGACCAAAGAGAATATAATCACTATGCAGTTGACAGCTAGCGTCCGACGACCCTACAAGACGTGTACAAAGCTGAACATAATATATTTATATTTTGACTTAAGTACACTGTACTGAAAGTTAGCCTATTTTTAGTACAGTGTATAACTGTATATTATAATGTTATCATGACGTTATTATTATAATAATGTTAGTACAATGTTATTATTATAGTTATTACAGTCGTTATTCTTTTCTTACTAATGCCACATATGTGTACCATTGTGTAAACTTAAGTCATAATTTAAGATATAACATTATACATACTTATACAAAAAGATTATATTTTGTTGTTAAAGTATAATATTATATTTATTAGTTTCTTAGTATTTCTGAGCGCGTAGCCCGTCGACCAACTACTATGCAGTTTGGCGGGCTAATATTATAATAAGGAAATATATTTTGGTTTTCAATACCTACAGATTAATTATAAGTACCTATTTAGTATTATTATTATGTATTATGTAATAAAAATGGAGTGGAGTGAAGGGCGAATTTTAGAATTCCTAGAATTTTACAAAAAGGAAGAGCTCATTTGGAACCCAAAATATCGCTATCGTACATTTCATAATATTTTTCATTCAACGTCGCTATCATATGAACACGCCCTCCATGCTCGTGTGCGAACGTTAAAATGAATCACCCCACGAATGTGTGAACGGTAGTTCGCGAAAGCATTCGTATACGAATGTTTCGTCGAATGTTTCGTCGATGACGAGGCGAATGGCGAACGCGAATGTGTAAATGCAGTATAAGGGTGGCTTTCGGATCTTTGCCGCGAGCGACCGCGACCGGTAAAAATTCAAATAAAATGCTACTTTATGACATAGAATATAGGTATCATTTTCTACTGCCATTTGCGTGGCGACCCACGCTGCCGCCGGCGGCGTAAAAGCTAGTGGTAGGGTAAAACAAAACCTATAGCTTATGTCATAAAGTGGCATTTCGTTTGTATGTTCGTTGGTCGCGGTCGCTCGCGGCAAAGATCCCAAACAGTGTTGCCAGATCAGGGGATTTCCCCCTAGATTTAGGGGGTTTTCGACCAAGATAGGGGCAAAATAGAGGCAAAATATCGGGTTTTTCCCCTAGATTTAGCTAGATTTAGGGGGTTTTCGACCAAGATAGGGGCAAAATAGGGTATTTCTGGGGGAAATCAAATAAGTTCAGGGGGAAATCGCCGAGACCATCTGGCAACACTGATCCGAAAGCCACCTTAAGGGTCAATTCAGACCGCAACGCGATATATATATATATATATATATATATATATATATATATATATATATATATATATATATATATATTACTTGTTAGTAGGTTTTACCCCTCGGATTTTTCTCATACCGGGCGCCTTATATATGAAAATCGATTCTTAAGGAGTAAACTCCAATATCCCCCATGTGATATTGCTCCTTTCTTATACCCTCCATACTGTGAACGTAGCAGCGCTGAAAGACTAAAAAATTTTTTCACTTTTGTATGGGCAAGGGCCCGAGCGTCACGAGTTTCCCCATACAAAAGTGAAAAAAATTGTTGGTCTTTCAGCGCTGCTATTTTCACAGTGAACTCTCTCCAATGAACACGTACACACCGTAAAGTATTATGACTTATTTTTGTTACACTCTGTATACTACGTTATACGTAGTATATATATTAATTCCATGGTCTGAATTGACCCTAACATACGCAGCTACCTGCTACTTTCACATTTTTCACCGTCCATAGTTTCTATAGGTTCCTTTTTATTAGTTCAATGATCAATATAAAAAAGTACAAACTGCAACTGTGTAAAAAAATATTGTACCGTGCTGAGTGTATTATTTGTAAAATTTTATCAGCGAGCCATAAAGGGCTTTTACCATCTTAAGCTCCGTTTAGACCAAACGAGCGAATGCTCATTCTAGTAAAGCTCTTTTGATGTAAACTAACAACGAACATTCTTTCGTTGTTCTAGTGTGTTCGCCACGTGTTCGGCTGTAAATAGGTAGAATGCTCTAATAATAATAATAATAATAATAATAAATTTTATTTTTCAGACTACATTTGGCCCAATTGTTAGTAACACTTTGATTCTTAAAAGCTAATGTTAGTATTTTAAAAATTATAAATAACGATTTAATTTAACAAAATAGTCGCTAACTACTAGAATAATATTATGAAGTTATCAACTATTTTGCTAGTCCATGTGACACAGCTCCACATCGATTAACATAAGGACAGTCCAATCGTTCTGCAAACATTCTCAGTATGCTGTTGGTACTGCTCCTCACCCGTCGCACCAAGGATGCGCATCTTTTTCGTATGGTTGCATAAAAACAGTCTACACGTGCCTCAGCGAACATCCCTGACGCGCTGCAGCGCCAAGGCAGCCCCAACAACACCCTGAACGCGTTATTGAATTGGACACGAAGAGTGCTATACGATTTTTGGGTGTAATTGGCCCACAGGCTACCCGTATAAAAGGAGGTGCAATAAGCCCTGAATAAGGCCACTTTGACATTATGTGAACTACGCGCAAACCGACGAGCGAGCATGTTTGCCCTCACCGATAGCGCTCTCCGTTCCCTCTCAATATCAGAGTCATCCTTAAGGTCAGGTGTCAAGTAGTGTCCCAAGTATTTAAATTTATAAACCCTTTCTAGGAGAATTTAGTTTGTTATTATTTTTAGCAATATTCCGCGAAATAAACTTCCACCTTTAAGTAAATGAGTGAGTGTACGCATAGGCATGCGTACAGCACCTCCCTCCTCCCACACTGCCTATGCGTACACTCGCATGCAAGAACTTGCAAACACCACCACCACACAAGCAATAATGTTGGCAAATCCGTGCAAGGCCCCTCACCACCATGCAGGTTGAAAACCTCGACGCGCGTTTCGCTCCAACACCGGAGCATCCTCAGGATGTGGACTCTACGAACAACGTCCGTCAAGTGCCGCCACCGGCCAAAACACCGCCTTTTATACCCTATCGAGCCCCGCTACTACCCCCACTACCCTCACCAGTACCCCCGAACATATTAATAAGCGGTGACGTAGTCAAGCAAGTTTGGTCATTCAACAATGCAAATCTGTTATTTTTCTTTTCTTTTATTATCTCTAATTGTTCCAACACGCTCAGCCGAAAGCCTTTATCGCATTTATGTAAAACTTTATAGGAATGGCCATCGGGCACGGTATGATTACTATCTAAAATATGTTTAGCAAAATGTGACTTATCAGGATGACCATTCCTATAAGCCGCGATATGTTCTTTATACCGAGTCTCAAAGCTGCGTCCAGTTTGACCCACATATACACTATCGCATTCAGGACAATCGATCTTATAGACACCGGACTGATATTTTTCATCAATCCGGTCTTTGTTGTGACATAAATGATGTTTTAAAGTATTATTTGTCCTGAATGCGACATGCATATCGTTGTTTTTCATTATTTTGGATAAGCGTGCAGATACCTCTCCCATGTAGGTCAAACTAGACTTATATCTAACTACCTCCTTATCAATAGGACCTGCGTACAAAAACTTAACCAGTTCTTTCTTGTTTTTATTTTTCAAAATATTATTAATAATTTTTGGACTATATCCGTTGGATATCGCAATTTGGAAAATGATATTAAGCTCATTTTGATAATTATCTTTACTAAGAGGGATCGATAATAATCTATGAATGCTATGAAAGGCCGCGAGTTTGTGTTGCCAAGGATGACATGACGATGCATGAATAGTAGTATTAGTATATGTCGGCTTGCGAAAGATTCCAATTCTTTCAAACTGAATCATCAAAGAAAAAACTCATCCCAATGAATCCTCGCGCACCATCACTGTACGGCTTGCCAAAGATTCACAAAACTGATATTCCCATGCGTCCAGTTGTCTCATACATAGGTGCACCAGCATACGAGCTGGCAAAGTCACTTAATTTCATAATAAAAGAAAAGCTCTCATTTCGGCCACCTTATGCCATAAAAAATAGTCTACAATTAGTCAACAAAATTAAAGATGTGACTTTGCCACCTCGTTGCAAATTAGTTTCACTTGATGTCGATAGTTTATTCACTAATGTTCCACGTAAGGAAACATTGGGTATTTTAAGGAATGCATTAGAAAAACGTTTACCTCCTGGTGAAAGTAATGAATTGCTTACTCTTACTAAAACCTGCATGGAACAAAACTACTTTCGATTTAACGGCGAATTCTTTGTTCAAGACGACGGTCTAGCTATGGGTTCACCTTTAAGTCCTTTGGTGGCCGAAATATTTATGGACGACTTTGAACAAAGAAATATCGTCGTTAATAAAAGTATTTTATATTACTTTAGATACGTAGATGATTGTTTTCTTTGTTGGACGGGTACACAGAGACAACTGGACGTATTTGTTAAAGAACTAAATAAAAAACATATTAAAATTAAATTCAAATTAGAATGTGAAGATAATAACACCCTAAATTTTCTCGATTTATCTATTACTAGAGTTAATAATAAACACAGTTTTGGAATCTTTCGCAAGCCGACATATACTAATACTACTATTCATGCATCGTCATGTCATCCTTGGCAACACAAACTCGCGGCCTTTCATAGTTACATTCATAGATTATTATCGATCCCTCTTAGTAAAGATAATTATCAAAATGAGCTTAATATCATTTTCCAAATTGCGATATCCAACGGATATAGTCCAAAAATTATTAATAATATTTTGAAAAATAAAAACAAGAAAGAACTGGTTAAGTTTTTGTACGCAGGTCCTATTGATAAGGAGGTAGTTAGATATAAGTCCAGTTTGACCTACATGGGAGAGGTATCTGCACGCTTATCCAAAATAATGAAAAACAACGATATGCATGTCGCATTCAGGACAAATAATACTTTAAAACATCATTTATGTCACAACAAAGACCGGATTGATGAAAAATATCAGTCCGGTGTCTATAAGATCGATTGTCCTGAATGCGATAGTGTATATGTGGGTCAAACTGGACGCAGCTTTGAGACTCGGTATAAAGAACATATCGCGGCTTATAGGAATGGTCATCCTGATAAGTCACATTTTGCTAAACATATTTTAGATAGTAATCATACCGTGCCCGATGGCCATTCCTATAAAGTTTTACATAAATGCGATAAAGGCTTTCGGCTGAGCGTGTTGGAACAATTAGAGATAATAAAAGAAAAGAAAAATAACAGATTTGCATTGTTGAATGACCCAACTTGCTTGACTACGTCACCGCTTATTAATATGTTCGGGGGTACTGGTGAGGGTAGTGGGGGTAGTAGCGGGGCTCGATAGGGTATAAAAGGCGGTGTTTTGGCCGGTGGCGGCACTTGACGGACGTTGTTCGTAGAGTCCACATCCTGAGGATGCTCCGGTGTTGGAGCGAAACGCGCGTCGAGGTTTTCAACCTGCATGGTGGTGAGGGGCCTTGCACGGATTTGCCAACATTATTGCTTGTGTGGTGGTGGTGTTTGCAAGTTCTTGCATGCGAGTGTACGCATAGGCAGTGTGGGAGGAGGGAGGTGCTGTACGCATGCCTATGCGTACACTCACTCATTTACTTAAAGGTGGAAGTTTATTTCGCGGAATATTGCTAAAAATAATAACAAACTAAATTTTAAGCTATGGATTTCCGCAAAGTAACGCCTGATTCCATTAACCTTTCTAGGAGACTTTTGTTAATATATACAGATGGGACACTGGGTGGACACCTGCCCCATACTCCAAAAACCATGACCTGGCTCTTCTTTACATTATAGATCAGGCCATGGGTATTTGCATAGGACTCACAAATGGATATTAGCTTTCTTATGCCACATACAGATGCGCTAAGTAGCACCATGTCGTCTGCGTAGCTGATGTTATTTACGCAGACGCCGTCTATATGACAGCCGACCCTGGTGCCACTGAGCTCACGTATCAAATCATTGACGTAGATATTGAACAGGGTTGGTGACGTCAGCCCACCCTGTCTCATGCCACATTCGAGACCAAATGCGCGAGACAAAGCGCCCTGCCTAAGAATCTCGCTCGATTGGTGTAAACGACGCAAGAGCGCTCGAGCAATTGCCTAGAGCGTTCTTTCGTGTTCGGACGTGCTCGCTCTTCGAGGCGGTCTCTTCAAAGGGATTCTAGTGTTCTTGATATTTTTACTTTTTGGCGGCTGGTTTTAGGTAGTTTATCAAAGGTTATTTCGTAAATATGGATTGGAGTAATGAAAAATGTTTACAAATGATAGAATTATACCATAACAAAAGATGTTTATGGGATCCAACCTTTGATGACTATAAAAATAAATTAACTACTTATCGTTGACGAATGAGCAATGAGCATTCGCTCGTTTGGTCTAAACGGAGCTATATGATTCTCATCTATAGAGCAAAAATTCTTATTCTTGATGTTCTTGTTGATTCGATTGGTGTAAACGACCTAAAGTATGTTGTAACGAATTATAGTTTACACTAAACGAATACGAAAGAATGTTCTTGTGCTGTTTTGCTCTATGTTCTTTTGGTGTAAACCCATCTTTACTATGATAAAAGATGTCCTAATTAGAATCCTAAAAAGAAGACTAGTTCCACCAAAAGAAGACTTCCTATTCCACCTGAAGCCACACTTCTTCTGAATTTAGATAGTACCAAGAATCTTAAATATAGTACCTACGCAAATTAGGATCCTAACTTTCTAAATGCTATTTCAATTTTCACTTGACTTAATTTAGACGTCTAAATTTAGTAATGTGGAATGAGCCCTTAAAACAATATAAAACCATAAACTCCAGAAAATGACATTCAATGTTTTAAACAATTGTTTTAAAGCTTTGATTGACACAAATTAGGCCACGGCTACCGGCTCAGAAAATTATATTAAAATTATACGTGCAGAAAAACCATATTATGTTCTAAAACGTTTTGTGCGCATATAGGCCAAAAATGAACAAAAATATAATATGAACTCGAGCATAAAAACGCGCGTGTGAGTTATGCGACGGGAGTTGACGGGACCTAGTTTGTAAAAATTTGTACTCAAATAAAATTGAAAAAAAAAAAAATTAAAAAATTATTTGCATCAACATTTGACTCGACGAATGTCGACGATTTAATTTATTTTTAAGAAATTATTTCCTACTATTCTCCACTTTCTATAGCGAAATATCCCAATATTTTACTGCTAGAAGATGCTATGTATTAGTTTTAATCTTAGTGACTAAAGTTTTTGTCTAAGTTCACAACGAGTGTTTACGTGCAAGATGGATGAAAAAGAAGAGTTACATTTAACCTCTCAGGAGCTACAGGTTTTGTCGGAATTGGACAGGTACCTATTATTTATTGTTTCTATTTGTTTGGCGCTCATTCAAGAAGTGTAGCCAAAAGTTCTAACTTGTTAAAAAACGCTTCGCAAAATCTATCTAGTTAGCAAAGGCACTATCGGCCTAAATAATAGCAATAAGAGCATCGAAAATACAGGTTGGGTAAACATACAGATCTCTAGGCAATATCTAGATTTTTATAGTAACTTGTATTGACAATCATTTGCTAGTTCTAGCGGAGAGTACAGTTTCCCCTTACCAATGTTTCAGTCGGCAATTCGGTTTCCTGAAACTTCGAGGCACTGAGCATGGCAGGACGAGGGCGCTTGTTCTTAAAGCTGTTAAATATTTGGAGGGCATGCTGGTACAAGTCAAGGTAAATTTGATTTTCTTTTCATTTCATATAAGTATGACTCTTGCAGTAAAACTACTTTTGTGTTAATCTGTTTCTCTGTTTGACACTTGTGTGTAGTAATAAAAATTGCGACAACCTCTGTGGCTCAATTGGTTGAGTGTGTGGCAGCTCAAGCCTGCGGTTTTGCGGGTTCAAATCCCGCCGACGGAACAAAAAGTATTTCAATGTTCCTGGGTCTGGATGTGTATTAACTATGTGTATGATATAATAAAAATCTTAAATATATGTGTAGTATAAAAGTATTTAATATATTTCCGTTGTCTGGTACCTGTAACTAAAGTCCTTCAGGTACTTAGCACGGGGCCAGACTGACGTGGTGTGAAGCGTCCATAGATATTATTATATTAATTTAAGAGCTACAAGTCAATTTTAAGCAAGTGTTTGACTCATAAGTTGAAACTTTGCTTGAAACTTTTATATACACAGCTATGATTTAATTATACATGTTTTTGAGACCTTTTTAAAGTAGTTTATCTATCTTTATTGACAGGAAGAAGAGAGAGCTTGTTCTCCGGGTGCTAGAAGAGACATATGTATAGATCCAAAAACTTATTGTAAATTGGGCCATTTTCACTTGCTGCTAGAAGACTATGCAAAAGGTACACATATTTTCTTTAAAAAGATTACTTTAACTTTTTTATACAGTCTGAACAAAAATAAGTGATAATACTTTACGTACTTTATGGGTGTGTACGTGTTCTTTGTAGAGAGTTCACAGTCATAAAAAATCAATGATAAGTCAACAAATCTTCATTTCGTTTTATAAACTGAAAATTTCATTCGAATGAGATATTTTAACTGTTGATTGTCAAATTAATAGCAATAATTTATACTGATCGATGTTTGGCATACAATATTTTACAAAAAAATATTTTGTGTCCTGCTGCGGTATGACACCCAGTCTTCTTTGCAATTTTTTTTTCTCCCCTTAAACATCTGCAATTGGCTATTTATAACCATAATCAGATATTACCTATTATTGAATTGGGTTTTATTTGTCCAAACTCCATTAAGTAAGTCCAAGTTTGCTGTATTGGCCATTTTCGCCCTATCTTTTGTCAATGTCTAGTATATTCCACTTTTTTAATCGTGATTTAGTATTAGTAGTAATGAGGGTTCTTGCTAGTGTTTACATGTTCCTGTAATCTCTTTTTTGTTCCTGTAATCTCTTTTTGTACTCAATACTGTGTCATTTAGCTTCCTCTTTGACACTTAAGATGTTTAGATGTTCGTGGATTTCTGTATTGTGTGTGAACCAAGGTGCATTGGTAATGGTCCTTAGGGTCTTGTTCTGAAATCTTTGCAGTATTTCAAGGTTCAAGTTACTTGCTGAGTTTCACAATACTTTTGTACACTAGTATTTTATTGTGTACAGATAGCTACGATGATCGTCCTATAAGCCAGTTAAGATTGTTTAGCTGCAAATTTGCCTCAGTTTTCTTGGTTTTCAGGTAAGTGGTCCAGGTAAGTCTCCTATCCAGAGTGAAGCCCAAATATTTGACGGTTGTCTTGTGTGGTAGGACATCTCCATCTAGTATAACTGGCTTACAGTTTTCTTTACGGAGAGTAATAGGAGTAGTTTGCAATTTAAAGTCATTATTTTCAGTCGTCTAACTTACTAAAAACACTTAAAAGTTTTTGTTTGTTGTTATGCTTCTTGTCATTATTTGTTATATTCACAACATAACAAAGCGACAATATTAAGACAATGAAATCAGTAAAAAGGTTCCAGGAGAGCAACCAGCCCCTAGAAACTGACAAAAACATGCAGAGGAGTTTCCATCAAGTATATTTTGAATCCATATTTTTTATTGCGGTCTGGCAAATGCGGCAGATTGCTTTTCATTGCTTGAGAGACTGATGTTGGTAACACATAATAGGACGAATGGTGGCTTTCTTTAGCCGGTCGTGGATGTCATACTGTCTGCGGATTTATTAAAACACATTTTAGTGAATCGAGATAAAATATAACAATCAGAGTTTTTATCAGCACCAGTGCCAGAGCCACCATGGTTAATCTTACAAATTCATTAAAAGCAACCTTCCGCATTTGCCATAATATTATAGTCTGGTCTGATCAATTATATGATAATCTGACATGAATTTTGTCTATTGTGACTAGAACTAATGACTACAAAAAGCTTTGAGGTGTAGTGTAATGTAAGATTTTCCACTAAGTTAAATGACAGAAAAATCACCTTAAATTGCAAAGAACATTCGGCTTCATACCGTAGCAAGACAGACAAAAGGCAATTTCAGGTAAAAACTAGGCACAAAAAAGTAAAGTATGCCAACATCAATTAGGACTAAATAATTATTAATAGCTTGACAATCAGCAATAAAAATGTGAAAGATTAAATAAAGATTTGTTGGCGTACGTTTTATATTTCAGGTTAATATTCTTCCATTTACTGTCTTCGAAAATTCTTGATAGATTTTTATTTTTTATGTATTTCATAAAATACAAATACATTTAATAATATACATAATTATGTTATTTGGAGGTGAAGCTTGTTGTAATACTTAACCTTGGCCCGAAAATCTTAATCCCTAGCTTTGATAAGATCCAATATATATAATTGGAGAGGTAAATAGTCGCTTCTATAAAGTATGATACGGCCGTGCCCGTTCACTCGAGACTTGGTTGGGACGTGACCGCACACTATGGTATTTAAATAGTATTTTACTGGAAAGGTGCTGGCAATCGCTGAAAATCATGTTTAAAGTATTTTCGCATCGTTAATCTTTGAATTTTAAGAAAACCCGAAAAAACCCGAAAAACCCGGGTACCCGGGTTTTCATTTTAAAAAACCCGAAAACCCGGGTTTTGTAAATAGGGTCCGGGTTTCGATGCCCTAGTCACGAGTTTCCCCCTACAAAAGTGAAAAAAAAATTGTTCTTTCAGCGCTGCTACTTTCACGGTGAACTCTCTGCAAGGAACACGTACACACCCTAAAGTATTATCACTTATTTTTGTTACACCCTGTATACAAAACTAACCTGGATGACCTGCTAGCCTAAGATGTGCAAACGAGAAAATTTTGTCTACATGTTTTCTCGATGTTTGATGGTTTGTCTCTTCATCTCTATTGACACTAAATGACATACATTTTTTGTAGATCTGTCATCAAAATCTATCGGCAATACACACGAGAATGAGATATATCTTGTTGTACGCGCATGCTAGATGCACTGGTGTACTTTGTATCACTGTCCTCATGTAAATCTTCCCAGCACTATTGCAATATATACATGAGCCAAATTGGTTCAGCCGATCTCGAGTTTTGGCATGATTAACAAAATTTAAATTTATTTTTATTCATCTTATATATAAAAATGGGTTTTCAAATGTGTTAGTCGCGCTAAAACTCGAAAACGGCTGAACCGATTGGATTTTAGTCTTAAAATATTCGTAGAAGTCCAGGGAAGGTTTTAAAGTGGCACGAAGTTAAACGGGACAGCTAGTATATGAATAAATAAATGACTTTTGCTAAACTCTAATTTTAATATATTTTTTGTAGCAATGTCGGCATATCAAAAATTCTATGCCCTGGAGCAGGACAATTGGAAAGACCCGTTGTTTCTCTATGGCCTCGGCTTGTGCTACTATCATTATAACGCTTTTGATTGGTAAGTACTCTCTTTATTATACTTGTGGCGGTACCCACAATTCGCCTAACATTCCTGCATCGCGCTATCGAAGTTTTCTGAGCGCGTCGGTATATATACGACAGCTGACATGTATCAAGTGGGCTTCGGCCTGACCGAGCATACCACCTCGCTCGGTCGGAAGATCTTCCTTTGTGGCCACCACGCTTATCCCACATTGGTGACCCTCGACAGAACACGCCTCCTTCATCATCATCACTCCCCGCCCCTCCGCACCGCGCCAGCCAGCATCGCCTCATCGGGTACATCGTCCACTAGCCGCAATGTACCGCGGCCTGGGCGACTCCGCATCGGCATCATCGGGCTTTCTCACTACACCGACCGGTCAGCAAGCAGAGCACATCTCTCCTGGTCAGCACGTAGCATCGGCCCCGCACGGCAGCTATCCGACTCACTGGATCCCGTGCAGCAGCTTACAGTTCCGACTCACTGGGACTCACTGCAACAGTTCCGACTCACTGGAACTCACTGGCACTGGCGACTAAAGCGAACAAGGCTTCAAGATTCGACCTCCGGTCTTCGGGGGGGAGTGATGTGGCGGTACCCACAATTCGCCTAACATTCCTGCATCGCGCTATCGAAGTTTTCTGAGCGCGTCGGTATATATACGACAGCTGACATGTATCAAGTGGGCTTCGGCCTGACCGAGCATACCACCTCGCTCGGTCGGAAGATCTTCCTTTGTGGCCACCACGCTTATTCTCACATACTAATAGTTCTGTGAAGGAATCCTTTTATGCTGACATGACTTATTTATAAATACAAATTTGTTATCACAAAAATTTACAAAGTTTTGAGGTGTAAGATGATAATTTAACAATCGGTTCCTTTAAAAATTTTTGATCTAGAACAGCGGTCGGCAACCTTTTGGCAGGCAAGGGCCACAAGGTGGCAAAACAAACTAAAGGCGGGCCGCAGACCTCACGCTCGTAATAACCCTAGAAGCTCAATATACCTACACATAATGATAGGAAATAAGATTTTATTAAAAATGGCACAAACAGCTAACTAAAACTTAAGTGGCGATAACTACTGGCAGTATTAGAAAACATTGTTTTTGATACACATAAATTATTCACGAAGGCCTGTCCCACTCGCGCGAATAGGCATCGAACTGTAAGTACCACCCGCGGGTGGCAAATCAGTAGGGACTCACAAGCGAGCGGTGACGCACGCGCACGAGTTGTTCGTTGCATACCTGCGTATTGCGTAACTTATTCGATCGCTATCACAGAATTGATATTAATCTTACAATGGACAATAAAAAGAAAAGGGCAAAGAAATATTGCGCGATGCGTACTATTCGAAACCTCTTTTGTTTACAAAAATAACTAAGTTATACAAACACTTTAAGTAGGTAATATAAGACCGGTTTCAATAATTAAGATACGGTACCTATCGAATCTAAGTACGCGTAACTAGTTACACGCGAATTTATGATAATTAAATCTACATAGTACTAAGACATAATATCTTAGATTAAATTCGAGTTAAATAAAATGTAGTTAATTAAATATAAAGATTATAATATTATTTTTAAAAAGAGACAACCCTGATTTCTTCAGAAAAGGTACGAGTTATGCGATAGAAAGAGAGCGGAGATGTAGGCAAATATAATTGTAGGCACCTAGCACTGCGCGGTCGGAATTTGAACTTTATAGTATCGTAGCATGAGTCGTTAATTATTTAAACGGGTTTCGTTAGTGGGAATTCTGTTGGTACAACTAATATATATTCTGTGACGAAACATTCACGGGCCGCAAGTAAGACGTTCGCGGGCCGCGTGTTGCCGACCGCTGATCTAGAAAGAACCATTGAAGAAATTGATTTATATGCAAATGGCGGACCAATGCCACTTAGTCGGGTTATGTTAATACAGTGTTAGACATATTGTCTGTTGACATAATGCGACCGAATTACCTAGTTCCGCCATCTGCCTATGAATCAAGTTCTCTGACACTACAATTAAACAGGTGCAAATACATTATTATCACTATTATAAGCATAACTATTGGTCGTTACTATAACTTAACATATAATAATTATGGAACCTCAAAAGTCAAAATACATAAAATCAGAATATAGACTCACTTGGATTGTATTATTGAATCACATGTCTTAATTTGATCTAATCCTTCTGGTTGTTAAAAAGAAAAATAAATCTTTTTAGAGTTTGCCTACTTTTTGTAGGCTCTGTCTGCTAGTTGCAACTTGCACACGATATGATTGCAAATGTTTTTATCAGAAACCTTCAACAACTAAAATCAATTGAAGAAATCACAAAAAGCAAAGCCAATAATTAATGATCCCACCAAAACATTTCATGTAAAATGTTGCCAAGATGACCGTTAATAAGGTTTGCCATGTGAAAAAGATATCAGATGTCATTTAGAGCTAAGCTTCTGAATCTCTGAATCTACACGGATTAACTCTACCAACCCTAACTTCAACAAATTCTACATATCAGTAAAATTTACTGATATGTAGAATTTGTAATGTATGGCTTATAGCCAAACATTTTGATGATCGTCAGTGTGTCCGTGACGAAATTGGTGTATTTTATATATAAAAAAATCTAAAGTATTAGGCTATCCATTCAATTGAGACTTTGTATGTTTAATTAGTCTATTATTGACATCACATCCTGATAATATTAACTATCTGGTACATCGGAAACAAACTCTATGAGGGTTAAAAAAAAAACAACGAAACACTTCGAAAAAAGGTAGGTAGTGCCCTTGTCCTTCGCTTGGCTCGTCTTGGCGGGGCCTCTACCGTGCCCCCAGATATTACCAACTGTATTTCCAGTTATTGGCTTCAAAATAATAGGCTATAACATTTGTAATATTTTTCTCTAGAATGGGGCTATAAAAATATAAAATATTGCTTGCTTGCTTTATTGACCGAACAACATATTTATGCGCTGTTTGTACAGCAAGTTACATATTTTTTGCATCTAGTAACTGTATCTTAATACATTTTAATTAAGTACCAAGAAGTGGTGTACAAAAAGGGGAATTATAATAAAAACAGCGAGACGGAAACAATATAAAAAAAACTATGGAAGAATGATTAAAAAAATATTGAGTAAAGATAAACTCACAATTTTTATCTACTATAATTTTTAATTTACCACTGAAATTTTTTTCTCAATAAAATTAACTTTATAACTTTTAACTTTTAGTTGACAAATTATTTTTCTGTTCTTTATATTTTAACAAACTTCATAATACTTTGCAGGTTTATTATTTGTGCAATCTTGTCTTTTTTTGGACAAAATATTATTTACCTGTGACCTAACATGTCAAATGATATTAGAAAAAGAAAAAAAAAAACGTTTTATACACGTATTTAACCTTAGGGGCAGCTAGAATGAATACAAAGGAGTTTTATCTACCTGCTATTCAGATATCCTTCAATAGTCCTAAGAACCGCCATACAGCAAAGTGCTTTCTGACTTATTTTTTACATCTGGCCCTTTATGTCAAATACATAGGGTTTACTTGCATAGAAACTTCTTTGTTAAATAAATCTGAATGGATTTATACAATACACATGTCTGGTCCAATTTTTTTACTAAAAGTCTAATTCAATTTTAACCATAAGCAAGTTATATAGTGTATTTATTTCTACAAAGTATGGGAAGGCTGGAGTGAAATAAAAATAATGTTTCAAGTAATACGACATAGAGGGCGCTACACGGTTGTATTATTGGTATAGTTAAAATTGGGAACAAATATAATGACCACCAAAAAATGCACTGATACCCTAAACTTGTTTACCAAAAAAAGATATTGAACACCAAAAAAATAAAGTCTAAAATTGCAATACTACCAGTTATGTTAGTCATGACAACACTTCAAATTGTAATCGAACACCAAATATAGTAAATGATCACCAAATATAGTAAATGATCACCAAATATAGTAAATGACCACCAAATATAGTAAATGATCACCAAATATAGTAAATGACCACCAAATATAGTAAATGATCACCAAATATAGTAAATGACCGCCAAATATAGTAAATGATCACCAAATAAAATAAATTATTGCCAAATCCTTGTGAGCAAATCAATGCAATTTATTCTGTTCAAATAAATCACTACGATTGACAAAAAATGTAAGCATATTATTAACAAAATAATCGGCCAAGTGTGAGTCGTATGGAGGGTTCCGTACCGTTTATAAAGCAAAATTAGACCTAAAATTGTGTTTTTGTATGGGTTTGGACTTGGGAGCCCCCTTTAATTTTTTTTATATTATTATTAATTATTGAAGTAAACATATAATCAAGGCCTTTGCGAAAATATCAACGTGCCTACTGGTTGCCATTATTGATATCGAGCAAAAAAGGCCAAAAAAAAAAAACACGTTTGTTGTATGGGAGCCCCCCATAAATAATAATTTTATTTTGTTTTTAGTACTTGTTGTTATAGCGGCAACAGATATACACAATCTGTAAAATTTTCAGAAGTCTAACTGGAGCGGTTCTTGATATACAGCCTAGAGAAAGACAGACGGACGGACAGGCGGACAGACATCGAAGTCTCAGTAATAGAGTCCCGTTTTTAGGGCTCCGTACTCAAAGAGTACAAACGGGACTCTTTCACTAAGACTTGCTACTGCTAAATAAAAAAAAATCGGTTGTCTGTAAAGTCGGTTTACTGACGATAGTTGAACGTGACAACGTCATAGCCTTAACCCCTCAGTTCCGGGAAAAATATATGCAAAAAAGTTGGCAGGTCAATGTGCAAAAAAAATGGCGCCCGGCCTACCCTCTTTGGAAAATTAATGTAATATGAAATATCCTTACATATAATCCATATTTTATGTTTGTGTGAACTACATTATAATATATGTTAGATTTTCTATCTATCAAGCCATCATAATATAGTATTTAGTCCGATGTGATATTAGTTTCTCAATTATAAACTTTAGAAACTATAATTAGTGACTTGTTCAGAAGAAATAAACGAACACTTTATTCTTCATATATTAAGTCATACCTTGACACGTAGGAAATAGAGCACAATTTTGAATAGCCGAAATAATACTAATAGCTCACAGATTGTTTATTTATTTTTCATTCAGAGTGTGGTCAATGTATCAAAGGTCATAACTAACCAAACTTCTTTGTACAAAAGTATTCTCTAAGTCATCGAAATACATAATATAATCGAAACAAAGAGCGCGGCCCAGGTGGGCCTTACGATTGTTGAGAGACTTGAAAGTGTAAATGGAACGCCTCAGAGCTGTCAGCGAGGTAACGCCGCATGAACTGTCACGTTTTTCGGGCGCGCAGCCCATATCGAATTATAAGACGTTATCACGTCAAAATATATTTGGTTATAATTTTACATTAAAATGCTAATGTATAATGTTGGTGATCATTTACTAATTTTGGTGATCGTTTACTACTTTTGGTTTGACAATGATTTATTTGGAGTCATTTTGCATAAATAGGATAGCGAGATAATAAATCTTTGGTGATCATTTTACATTAAAATGCTAGTATAATGTTGGTTGTCATTTAACTAATTTTGGTGATCATTTTTCATTAAAATGCTAGTATAATGTTGGTGATCATTTACTAATTTTGGTGATCATTTACTTATTTTGGTGATCATTTACTGTTTTTGGTTATAAGATGTTAATTCTATGGTTATCATTTTTCACTAAAATGGTGGTCTGTATTTTGGTGCTCGTTTACTATTTTTGTCTGTGAAATGTTACTATTTCTGGTGATCAGTTAATTATAAGTCGTTAAAATTTAGGGAGTGCCTCCGCTGCCGGCGCCGGCTCCCAAAAATATCAGTAATGGGAACCGGCGGTAAGTATACTGCCGGCAGCCGAGATATAAAACAACGGCTGCCGGCGCTGGCACTCAAAATGGGAGCCGGTGATAATGCGTAAAGCGCTAGGTTCCAGTGCCGATACACAAAATTTAAAAAGAAATAGTTATAATCTCAAATATATTCGACTTTACCGACTTCCAAAGGTGAAAGTTAGGTACGGTACCTATTTGTTCGGCTGTGGATATTTTAGTTTTTTGTGATGCATTTTCTTAGCTTAGCTTTACATTAGCTACCTTTTTTCAGCTACCAAAAAAGTACCACCAGTTACCAGTTCTAAACCCCGTGGTATACTTCCGAAGGTACTGAACAGAACTTCAGATTCCTTTAAATACATGTTAGAGAGTTTCAGCGTTGTTTATAGAAGCAAAGATATTGTATTACTATTAAGCTACTGTGCAGATCACATTTATCAGCATCATCATCACCACCATTAACCCATCAAGATTCAAGCCCCATACGAGCACCGGTGATCGCGGCAACAATATAATACAATAGCATTTCCAAGAATCCCCGATCGAAAGATTCAAATATGCATCCTTACAATACTTATCTGATATCTTTAAACGAGCAATTCTTATAATTCTATAATTGGAATCTCGGAATCGGCTCCAACGATTTTAATGAAATTTAGTATGTAGGGCAGTGTTTCCCAAACTTGTCGGGACCGCGACCCATCTACAAGAAAGCTTAAATTTCGCGGCCCACCACAAGGTGTGGACTTGTGTCTTCATGACACAAGTCATGAAGACAAAAAAACAGCGGTATGTGGCTGCCGCAGCATTTACCCGTTGATTCTTATCGTAGTTCACCACCATATCATCACCGTCAGCCTACTGACGTCACTGCTGGACTTGGGCCTTTTCTAAAGCTCGTCACCACACCCATTTTAATTAAGAAACGTACGTAAGTACGACAATCGTCCTATAGTTTCAGGGCCCATCCAAAATCTACCCGCGACCCACTGCCCACACTTTGGGAAATACTGATGTAGGGGGTTTCGGGGGCGATAAATTGATCTAGCTAGGAATCATTTTTAGAAAATGTAATTTTATTCGTGTTTTATCGAATACCGAGCAAAGCTCGGTCAAATAGCTAGTGACTATTTATGATCTTATTATTTGTATTTTTCATAGTCCTTTAGCTCAAGGCTGATGTTTTTGATCATTATTTTGTCATTTGACAAGCGATGTTTGCCGAATAGGCGCCGGCAGCCTATTCGGCAAACATCGCGTGACTTCGGCAAACTTTGGAGTTCGGGAAACAGCGCCGGCAGCCAATTCAGCAACCGGCGCCGGCAGCCATTTCGGCAACCGGCGCCGGCAGCGGGGGCACTCCCTAAAATTTAAATTGAAAATACACCACAATATATAATAATCTTTATTTTTATTGTTTTTTGAGGACTGGACTGTAAAATATCAAATTTAAATGTTTGCTGGGAACGTAAGTTTTAAACTTTTTATGTGACATTGCAATTCTTACTCACAATTTTAATTAATATTTATGCCACATTAACGTATCCTTTAAACAAGGTTAAAGTGTGGTAAATATGGGGTGATTCTATTTTAAAATTAAATATCGTAATATTATAATTTATGCTTATCACTGGTTCATAAAATTGTTACAAATTACAACTCATGTAATATTCAGAGTGTTTTATATAACACAATAATTATTGTTTTATTCATAACTTTTCTGATCTTGTCACATGAACTTGAAATAAAATACATTATGTAACTTCTGCTACTCATACAATATATTATAACGCATCAACCTTCTATTGTATTTGAGAAATTCCTTTTACAATTCTATTTCTAGAGTAAGTGGTTTCTGATTATTACTTTTTTTTATATTTTATCTAAAGTGTAATTAAATTCGATATTAGGAAACTGGTTAGGTCAAATTTATTTTTATAATCTCAATAACAAGTTTTGAGTTTTACATTGTGTGAAAAAAATATCAATAGTCTGTGTAAGTACACTATTTATTCTGCAGCTACTGATAATAACGCGAACGACGACAAACTTACAAAATATAATAAAACTGGGGTTAAAATGTGTCAGTTGTGTAAATTGATAAATATTGGGTAAACCGAAATAGCTTTATTTTCGTACGGGACAGGATGTCGTGTTGATGTTCGCCGCGATATCTGTTTGTGATTCCGCGGCCGTAGGACAGTCGCGCGGAAGGGCCGGCGGGGGGCGGGGCGCGGCGGGCGCGGCGCGGGGAGGGGAGGGGCGGGGTGCACGCTGCAGCGAGGTCGTCGTTCGCGCGCGCCGCCGACCGCCGTCAGTCGGGAGCGGGATGCGGTGACGTAAACTGCATCGGCGCGGGCCGCTAACGTAGTGTAGGACGGGACGTGTCGTGCTTCGATGTTTATGTATTGCGTGCGTGCGGACGATCCTGTGTGACTGTGTCCTTGTTCCGACGACTCCCCCGATCTTCACTACGTGGGCCTCTGCGGTCCGGTCCGCCCGTCCGAGAGGAGCCCCAAAATGGTGAGTGCGGTCGAAGCTCCCGATCGTAGTTTGTTTACGTCGGCCCTAATGCCGCCTCTTTCTCTCGACCTGCCGCCCGTATCCCTACGTCGCGTTCGCACGCGACTCTATTTTGTTTTGTTTCCGAATTGCAGACACCTACGTCGACGGCTCCGAACCCGGTCCCTTCTGTAGGCTGCGTTTTTTGTGTGTGTGCATGTATTGTGCATTTTTTGTAGTATTTTCGCAGGTAGTCGAGAGGACGTCCTTTTTTATTCGGCGAAGCGATTTCGGCGAGACGAGCCGAGGAGGGTGCAGCGGCGAGGGTGTATTCGCGTGTGCGATTGTTTTTACTGAATAGGCCCAGCGCTGCATAAAATGTAGGTCGGTCGGTGGAAGTGCGGCCGTGGCGAGTGCACGCGATGTCGGGCCTCGGTCCCTTCCATGTCGTAGATAAGTATACGCAACACAATACCAGCGCTACCCTAATGTATTCAGACTGGCATCTATTGTTGCTCCGATATTGTTACTCGAAATTGATCAAACTTGCGAGTAGTTTCGACGTTCTACACGGGTAATTTGACCAGAATAATGAAGTAGTAGGTAACATTTTTGCTTAATTATTTAGTCGGTAACGGTAAAGTTGGGTTTTACTACAGCGATAAGTTGAATGGAATTTACGTGCGAGTTTCATAATTATATACGTGCGTAATGCGAAAAGTGAGTCACATTATAGTCGCGTTGGTTTCGCGCACTTTTGTCCGCGCCCCATTGGCCGACCAGTCAGCGGCGATCTGCTCGCAAATTCACGATGACACAAACATTTGCGGAAATACACCTTACGAAAATCCCAATTTTTTGTCGCACCTTTGAGGCATATCTTCAAACGTATCCGGAATTACTCATCCAAAACCGTACAACTAATAACACAGGGGAGCAAGAAGCGTTCCCAAGGAATTTAGATTAAAAAATTACCATATCTCAAGAAAACGCCCCAACTAAAGAGAAATCAAATAGCAAACAACAGCAAATCCCGTCAGGATATATTTGGGAATGGAATTTAAATCAACACGTTTATCTTGATTCCCGTATTGACAGATGTTCGTTCTTCCGGGATGCGCAACCCCTCGTGCAAGCTGGTCGATAACTCCACGGGTACAAGACGAATAAATTATACTTACCATAAATATTCGTAATTCGCTATAGAATTTAAATACATATGTACTGACAAATATGATAATTTGCTACCTTCGGTAAACTTTTTGGCTTCCCATTTTGCACGTGTTCGCACTTGCCTCCAAAAAAGTGTCCTTCGACTTATATAAAACGAAACGATATTGGGTATACGGTATAAATATGGAAAGCGACATATTTGTATAATTCATTTTCTACTAAGTATTCAGTACACACTACACACCTAATATAGCATTTGGAGTATGAGGAATATGGCACATATCTTCCAAATCCAAATTACATAATCAAAATCATTAAAAAATCTTGAGAAAGCCATACATTGTATGTATTTATAACTTCGTTGAACTATGTACAATGTCCATATTTAGCTCACCAAAATTAATAAAATAACAAAGGATAACTAAGTACACAACAAAGGATAACTAAGACAACGAGGAAAATCGCGGAAACGTTTTATAATTAAAATTAAATTAGGTAACGCGGCAAGTCAAGTAATAAAATGCCCAAACGAACTTATTCGTTAGAATTGAAGAATTGAAAGGACTACTTAAACACAAAGTGATATGAATGCCACGATTTGCCGATTTGGCGATTAGTAAGCCTAAGGCCACGCCCTGTAAATTTTTGGGAATTAAAAGAAATGCCATGAATATCTAAAATGTTCGCATATCATGTTATCTACAGTTCGTTGTCCTGTATAAAATGGACATTATACGTATTAGCACGGAATCATCCATGTTGTATGTAACGAATCGCGCCATTGATTGGAGTTAACCGGTCCGAGTATTTTCAATTTCTCACCGCTACGCTGTCGGCTAACGGTACGTCTAGCTATACACCTGATCTGTTTGTTTAGAACGGGCCCTTTCTATAACCTTAAAAAGCGGATCAATTTGTAGCGTACTATCATAGTAATCACGTCGATTGTCTACAATCTCTTGTATACCACGAATACACTCTCCAGATAATGATCGTTGTTTATGGTGTTATTTCCAAGAGTTTCTTCGCTCGTTAATCCCTAATAATTTTACCTTTGTTCTGTAAAGTTTCGAACGTATTGTTTCGTTCTTGTTCTTATGTAATCCAAAACCGATGTTTCCTGCGCTGAGATTCATTTGTCTTTATAATGCCCCGTTCAATTGTTCGTTTGATTTAATGCCTTCGATTTCGTCGAATTCCATATATTTACGTATTTCTATTCACGGTGCGTAGCTCGTTGAATGGTTCTGGTAATTCCGTAATAGTTGTCAGCTTTTCGGAACTGGTTTAACGGCCACGAGCTGGTTGCACATTTCATGTGTCTAAAGTGAATTGTGGGTATAGCTAATAGGTCTCGTAATGTATAAGGCAGCTTGCGGTGGCGCGTGCCGGGCAGGTGTAGGCCGGCTGCTCCCACACCTGTCACATCAGCTGCTTCTAGCTTTCTTTATTCTATCATTCATACATATAAGCCTTACCCGCTCCTTCCGATAATCCTTAAAAAACCACTTCCAATTTATCAGACCTATCAAAATTAAAATAGTTTTTGTCGATGATATCGCAAGTGGTAATTGGAGACTGAACTCTGAAATGTATCCTTGAACTTGGGACTTTTTAGCACGTTCGAAGATTATGTAACCCTTGCTAATATCAAACGTCAATGTTACGTACTTGGCGATTGTTAGTCATCTTATCGCTCATAGTAACACATCCTACTTCTGTAATGCTATCATAGTACTCATTGTTTCGCGTAGTAGATAGATAGTAAGCGTAAGGACGATACAATGATAGTAAATTCTTTTCGAGTATGGTTGCTGTCTTTATTGAAACGGGTCATGACTTTAGAACATGTTTATGTACATAATACATATACATCAATATATATCAATGACGACTTCGGATATATTATGTTATTGGGTTAACCAATTCTGAACTGTTGCCTCGTGTCATGATATTTTCATATTTGTTTTTCCTTGCAATGTTCTTTTGATTTTTTACAGCAACGTGTACAATGTACATCGTTTATGTTTACCTTACAGATGTCATGTTTCTCATGTTTTAACAATCAGTTGTCATTAACAATAGCATGCGGCATATCGCATACTCCAGCGAGTACCAACATATTCGTATAGTTTTACGAACGTGAATACTTTCACTACTACTAATTGCTTTGTCATGATTTTAGAGATTCTTATACATAACGTGAGTGTTAGTAATGTATCTTTTTATTCTCTTTGGCTTACCTTTTCTGATTTTCTTTTTTACTTTTTCTTAACGTAAGAAAGTTGCTAGCTAGTTTCATATAACGAGTAGGCACGTCTCTTAAAATCCTGCGAAATCTCCCAGACATACATTTTTATGGATTAATGTAAATGTAATTCTAATTGTTGATCACAACGCCTATTTTGAATTATAATAATGTCAGCCTAAGCATAAGCGAAAAGCCACTGAACGACATTTATTTACATTTTTATTGCTCGTTTAATTGCTTTATTTTTCATCATCATCTATTAAATACGTCGCTGCTCATTTGATTTTATGTTTAAAGTCTCATTTAACATCCTCAACCTTTTCTAGCGCTTCTCGAAGATTGAGAGTTATAAAGTTGCCAGCAATAAGTTGTACTCGATGACAGGGTCTGGTGGTTCGTGTCAAAGTACTACAGGTCTTTGTGTTTTCGCAAACAGCATGCTTCCCCGGACCGGTTGGGCGACGCGTGCGGTTATCCGCATGTAGGCGTGCAATTAACTTGCAGATGCAATGCCACTGACCTTGCGCCATTTTTTATTTTTTTGACCCAACCTTTTGCTAAACTGCCAGTTTATGGATTTTATGCTTAACTAAGCTGAAATTGATTTCGTATTGGGGTTTACATGCTTCAGTTCATTGGATCTGAGTAACAATTTCATGCTCCTGTTTTATTGTTTTAATTTGATATTTTTGATCCTCTTTCTTATTTTATTATTATTGTTGTTTCTTTGTAAATTACTTAGATACTATTTCAATTTCAAAATTATCAGATTTTCATGTATAATAGGAATATTTTTCTCATCATTAGGCGTACAATAATTATTACAAGTGTGTTACGCAACATCGTTCGTTATGCGAAGACGTAGGACGGCTCGGCGAAGCAGCGTAGTAACAGACTAACGGGCCTAACCGGAATTTGTGTTCGAAGTGTTACATACATCGACGAATACTCTTGTCTATTTATATAAGCCGAGCGGTGGAACGCTAGTTTTGGCGTGCGCGGTTTCCGACCGGAGCCGAGTGCATCTAAGTACGGGAAGACGTGCGGGAGGGGCTCCCTCTGCCTCCCGACGTGCGCCGCGTCACGTACGCATTGTGCCCTTTTTCGTCTACCGAGGGGCAGCGCGCGCCGCTCTGCCGTTTGTACCTCAATCGAATCCTCGACTTGAGGGCGGCATCGGCGCCCTCCCCCGCGCCCCTCTAACCTACGGGGTTCCATCGCGGCCTACATTTAGGGCTCGGTCGTCTCGTTACGAAATAATCGTAGTGGTCGAATTGGGTCATGCTTTCCGACCGGGCCGGGTTAAGTGATGTCCCGGCGCGGTCGTCGACACTAACGGAGAGCACTATTTATACCTGCGGAGAGCGGTGTGCTGCACCGGAACTCGACCGCTGCATCGCTGCAAGCGTCTCCTCTGTCAATGACCTCCTCAGCATTCGAGCGTTCGCTTCCTGCATCAAATATTAAACGAACTACGTTGTAGTTTACTTAGTTTTGTTGCAGCAAAAAGTTCGTTTGAACTTTGAAGCGTTTTACTCGAGCCTCTCACGTTTCTCGGTAAATGGATGCTCCATTTACGCTATATTTTAGTGCCCCTTCGCTTGAATCTCTTCCGTAATTATTTAAAGTATCTTTAGTGTATTGTATTTGAACTGTATATATTTAAAATTTCATAAACTTTATTTATTTTGATAGAGTTAAAATTTTAAAACTTAACTTCAATAATTGTAGTCGAGGATTCAATCAATGAATTGTAAATTAAGCAGCCAATGGAAATGATGTATTAATTGTGCACAGTCGTCGTGGAGAGATACAGAGGAGTCAGGAGCGAGTATGTACTGTGTTCGCGATCATTGTCCGCGGCGGAATTTCCGCGAAAAAATCCATACGTCACGCGGCGCGTCACCGGGCGAAACGTCACAAGGCCGCGATCTAGCTACCCGCAGCTTCTCACTGGACGTAGTACATTTTTTTACTGATCACATGTTTGTGACGCGAGCCCCAATGTTTTTTCTACTCCTTGAGTATTCTGTCCAAATAGATATAAACTGTTGTGCTTGATGAGTTTTCCCGAAATGTACAATAGAAGCAATTTAAGCGTCGCCAACCGGAAAAACCTGCAAACTCTGAGCGTTCGTGTCGTAATGTGCTAATCGAGTTATCCTTAATTTTCATTCATTAAAATTATCTGACCTGCGAATTGCGTCAATGAGATAGCAACTACGAAGGCTCCTTATCTCCAAATTAGGTAATGGTGCTATATTTAAATGTGATACAATACGACGGAGATTACAATTACAACTCCTTGCGTCATGAAATCCTGTTACGTTAGTAGTAAACTTCGCGGATGATTCAGTATATATCTCGAGTAGTAAATAAAATTCCGACTAACGATGACTGTAATTTACGAAGCGAGGAAGGTGTTCTCACGGATGGCGCGCAGCGTTCTTGCCGTTACATACAATGGGCATTAGAAAGCGGCCGGTGACCGCAAAAAGGGAGCACGGAAAGGGCTCCGATCCAACGCTTCGAGCTTGCGACACGGCGTTACGTCACCGAACGCGATAACCTCCGGCCGCGTCCCACGAATCTAACAAATGTCCAAGAAATCGTATGACGCCGAACGCCGAACGCCATATTCCCCACGCATATGTACCCCACCGTCAAATAATGTCTGACGTAGATGGCTTTAAAATCGTTCACAAAGGGTTCAACCCTTTTATAATCCCGATGCTAGGGATGGGGCAGAGTTTTTAATTCTCCTGCATGTAAATAAGTATTGGACTTGTTGCGACACTTGTGTGCCATGAATTGTGGGGTAGTTCTCAAGGGCACTCCGACGTTTGTAATGTAATAATAGCACGGAATGATCAGTTCGTTAGGGGAGCATTATGCACGGAACTTAGTTTGCTAAAAAGTTCGGATCAAAAAACCTTTTTTGTCAGAAGCATCGTTTGTACTCTCGGTCGGCCATTGTTTTAGTTAATGCATTATACTCCCAGCTGATGCGTGCTGTTTACATCGAATACATAAATATTGTGCGAAACCTGTTCGGAGTATATTGTGCAAATATCGTGGGTGGAATCTTTGTTTTTTGTACTAACGTAATACGACTGCGTTTCTTGCAGCGCAGAATGCAGTCGCGATGAGCTCGCTTCCTCATTACTTGACCTCGCATCGTGCACAATGAGGTTCGTGTACACGAACACTATGATATACTTGCACACACGTATCTGTGGGCGTGTTCCATTGTTGTGGGTCGACTGGATGCAGTCATCGCTATACGAAATGTAGAACATTATGTCACATTTTAATGATTCACGCCGCAATGTTTTTAAGTTATTTATTGGGTCAAGTTTTTCTGGCGTCGCGCGCGTCGTATTTACATCTGGCTTCTCGACTTTTTCATCTTTAGGCACGTAAAACGTTTCGTTTCTCGCTATTTCGTCTTTGCGAAATACTTATGCGAATGTATAAGTGATGTTTGTGTCGGTTCGCGATGTTGTCTCAAGTACCGTAATGATGGCCTCTACGTACCTGGTGCGCTTGCGGGCTTCCACTAGAACCGGCTTATTTCTAATCTACCATATATAGTCGGTACTTTGTCATTGAATTTACTGCCACATAAGGTTGCTCGTGCAGCCTGTCGTGTCGATAGGAAATCGTTTATTGATTACTGTCCCTTATTTATATTCCACGTTTGTGAATTGTGATTGTGGACTTACGTTTAAACAACAGGCTATTCATCACACTGCACTGTTATTCACTTTTGCAGTAGATTGATTCGTAGTTTTAACACAAAAAGTATTTAAATCTCATTCCTCGTCTAACCAGTGACAAATGTTGTTACTATTTCATTTACTACGCTACGATGAGCCTACTAATTACTTACTGTATTGAAAATGGCTTCCCCCTTTAGGGAGATCGCAGACGACAGACTATCCGTGACGCACTTTTTATACTGTGGAAATAGAACCTATGCAATTATATTATGCAGTAACGCACATGACGCGCAATAAGTCCGACGCACAAAAAATTCGTATAATTCTGGCAGACCGCATCGCGCCGCTTCGCGCGGCGCCGCACAAAAAGTGTGCGAAAAAAATAGAACGTTTTCTTCAACACGCGCTAACGCAGACGGCGCATACTTTTAGGGAGATCGCACACGACAGACTTTTGTGCGATCAAAGTCTGCGGCTTCCATACATTCCGCATGGCGCGCGCCATCAGATTGTATGGAAGCCGCAGACTTTGATCGCACAAAAGTCTGTCGTGTGCGATCTCCCTAAGTCTACAATCTACATTTGTAGTGACGTAACGTACGCGATCTATTTAATTAACATGGCGCCAGATATCGATGTAACGATGTTAACTCATGAAATACAAAACAGACCAGTAATTTATGATATCTCTAACAGTGGCGGGGCAAGACCTAAATTTTATGTGGGCAAGATATATCTTGCGAGGCCCCCTAAAATATATTATGCGAGCCTTGGATGACGCTATAGAACGGATTTATTGAGAGAAATAATTTTTGATAAGTACCTAAAAGTTTTATTTATAAAACTTTTTATTTATGAATATTTGAGTATCACGTACAACTCGTAAAACCTTTAAAAAAACCTAGTGGTCCAAGGGGCGCGAGGCGCCTAGGACCGCGAGGCCGTGGGCGGTCGCCCACACCGCCCACGCCTTGCACCGCCTCTGACCTCTAAGGCAGAATAATGCAGAATTGAATGTTTAATATGGAACTGTCCCTTCAATAATCTGTCCGAAATTATAGGATGTACCCAAAACTTTCTATTTTTTCTTCTTTTTCTGTACTTCAAGTACAAAATAATACTTCGCGATCTTTGCACGATTTCCATAGCGTCTACGTCCCTACAGTTCAGCGGACAGAATGATCGAAGATGTGCGTCGTGTGCGTTAAGTCTGTGAAAGATCCGCGAACGACATTCGTGCGCCTTTTGTGCGCCGCAGACTCGATCACACAAAAAGTGTGACGTGTGCGATCTCCCTTATAATTTCACGCTCAAGTTTATTTATATTCATGTTACGATGGTTATCTAATATGTATTAGATTTAATCGAATTAAAAGTTGAATGGTCTATTTATTTCTTGAACTGGACATTCGACTTGCTGAAGCTAAAATTGAATTAGTAGGTCTAAATTTTAAACTGAGCTCTTTGAATAAAGTTTGCAATCACGTATGAAGTAATTATAGAACATTAGACACACGCAAAAACAAATTTAGTCAACAAATTACCAGAACATGACTGTTTTAGTTGCTATGTGCTTATGTTAAAGAGTATCACCTACGTTTTATGTTCTTTCTAAGGTCAGTCACGTAAATTATGTATTAACACATTGTCACGCGAATAATATTATGTACTTGTATTTACAAAATGAAAATATGTATTTAATACACCGCTTCTATACTATTAGGGTTAGAATTTTTAACAATATTAATATTATACGGTATAATAAATGATCAAACGAACTTACCAAGTGAAGTTCGATCATTATTATGTGAGTCGCTTCATTCGAAGATATATAATTAACCAAAAGTAGATTATATCTTCGAATGAAGTGAAGAAATATAATAAATGATCAAACGAACTTACCAAGTGAAGTTCGATCATTATTATATGAGTCGCTTCATTCGAAGATATAATCTACTTTTGGTTAATTATATATCGAAGAATGAAGCGAAGAAATATAATTTATACAGTGCTAAAATTTACTTGTTATACGAATAACAAAACTTCTTCTATGGACTATGAGCATTGTTAAGAGTATAAAAAATGTATAAAATGAAATGAATAAATTTCTTTAAATTTAATTTGTAAAGAATTCCAGTAAGTTTATAGTGCCCTTCGTATAGTTTATTCAAAACCGCCTTGAGCGTTGATTTGTTTAAAATAGCTACTATAAAATTATTTATACCGTTACAATTTCTATTCATGCTCGGTGAATCATAAAATAAGCTCACGTTTAGTTCTAGTCTAGACCTATAATATGGGTCATGGGAATGCGGAATAAAACTAACCCCGCTCTGATATCTGAAATAGATAAAATGATAACTATCACTACAAGCGCTGAAGGTTTAGGAATGAATTTTTAAAATAAACACAAACATGTAATGGAATTTCAAAGATGAAAGAAAGAACCAATCAAAATAATTAACAAATAGAGGATGTTTAATAACTTGACCAAAAAGCGAAAAGAAAGACTTGCAAGGAAGTAACGCCTTGAAAAGAATCGTACGAGTATGACTAATGGTAAACCTCCATTAATATGGTGTGGGCTATATTAGTGTTAGTTATCGTACGAAAGTAGGTCAAATGGTACGACGGCAGCGATAACCGGGCCCTAGCTGATTACCAATTGCAGTGAGTTAGCTAATATTGAGCATTCTGGAGCAATATACAATGGCTAAAGGCATGGAAATTACTCGAAACTTGCTCATTTACTTCGCTTTTAGAGGATTGTCTTTATCCTTCCCAAAGTTTTACTTCAGTGAAAGGTGTTCTTTCTTACAAATACTGTTTAACTTCGTAACTTTTAGCTTGATCTTCAATACTATAATTGTGTTTCTCAGAAATATCGACAAAAGTTGAATTATACTCAAGTTCATTATATGTAAATTAATTAAAGTTGATTATGGACTTCTGTGAGTTAAGCATTTAGGATTGGACACAGATATAACCTAACGGATATAGATAGTATCATTATTTGCTTATCCTTCAGTAAATTGCAGTGTACAAATTGAGTTGATTTTATTATACTTACACAAGATATTGAAACAACGTTAATAATAATTTTACGGCCAATATTATCTTGCAGTGCTGTTACTGGATATCTAATCTCGTTCTCATAACGAAGCGGTTGCAATCTGTTGCCGTGGGACGACCAAGGCCATGATGTAAGTCAGGTGTGCAGTGTGCACGTAAAATGCATCGGTTGATTGCATCACGAAACCCCGTCACGAGTTCTATCCGAGTGTAATTGAACTTGGTGCAATCAATTGTTCGGGATAAAGCCAATCTAGTCGCTGGTTTGGTCGTGTGAATACTGAATGCAGAATCTAAATTCTAAAAGGTTCGGCAGAAAACGGATAGATTTGACGGTTGCTCGATGCTACCGAACGATAATTTGAACTGAATGATCAAATTTTCAAATTCTAGGTTAATCTTTAACCAAAAGAAGCCACAAAAACCTCGACAGTATTAGTACTCGGTAGCCACTACATGTAAATTATCTTTCGAAAATGTGGAACAACCAGAAAATTAAAACAGAATCTAAGCGAATGTCATAACTCTGCAGTTAAAAAGCCGACCTTGGCAATAATTGCTTGACCCGTATTCGTTTTATACAGTAGTTAACGGGGAAGTGGGTTATTATTACACTTTGCTCGTTCCCTTTGCGAGTCACCGTGGGAACGTCTCGAGCGCTCATTATGAGGAATCACGTGGAGCGGGGCACACCTCGCACCTAGCGATAGTTCAATTATGTAAAGTATGAGCTGTGATGAACGAACTATAAATAGCCGGCGATCCGTCCTTGAGCCGTGCTGTGAAACTGGGTCAAGCCTCATGGCGGTGCTCCCCGCGACTCGGCCCACTCCAATTACCCGCGACATCTAAGCGTTCTTTTCTTCGCTCATGTATTTTTTCTGAAATCTTCAAAAAGCTTCGTGATCAAAGTTAAACAGATGTTACTTATATTGTATATTGTATGCGTGTATTTTCGTTACCTGAGCGATAATAATGGTCCCTCGGCGGGCAGGTAGTTATCGTTCCACATCGATGTTGTAATATCGATCATTTGGAATATGCTGGAAACTAACGAGGCCCTATCGTTTCCCCTGTCGATATAATGCTACATTGTATATTATACGGATTCATTGTTTTACCTTCCACGTTTTGTATAAAATTGTATTTCAATTGAGTCAGGTAACTGTTAAATGAAGTAAATTTGTGATGTCTCCTGACTTCACTTTTTAGAATCAAGAAAATTTTGGGTGTTTTTCTAAACAATTTTTTTTCTCATCTGTTAACATCTAGAAATTGCTATCTATCATGTATGCCGTTGCTATTTTATTAGTCTCTTGCTTGACTCACTCTACTTTTTTAATCAAAAAGTGCATTTCTCTTTTGTTATTAATTTCCAGTCTAGTTGCAACAATGCAGTAATGATTATGTAGCTACATAAAAACATATTGCGATTACGGTGGATAAAAATATACTATTATTTAGTTCATTATGTTTATTTACTTGGTCCAGTGATTGTTTTCTTTTGTTGATAAATACTGTATCTATTCATAGCAAGGGTTCTTTTGTCTCTTTATCTTTATCAAAGACTGATAGACTTGATTCCCGATTTGATTGAGATCAATGACAGAAGTTATCTTTGCATATTTTGTTCTTTCTCTATCCTCGAAATCTCTTAGTATGAAATATTTGTAACCAAATGCTAACGCTATACTTTTTGTCCTATTAAATACTACAAAACGTTCGAAATTCTATACGTCTATATTCAAATGTGGAATAATTATTAGGGTCACGCAGTTCCTCGTTAATTAGTTGCTCATGTGCGGCACTCGTTCTACTCGTACCTTCTACGTTACTGTAATACAAACGCTTCACGATAAATTGCTTTTTATTTTTAGTGTGGGGAAGGTGATTTGAAATTGCGTCATGCACAGCATAAAATATTTCATTATTTTTCGTTTGTTCGAGATCGTACGGCTTCCCGTCGAAATTGAATTTATCAGAAGCGTTTGATACAAAATTGATAGGAGATATTTAAACGGAGGTCCGAGTGGAGGAGGAGGCTCGGTGAAAGCCACGTCCGCCGCGAGATGGGAGTGCGTGCGGGTAATAGACGCTCAATTTGAGTTCGGGACCGGACGCCGCAGCCTCCACCTGTCTCGCTCCTTTGTTTCGGCTCGCAAATGTCAGCGGAGGTCATCTAAATAAAGACGTTGCCGTTCGATTTTGGTCCCGATCCCCGTCTAGACGATGCGTTGTATGCGACGTCCGATCGATTGTACCGAGCCTCAGACGGTCATCGACCCCGCGGCGCATCTGTGACGTCACGCTTCGGTGATGCGCTCCTAACCTTACGGATGTTGACAATGCGTCACTTTTTGTCGGCCGCGTCTCGGACCTCGACTCTACCATCCCGAATCACCTTATCTCCGAGCTCCGGCATTCCGAACCCAACATTTTTTGGGGCTTTCGAGCGACGAAGCGTGTCGTCGAATTCTCGAATTTCGGAGTCATAAAAAAATTCCCATTCTTAATCAATTGTTAAAAGTAATAAAATTGTTTTTGTAAACTGCGTGGATAATAAATTCTGACAATTTAGCGTGACCGTCGACGATACGAGTATTTAGTTTTACGACGGTCATTGCACCGTCTACGTAAACGTCGGTCGACCTTAAAGGACGAAAATTTTATAATACGTTGCCCTTTCTAGAGATGTTTCGGTCGCCTAATTGTTCCTCCCCAATTTCGCTTACTTTGTATGGCTTTCTCGTAATGTTTTTTGCGTTGCGTAACATAAAGTAAATATTTGTATTGCCCCCAAGGCTTTTTACGACTAAATTCTTACAACAATGCTTTACGCAGGTAGAGTTTATGGTGTTCCAAATGTTTCGTGTTGTAAATCATTCGCTGTAAATATTTTCTAGTGAAAGACAACTGAGCAAACATGAACCGATATTAATTTGTTATAACTTATAAGGATCAAAGCTGAGTATTGACATTTTAACAATAAATATCGTAACGAATAAAAATATTGTAACGCATCAGAAAACAAAATAATTGTTTACACCAAGGTTATCTGCAGTAGAGATTTCTGAGCCACTTGTTATTTTCATAATAATTAATTTTATTTGTAATCAATCTCCTTCTATTTACTCGAGTTCGTTGTCCAGCGCGCCTTTATTTTCATTGGTTCGATTCGTATCGATGACATTTTTATTTTTTTACTGCTAACCTGTAACAATGTAAGAGCTGCGTTTGTCCACAAAGGTTTCTGATAAAAACTAATGCAATTTTCCCCTCATACCTGCAACATTTTGTTGCAATTAATTGTAAAAAGTAACAGGTTTTTATAGGTGCTACAGTAATAGACACACACATTGCCCATGTGCGCAGGCACATCTGCGGATTACATAACTTTATTTTTTTTCGTGTTGTGTCGATTAGGGCTACGAAGGCACTGCAGATGGCACTGTACGTGTCGCCCGGATTCTCCCGGGCCGCGGACGCTCACATGCGGCTGGCTCTCATGTTCAAAGCGCGAAGGCATTGGGCAGCAGCCGCCGTCCACTTCAGGAGGGCGAGGCTGGCCCCCCACCAGGACGCCACCTTCACGAGGCTGGAGCTGAGCTTCCACGCTGCTCATCTGCTGGAGGCGCGGGGACTTAGGAAGTCCGCGAGAGACGCCTACGAGAGGCTCCTGAAAGAGCCGTCGCTGTCGTCGTCATTGAAGGCTGATGTCTGCCGGCAGTTAGGTAAGTTGACACACTTTTCTAGTTTTTCGATTCTTTCGTTTGTACAACACGCAGAACTTTACGTCGCATCTGCTTCCTATATCTTTAGAACGGGGTGCCTACTTAAGGAGCCGGGTACCCTCGAAATTCTCATACATACGTAATTCCAAAATCATTTTCTCATACGAAAATATTTAACATGTTTGAGTTGTTTTTCAGTTTAAAATAGTAATTATCTAGGTTCCTGCACAAAAATTTACTTCAAAATATTTAAACATTAAATTTTTTTTTGTTTTTAATTTTTTTAGTAAATTTAGTACTTAATATTTAAACACTAAAAAATGGAGTAAAACACTAAAAAATATATAAATAAATAGTAAATTTACTACAAAATATTTAAATACTAAAAAATATTTTTTAGAGTTTAAATATTTTGTAGTAAATTTACTAAAAAAAAATTTTAAAGAAAAAAAAAATTGTGTTTAAATATTTTTAAGTACATTTTTGTGCAGGAACCTAGGTAATTACTATTATAAACTGAAAAACAACTCAAACATGTTAAATATTTTAGTATGAGAAAATGATTTTGGAATTACGTATGTATGAGAAATTCCAAGTGTACCCGGCCTCTTAACTTCTGCGTTTTATACCAGATTATCTAGCCTATCCATACCATTGAGTATGCAGACTTATATACAGAATACCCTAATAGCCTGATCTTTGAGTCATGGATACTTGTGAATTGTAATACTTCAAGCGGCTATTAATTAATATGCACTTAAAGGAAGTCGCGAAACAATGGCCTGCAGTGTTTCAGCAATAGCCACTCGCTATGTAAAAGTGAGTTGAATTACAAATGTTTCTTCGTACCGGCCCAGTTTTCGCTTCCGTCGGCCTTATACGACGAGTCGGATGTTGGCACGTGGTAAACTAGTCGTATAATACAGGTTTTTGTATAAATAGCTAATTATAATGTGAAACTGGACCATTGTGAACAGGATCTATAGTTTTTTTGCCGCAGGATGAAGCTATAAACGGGATATGATGATTAAAATGAGGTGATGAGGATGGTGTAAAGTTACGCAATAGGTTTGACGTCGAAATTACTTTATAAGGCTCTTTTTACTAATTTTATGATATCAAAAAAAAAATACTAACAAGAGAAGAAGGGTTTTGAATGTTTGTGTACGTAAAATTTTAAATAAATCACATACAAATTAGAGTACCAAAGCCGTAAAATTGGAATCCAAGTCCATAAATCTGAGGACGCAAAACAGCCTATAAGCGTGGAGACGCTAGAAGGCGATGGCATAGAGATGCCGTCGCCCATCAAGCCCGTACTCTGAGATTTGTCTCAATATGGATATCTCTATTATAGCATAACGTGGCTTTGTTTACTATCCCCCAGGCATTTGTTGTCGAAAGGGAAGCCGATACGAACGAATGTAAACAGAAAATGCACCGGTGTATTTTTTAATTGATTGATGCGAAAAGCTAGCTCAAATACTGAAAAGTGAAAGCATAAATTCGATAGCGTTTCACGAAATTCACCAGAACTTTTTAATTGGTTTAAATTTTTAACTTTTGCTTTTCGAATGGCTGAAAGGTTTTGATGATTTTTTTCATGTTTGCTGCCTATTGGTACTAATAAAGTTTCCTGTTATAAAGCGAAACCGTCGAAATTATTTTGGTCCGGATTTATACTTTCACATGAGAAACGGGAAAAATATTTCTATTTATGGTATTATAATTAAGATGCAAATTACTACAAACACTTGATGCAAAATAGCCGACCCATGATTAGTTCTTAGTGAAGCATAATTTTGTAGAGCAAAATTAGCTTGGCTCTACATTATTTAGAAATTTTTAGTAATGCTTATTATCAAACATTTCTAAATAATGTAGAGCCTTATAATTAGGTCTCCCGTCTTGTCCAGGCACTAGGAATTAGTGGACCTAGGAATACTAGAAACGCGAACATTTTCTATGCAAACATAATAATTTATCGCCAGTCGTCACTGCAATCACACAATCGACGTCGAACATGGGCATTTTAAAATAAAATGTCCCTCTACGCCTTTATTTATCAATCATGGGCCAGTATGGAGATTCTGTATGATATAATTGTTGGTTTAAAATAGTGGAATAGGGGTATTGGTCGCATTTTACCTCAATAAAACGCACATTAACATACAGTCGGTTCACATGTTATCTAACATGAACCGGTGAGGCCGGAATACTGAGGTGAATGACTCAGGTTTACTGACATTTTAATTGAAATTAAATTCACGGCTCACGGTAGGGTTCACAATGTAAATTATACATAGTAGATCCGCGTAGATTCTTCTTCAGAAGAAAGCTTACAGACTAAGGCTTACCACAGAAAAATGTGATAAGAAGGTGTAGACAGGAAAGATCTATGGTTAGAGACATAAATAAGATGTAGGAGAAACCGAGAGCCGCCCAACCCAAGGCCTATGCAGTAAATCATATTTTCATTGTTTGTTTTTAGATTTTAATTAGTTGGAACGGTATTCAAAAGATTTTAAACACAATAAAATAGAAATCGAAGGGACTCTATATTCACTCTATATTTTTCTTCCAATTCTTTCTTCTGGAATTCTTATTATTTCTCTACCCTGCCATATACTTTTCATAATCACTTTCATAGATTTATTTATTCACATTTACTAATTTCTAAAGATTTTACATAATATATTATGTTAAAATCTATTGTCTGTCTCTCGTGGCCTCAGACATACATTCCACACATTCCAACATTCTTTCAACTTGTATAAAACGACATGGACAGACGTGAGAGGCCGTTATAACATAAGATAGTTTGACAAAATGTTATAGTCTATTCTGATCCAATATGTATTATAATATAAACCAAAGGAAACTGTTAAAATTAAACGTGAAATTGATGGTAGCGCGAGCGTTATGGCATCCTTTTCGGTTGGTTTTTCTTCTGAAATAGTCGAGTCCTAAGTCCAATAATAATTAGTATACGTCCTATTAGTTATAAGTCCTATTTTTCAACATATAAGGAACGTTTAAGTAAGCATATCCGACACAGAAACGATAGAAAGAAAATAGACAAAACGATTTGATTCTGGAAATCTCTAGGTACAGTAGGTATGCTAGAACTGTTGTATTATAAAATACCAGTTATAATAGAAATATTAATTGTAATTATAAAATATTAAATGCAAATTAATAATTCAATTATCATTAATATTAGGTACCTACTTCCAATTCCGCGTTCGGGTTTTCCGTCCGGATTTCCGCTAAGTAACGCATGATCCATTTGATTGAGGATATAGTAAACGGCTCGTCACTATGAAAGTATTTAAAATCTATGCCAAAAGCACTAAAACCGAAATTCGCAATATTCACTTGAAAGTTAAGTGGTAACTCTATCAATTAACATTTTAATAAAAATTATATATCCATACTAAAATTTGTCTGTTTGTTACTTCTTCACTTCTAAAATCTAAACCACTGAACTGGTTTGAATGAAATTTTGGTTGGAGATATTTTGACTCTTGACGGTTGTTGACGGTTAATTATTATTTTTAAGAAAAAAATTAAAACCGACTTCCAAGGTAAAAACAATATTAATATGAACTAAAAAGTATTAAATAACTCTTACTCTTTAATAGTGCCTTTTTCAGAATTCGTCTAAATCTCAACTATTTCTGTACATACTACAGTCTTCATTATTTTTTAGTCGGTACCAGCTAATTTAATCGTGAGTTCAGTAAAGTCTAAATATCTGAAACTTTTGGGACTGGTACCGACTTCAAAGTAATGAAGACTGTAGTATGTACAGAAATAGTTGAGATTTAGACGAATTCTGAAAAAGGTACTATTAAAGAGTAAGAGTTATTTAATACTGTTTAGTTCATGTTACTATTGTTTTTACCTTGGAAGTCGGTTTTAATTTTTTTCTTAAAAATAATAATTTCACTCTTTTTAGTTATCTACAAAATAAGGCTTTATGCGTAAATAACCAATACGAATGTTAACTATTCACATCATGTTACTGTAAGCGAAATTGTGGTACTTAAATGCTTGCAGTTATCTAAGCGATGCTGCAATTTCCAAACTTTTATCTTCAAAGGTTTAGGAGTTCTGTTCAGTGCCTTTATACCAAGAGACAGCCTCGTATGAAATTTCTCTTATTCTTAACATATGTTTAACTTACTAGAAACATCATTTTAACCACTATGAGTGTTTTGATAAATTTAAAGGATTTCCCTCGATTGCTCATAGATCCCATCATCAGCTCACCACTTTCGTAATTGTTATACAAAATTTAGATTATATCCAATACAATAACACGAGAATTTTGAAAATCGGTCCACAAACAGCGAAATCATCATCAAAAACATCTGCTTCGATGCAAAATATCACGAAAAGTACCAATAATTGGGTCATAGTGTAATTATGGTTGTGATGATGATGATCAATCAAATTGATGTGTTGGCTTATGCTTTCAGTTGTTTAAACAACGCCGAAATCCCCGAACCTGTACCTATAAGCATTCAAAAGTTCTGTTCGGTACCTTCGGATCCATGGTATAACCTGGTGCAAAGTTTTACTTTTTGGTAGCATTTACCTCGAATGCTTCAGAAAAAATCAAAATCACTATATGTTTCCATAGAAATTTCAAGGAGTCCCCTCGATTCCTTAAGGATCCCATCATCAGATCACCACTTTTGTGAACATGGTACCAAATTCGAGCTAAACCCTATACAACACAAAAAGAATTTTGAAAATCGTACCACAAACGGCTGAGTAATCGTGGAACATACAAAAAAAAAAACATACAGCGTGCAAACAGCCGAACATATTATTACCTCCTCCTTTTTGGAAGTCGGTCAAAAATACGGCGCTGCACATTTTTTTTTAAACTTTTGTGCTTGTTTACATTTTAATATTGAATATATTTCTCAAATGCATTATTTCTTGTTCGGATACTAATGATGATGATCATAGTTAAGCCAATATAGATGTTATCTTATTTAGCTTAATGAATACTAAATACCGGGATGTTTTCTTCGTACCGTCAGCGACTAATCTGGCTATCTTTCGACTTTATTACCTGGGAATAAGACTCAAAAGTAGCACAATATATCTGTCGACTGTACATAAATCTTCTCGGATGAAAGATTTAAGATATGCGAAGCGCTTTCCATCGCCGGCGATGCCAAAGTATTTAAGAAGATTGGTTTTGCGTTAAATTTGCATTTAATCTATGCAAATTTTCTTAATACTTAACGTAATGGATGGGCTTCACTTGATAAAAAACATCTCATAGGGAACCCGAGTAATGCAGTTCACTTAGTTTAGCAAATTAATGCTCTCTGCTTGAAGTATCACAAGTTTTCTGGCTCAATATCAGTAAATCGTTAATGTATATTTAAATAGCTACATGACTATTTCCTTCCTTTGTGCGGAAACCATTTAAAAGCTGTTCTGAGTTATTCTACCTCTAGAACTTAATAGAAGTATAGTTCATCAGGGTAAGTTCGGACACAGGGTAAGTGCGGATAATTTAAGTTAACGCTAAATTAAACTACAGTTACGGTACGGTACTACAGTTTGCAGTTGCCGTGTATATGCCCGTAGCGCCAGGCAAAAGAAAACTGACTCATTTTGTGATATTATGTTGAATAATTCGGACTTACCATGTGTCCGAACTTACCCCGATTAGCCTCAACTTATACTCAATATAAAGGTCATAATTAAGTCGATAACTAACTCCAATCATCAGGCTGGCTGTTCCACCGGTGCGCGTCGCTAGGGGAGCCGGCGTCTCGGGCCCGCGCCGCCATCTGGTGCCTCCAACGCGCCGTGGTGGCGGAGCCCGAGTCTGGCGCCGGGCTGTACCTGCTGGGCAGGTGCTTCGCCTTTCAGGGCAAGGTGCATGATGCCTTCGTCGCGTACAGGAACTCAGTGGAGAAGTCGGAGGGCAACGCGGATACTTGGTGCTCTATTGGGTGAGTGTATGAATGATATATTGAACATACTGTGTACGTAAGATAATTCACATCGCATCACAAATGTCAGCGGCAAAAATATTTCAATCTCATTGTTAAAAAACAGGTATTTTTTGTCGATAAAGTTTGATATACCTTATATTAACTTTATGGTTTTGTCGCAGATATGTCATAATATGCGTGCGAGCCCTATTTCTGTCGAACGAACTCTTCTTGTCTTTTTCTGTGAAAACTGTGGGAACAAGTAGAGATGGATAAGATGTACGATTTTTCACGTGCTTCGCGAATATAGAGTATATGTAGTTAGGCTTGTACAAGTAGGAGTATGGTTTCGCTTGTCAATTTTTGAGGAAAGTAATTACCAAGAAGTTGAGTAAAATCTAGTGTACTTACATGTTATGCATGTGAACTAATTTTGAGAAGCTAGATTCCTTCTGAGCCTCTAAATATACAGTAGGTGACAAATATAATTCTTGGGCGTCGACTAAAAATTGTTAAGCGAGTCACAAGGATATTAAATTCATTTTAGCTAAGCTCCGAAAAAAAGTTTTAATGAGACAATATTCTCAAGGCAGATAATGAGCACACGTACAGAAAGTACGTGTGCTCATTATCACGACACATTTCTAATGATTTTCGATGCCTTAAAATATTAGGGAATGGGAGTGCCTCCGCTGCCGGCGCCGGCTCCCAAAAATATCAGTAATGGGAGCCGGCGGTAGGTATACTGCCGGCAGCCGAGATATAAAACAACGGCTGCCGGCGCTGGCACTCAAAATGGGAGCCGGTGATAATGCGTAAAGCGCTAGGTTCCAGTGCCGATACACCAATTTTAAAAAGAAATAATTAGAATCTCAATTAATATATTCGACTTTACCGACTTCCAAAGGTGAAAGTTAGTTAAGTATGTACCTATTTGTTGGGCTGTGGATATTTTAGTTTTTTGTGATGCATTTTCTTAGCTTAGCTTTACATTAGCTACCTTTTTTCAAAAAAGTAAGATTTTGCACCACAGCTACAGTTATAAACCCCGTGGTATACTTCCGAAGGTACTGAACAGAACTTCAGATTCCTTTTATACATATTAGAGAGTTTCAGCGTTGTTTAAAGAATCAAAGATATTGTATTATGCTACTATGCAGATCACATTTATCAGCATCATCAATACCACCATTAACCCATCAAGATTCAAGCCCCATACGAGCACCGGTGATCGCCTCAACAATAGAATACAATAGCATTTCCAAGAATCCCCGATCGAAGGATTCAAATATGCATCCTTACAATATGACTATTTATGACCTTATTATTTGTACTTTTCATAGTCCTTTAGCTCAAGACTGATGTTTTTGATCATTATTCTGTCATTTGACAAGCGATGTTTGCCGAATAGGCGCCGGCAGCCTATTCGGCAAACATCGCGTGACTTCGGCAAACTTCGGAGTTCGAAAAACAGCGCCGGCAGCCATTTCAGCAACCGGCGCCGGCAGCCATTACCGCAACCGGCGCCGGCAGCGGAGGCACTCTCTTCTTTAAAAACTAGTAATAAAAGGCAAATTAATCTAATCTAAGCGGAAGTGAATCTAATAATAGTGTAAACAGTTTTTAAAATATAGTGTAAGCGGCTATAAACAGCGCTGTATATTTTTTTCGCAATTGCAGCGATGCCTCGAGCTTTTTGCGGAAGTCAATTAATTCTCACTGAATAAATTATACTCAGTTCACAGTTATTTTCCCTCTGATAATGTGTCTTATGTTGTTGGACGTAAGGGCTATGATAGAGGTAAAATAATTGTGGACAAACTGTAAGTGGTTAAATATTAAATGTTCATTCGGGCGGTTGTGGGATTCGCACGAAAATTGTTTGCGTTGAAAATTGGTCATCGATTGTTTTATGTTTGGATGAGCTTTTCTGAGCTCTGAGCTTTTTTGATACTTGAAAACGAAACGGGTTAAATACTTTGTACGCCTTCGATTAAACCTGTATTCCAATTGACGGTGCTATTTAATCCGACATACAGTTTCCAGTCTCTTCTATCCAGTCTATTCTAGTTTAATTCTGGTTCATGAACCACAAACAACGGATTTTTGGTTTTTTGACCAATCATATCACATTTTTTTACAAATTACAGTACTCTACAGTTTAATTAATTAAATTGTTTGTTTTAAAAATCGTAGAAATTGATTCATAGACAGTTGACAGACCCACGGGCCACGGCATTTGGTCGGATCATGTCAATTCAATGTTAATTGTGATGACAGATCAGCTGGTTTTGACATAACTTGACCAAATTACGTAGGTTCCCCATTTGCCTATGAATAGACTTCTCTGATAGTACATGTTTTAGCTGATGATGTGATTTTTTCCCCCACAGGGTGCTCTACCAGCAACAGAACCAGCCTATGGATGCACTCCAAGCGTATATCTGTGCCGTTCAATTGGACAAGGGCCATTCCGCAGCGTGGACGAACCTCGGCAGCCTATACGAGAGCTGTCAGATGCCGCGCGACGCGTTCGCGTGTTACAGCAACGGCGGGAGTGCTGCAACAGCGAACAACGCGTCGCTGCGGCAACGACTCGCGTTTCTGAGATCGCAGTTGGCTCACGCGCCGATGCCGAGCGTTACTGGCAAGTGAGTAAAGAAAGATAGTTTATTGGGTAAAAAAACTTAAAAATAAAACAGTACATGGCAAAACAACGATGCGTTTTGCCGAATTATGGGTCTATATAATATTAAGCACGCACTGTAATTATACACGTAACACGAGCGAAATGGTAAGGCAACAGGGCCCAATCAAGTTTTTCACTTGCGATAATAAGAAGACACATAATATATACAATGGTTCTTATAAAACAGAATAATTATCATGTTCTATAAGTAGGTCTAAATCAGGGGTTCCCAAACTTATTTTGTCTACTGCCCACTTTGAGAACAAATTATGTTTTAGCGCCCCCATTGTTTCAATAATTTTAAATGCATCCAGATGAAGTAGGTCACCCCCCAAGCCTCTGCACAATTTTTTTCTGGGTCCCACACCGCCCCCCTTTAGACCATCAGCGCCCACAAGGGGGCGTTATCACCCACTCTGGGAAAGGCTGGTCTAAATGACGAACATACAATTCATCGCCTTATTGCAAAGTTAAGCAACCTAAATTATGCTAAAGCAACTGCGAACTTAAACACTAAAGCGAAGCTAGCGTACCTAGATATAAGCACTACATCCTATACAAAACAAGGCCACGGAACAAACGCACTCCCTTCACCGTTGGATATCTTATAAATGATTCACTAAGCTGTAACGCTAATAAATTTCAAAATACAAGCATAAATATACGCTGTATATAGAGATCGTGACTACAGATTTGCTATTTACTTAGCCTTAGAAATTCTAGTTAAACATTCATAAGGCTTTAAAGTTTGAACCAACATATTCCCCTTGAGAAGGAATATCGATTAGGTTACTTATAAGTACGAATAACATATAAGATAGACATAGCTATTGATAATATTATGTGTATGTAAATGGTATTTAATATGTATTTGGTTACTAAAATCATTTTTATTTAGACTCTATAAAAATCTAAGTCTTGCCTCAATGTTGATGGAATAGATTTACACAAAGAAAGCTAACTTTTAAAAAGATAAGATAAGAAAAGCTTTGTATACTGTACATAAACTTAAGACATGGCGCGGGAAATTCGTAGAAGTTGTGTGTGTCAATATAAACTTTCTTGTCGTACAGTTTTGATCACATTAAAAATAATTTATTATACTTTGCCATACTATAGTTTGTGCGTTTTAAGATGATATGGGTGACAGTTCTCATATTCCTTGCTACGGAAATTTTTTACAAGAAAATATAAAAAAAAAAACAAAATGTAATAAATTATATTCCATCTACAAAAATAAATGTTTCCTATAATTGTAAATGAATAAAAATTTAAAGTTGCTAAATACTAACTTATTAATATAAAATTATGAAAATTAATTACTGTGAAAGTAATTAAAATTGTGAATTAAAAGTGTGAAAGTAGTATAAAATTATTGTTACGAAAACATTTGAAAAATGTCAGATGCATGAAACGGAATTTATGTCAATAGAGATTGCCACTGTTGAAAAATCAAATCGATAAAAAGGGCGGCCATCTTAAATCGCCGGCACTCTGAAATGTCAGTACGAAACCGATAATTTCGATTGCGATTACTTTACGAAGTGATGCGATATTTTTAAATTATCGATTATTTTTTTTGGGTAACTTCCCTACTATTGTCAATTATAATGTATCACGCATATCATCTTAAAACGCACAAGGTATATATTACCTTTTAAGTGAATAACAGAGTACAATAATTTTTAGTTTTTGACGCCGCGCTGTATGTATGTCTGTTAGTGTTGGTGAAAATTGTATTAACAATAATAATTCATTGCTAAATCACAGAATACATAATTAGTACCTTATGGCTAAATGCCCAGTAGCGACAATGTAAGTAATCGTACTTGTTAAAAATACGATTACTAATATTATCGTGTGCAGCAATAGGCTGCGATCCTGAAAACATTTACGTCCGCGCTGTTTAACGCACCGCGGCGCTAACTGCTATTGTACCTAAGTACTTGCTATTGAACCGAGAGTTTGCGATGCCGTGGTTTAGCAAATGACATAGCAATAGCACGTAGCATGCTATGACATGAAAATTAGTATGTTAATGAAATTAATAGAAAATATAATTAATTCCATGAATGACTGTCTAAGTGTTTATGTATGTTAATTCTCGTACCTTTTTTGCAGGCGGCGCCCTCTACCGTCGATCGAGGAGGCTTGGAACCTGCCCATATCGGCGGAGATGTCGTCGCGCACGCCCAAGCCGGCGCCGCCGCCGTACCCGGGCCGCGCGGAGGCCCCGCCCCTCACGCCCGCCCAGCTCCAGACACTACAGTACCTGCAGCGCAACGCGCACAACCTGTCGCCGCAGCAGCAGGTATATCTGCTGGGTGTTCTGAATTTTAATGACCTTCTCAACACCATTGATTGTTTTAGAAGTCCAAACTTGAATTTGATTTTTAAGACTGGCCCAATTCCACCAACGTCTGTTAGTGTTAACAGCTTGTTAAAATGTCATGTCTTCTCTTTCACTCATATGAAAAACGAAAGAGATAACGTGATACTAATTCGAGCGTTAACTTTAACAGTCGTTGGTGAAATTGGGCCTAAGAATATCGGATCTATGTAAAAAGTACAGAAACATTCGTATTCACATAATATGAACGTTATTGTTTTGTAATAGGTTTATCCCTGTTTATCAAGTAACTTTTCTAACGAATCAGACAAAACAGAATATTGTTTAACTAGTGAAAGGGTTACAGGTGATTCAGTTTATGTAATGAAAACATAAAACGGCTAATAAAACGACTGTATTTTTTTTCCAGGCCATGATGCAGCAACTACTGTCGCAGTACCGATTGGCGCAAGCGGCGCGGGCGCGTGCGGTTTGTATAACATAATATATGTATATTATATTACGTATATATGTATTATGTATATTATATCCCATACCCCGGCGGCAGGTTAGGATACCCAGTTAGGGAACCCAATAACCATGAGAGTATACTAACTACTATATGTTTACAGGTTGCGAAAAGCGAAACTAGCGCCTCTAGCGGCGACAACGCCGAGTCCCTGGCTGAAGATTTGCTGAAGAAGTTCTCTGACACTCAACCAGAAATCAAGAAGGAGCCGGTCAGCAGTGAGTGTCGTTTTTTATTTTGTAGCATAGTCCCCGCGTTCCATTTGATGTTAAAAACGATCAAAACGCTCAAAATAGGAGCACAGAATATAATTAGTACCATAGGAGGCATTGTGAGCGTTTTGATCGTTTTTAACATCAAATAGAACGCAGGGTTTATATGCTCAGTTTTAATTCAGCTGTGTTTTTGATTGGCTCACATTATTGACCAATCAACAACTGCAACGCTGTGTTAATAAGCTCCTGCCCCTTAGACAATTGGCAAGAGATCATCGTAGACGCTAACGCTACAGAATGTATGGGACTTGACATTAGTATACGCTAGCGAAGCGATGACTTATGTCAAATCGCATACATTTTGTGGCGTTAGCGTTTACGATAATCGCTTGCCACTTGTCTAGGGGGGCAGTTAAATAAAACTCATAAACTTGGCAATATTGTAGACGAGCTTCGTTCTCCAGCTTACAAAACTTGACGCTAGGACAAGGCTGCTCAACCTTTTTTACAGTGGGGCCAAACGGTGGATGCCGACATTTATAACGGGCCATTAACTTAGGCTTAATTAAACATAATACCAATCAAACTTCAATGTGTTATATAAGTATAAATTTATTCTTTGATATTAATGAGATTTTTGCAGTTGTATGTCTTTTAACAATTTATTTATGTTGGGTGATAAATCTGATGTTGACAGTAGCAACAAGTCAGAAATATGTTGCTCAGTTAATGATGTGCGGTATTTATTTTTAACATAATTAGGTCTGAAAACACTTTTTCACAGACATAATATGTTACAAACTGTAACGCTAGATCAGTTATTGCAGGAAATTCTTCTTTTGGTACCAATTTCCAGAAATTTGCAAAATCTTCTGAAGAATTTTGAGGTTTCGACGACACTTTTTCGACAAAAAGGGTTTTCAATTATTGATGATTTTGCAGTTCAACGAGTTCTAACTGAATATTGGCAGGGTAACTAACTATGTCAGTCAAACTGATTAAGGATTTATGAAAATTTGTATATTATCCTCCGCGGCAGCCAATTAGGCGGAATTTCTCAGTTTGGCGGGATATTCAAAACTTCCTTGTGCGGGCCATTTAAAATTCTTTCGCGGGCCTGGGGTTGAGCAGCCTTGCGCTAGGATGTCTCATAGTTTAAGCACAATAGACATAACTACTAGTAGTTCGACTGCAAAGAAACGGACAGGTTTCAATATCTGTCAAACTCGTCGGGTTTCACTAGGATTATGAACGGAATGTGCCTCGCGCTGGCTGATATAATTTATTTTTAAATATTTAAATTAAAGATTTCAAAATTGGATTCTGACAATTTTAATCACATGTGCCAAAACACAAACAACAATACGACCAAAGAGGAACACGTCCAGCGAATATGTCATAGTTTTAAATTCGTAGGTAACAAGTTAACAACCCTAGCGACGATTTTCGTCTTATTACGTCAAATTTAAAAATTTCAACATCAGTTCTAAGTCGGCATACTCTGGTTTAAGACTAAAGAAATACGCGCTAACTTCAAAACATCCAGTATGTTCGTAGATGCTACATAGAGACTGTAATTATAGCTATGTCTACACTGTGCCTTTTTTGTTCATCAAGGGCATGCGTTATAGCGCAGTCAACAGCGAACGTGAGACATTCCGGCGACGCATGCCCTCTGACTGTATCCAAAACTTTCGCTTTGTTATTTTTGACTGACATACTTTATTCTACGAATAATAAAAACTACATTTGTTGAACTACGTGTTTATATAATAATTTGATGGCATCATCTAGAAAGAAAATATTGTCTACAAATTATTTTACAAAAAAATTATTGTGAATTAAAAAAAATTGGTTACAGCTTTTTATACAGAAAACATGTAAAAGTAATATTTAAAAGAACTCCTTCACCTCCATGTCGGACTCAAGTAGTTGAGATCAAAAGCGTCGAGGATTGAAAAGGGTTGTGAAGTGTCGTTACTGAGAAATTAGGTTCACTCTACTTTAGACTAAATTAACCTTAATTTGAGTTATATACCTAGGTTTAGAAATATTGACTAAAATATAATTAATAACACATCTTTTAAAATTTATTAACGAATGCTCTGCCATGTTATGGCTGCAGAATATCTTATTAAGTTTTATGGGAAAAAGAATAATAATTGTCAAAATAATTTGCGTCAAAGTGTCAATCTAATTTTTGTGTCATTTTAGTATTTTGAATACGTTTTTAATAATTATTTTGTTTAAATATTAGATTAAGCGATAATGTAATTATTATTGAATAAGTTTCTATTAAAGATAGTGTTTGAGTGAAAAAAATAAAAACAAGCACTTTATTTTTATCCTAATTACATAAAATCAAATTCTTTAAGAAAGTGAATCAACACAAATGTTTACCGGTGAATAACTTGTGTTATGGCAATGGATTAGTTTTTTATTGCTGTTGTAATATTAACGTTCATTTAAAACTAAAACTTTATCTACCTTACGGAACCATAAATCGACTTCCAAGCACACATGAATTTCATAACAGAAAGCCAGTAGACTATACGTTGCGTGTTGTTACAGCAGAGCCGGCGACTAGCGCGCCCGCCGTGTTGGGGGGCCGGCAGGCCGTGGTCAAGCTCGAGCCGCTCAACACGGACCCCACCAAGCCCGTCACCTTCCACTCCGCCATGACCGCCAAGCAGATATTGGATGCTTGCAAGTGAGTAGATATGTTTTGTACAATGTGTAGGCGTTTTTATGGAAGCTGTGTTGTTGAAATATAATAAAATGTATTTTTTATTTATTTATACGAATCTACTATTACCTATTTAATGTAAATATGAACAGTAGCATGGACGCACATACTTAAATAATATGAAAATGTGTACCCATCGTTGTCTGGTAATAATAACGTCATGTTGTGCTTAGGGAGAACGCGGGTCCGCCGTCGTCGTGGAGCGTGCTGGGGGACGGGCTCGGGCCACCGGAGCCGCCCGGCGTGCCGCCGCCGCGCCTCACCCCCGACCAGCTCGCGCCGCCCGCGCCCTTCGTCTACGTCGAGTCCAAGCGCGACGCCTTCTCCCCGCAGCTGCAGGACTTCTGCCTCAAGCACCCCATCGCCGTCGTGCGCGGCCTCACCGCCGCGCTCAAGCTCGACCTCGGCCTCTTCTCCACCAAGACGCTGGTGGAGGCGTGGCCCGAGCACGCCGTCGAGGTGCGCACGCAGCTCATGCAGAGCGCCGACGAGAACTGGGACGCGGGCGGGCGGCGGCGCGTGTGGGCGTGCGCCTCGCACCGCTCCCACACCACCGTGCGCAAGTACGCGCAGTACCAGGCCGGCTCCTTCCGCGACTCCCTGCGCGACGAGCGCGCCCCGCCCTCCGACAGCGACGCGCCGCACCCCAAGCGCCGCCGCCACGCGCGCATGCTGCGCTTCGGCACCAACGTCGACCTCTCCGACGACCGCAAGTGGCGCCCTCAGCTCGCCGAGCTGCAGAAGCTGCCCGCCTTCGCGCGCGTCGCGTCCGCCGCCAACATGCTGTCGCACGTCGGCCACGTCATCCTCGGCATGAACACGGTGCAGCTGTACATGAAGGTGCCCGGCTCGCGCACGCCCGGCCACCAGGAGAACAACAACTTCTGCTCGATCAACATCAACATCGGCCCCGGCGACTGCGAGTGGTTCGGCGTGCCCGACTCGTACTGGGGCGGCGTGCGCGAGCTGTGCGACCGCCACGGCCTGTCCTACCTGCACGGCTCGTGGTGGCCGGACCCCGACGAGCTGCGCGCGCACGGCGTGCCCGTGTACCGCTTCACGCAGCGGCCCGGCGACCTCGTGTGGGTGAACGCCGGCTGCGTGCACTGGGTGCAGGCCACCGGCTGGTGCAATAACATCGCCTGGAACGTCGGCCCGCTCACCGCGCGCCAGTACTCGCTCGCGCTCGAGCGGTACGAGTGGAACAAGGTGCAGAACTTCAAGTCCATCGTGCCCATGGTGCACCTCACGTGGAACCTCGCGCGCAACATCCGCGTGTCCGACCCGCGCCTGCACCGCGCCATGCGCACCTGCCTCGCGCAGACGCTGCGCGCCGCCGCCGGCACGCTGGCCGCGGTGCGCGCGCGCGGCGTCGCGGTGCGCTTCCACGGGCGCGCGCGCGGCGAGGCGTCGCACTACTGCGGCGCGTGCGAGCGCGAGGTGTGGCACGCGCTGCTGGTGCGCGAGCACGAGCGCCGGCACGTGGTGCACTGCCTGGCGTGCGCGCGCCGCGCCGCGCCCGACCTCGCCGGCTTCCTGTGCCTGGAGGAGCACCACATGGACGAGCTGGCCCAGGTGTACGACGCCTTCGTGCTGCACCGCCCCGCGCCGCGCCACGCCCCCGCCCCCGCCTCGCACACCCCGCACGCCCCGCACGCCCCGCAGCCGGTGGCCGCGCCGGCGCCGGACTGACGCGCCGTGCCGCCGCCGTCGCCGGACCGTGTTAGTGTGGTGTGAGCGTCGCGTCGCCGGCCGCCGCCGTATTAGTCGTCGTCGTTGCATTGTAGTTCGGTAGATATTTTTTTTGTTAGTCGCGAGCTAGATTCTATCGGTTAACTCGTAACGTGATGTCGTATTTGACCAACTCTCTAGAATAATAAAGTGTAGCGAATATCCCCGTTCTATTTTAACGAGCGTCGCGCGAGCGCGAGCTTTCGGGTGGTCGATGTAAAGCAGATGTGTAATTTTGTAACTCAGTAACTTTTACAGATTGGTCCTTCTCGGTCACTATTGTTAAGAGAAATAATTGTAAAGATGTGAGTCAATTCGCCGAATTCTAACGAATCACAGTACCTATTGTATCCGGAGTCCGGACGTCGCTCGACGTCGCCCGCCGTAGGGCGCTAGACGTTAGTGTAGATGTACTCGCTTAGGTTAGTCAGGTCTCAGGCCGACGTCCGCCGGAGGTCGGCCCACTATGGTCTCAGTGCTCAGGTGTTCACCACGAATATGTTATTTTGTAAAGAAGTATATTTATTTATTTCTCACTTAAATAGTAAGTTTTTTTTTCTACAATTCTAGCAAAGGAGTAATCACATCCGTAGCGAATAGTAGATGGCACGGTGAGACTCTGCGTTTTAGGAGGGTCTGGAGTTGTGCTGCTGTGTCCCAAAGAATGATATTTTGTAGGCAAATACAGTAATGTAATCGCAAAAATCCTGTAATGAAGTTGTAATTTTTATTTTAGTTTTTGACATATTTGGGGTGTATAATGAGAAAATCTACTAATCGATGGGACAGTATTGTTCAAATTTGACAAAAAAAAATAGAAAATTGTTTGGCTTGTAAGCGTAGGAAAGATTAGGAATGTTGGCAGGAGACGCTGCTTTACTCTTGAGGCTAAACGTTGGTTTTTCTCGAAGTTTTATGGTATGTTAGTAACATTTGAATGTTGGATGTATTTTAGGCTTTAAGAGTGGCAGGACGTCTACGAGTATGATGGATTGTATGTGTATTTATGTAATAATAAATAGTAATGTAACATCACTGCCATGTAAGACCTTAATGTTTATACTGTAACATTAAATTTTTTATTAAGATTTCAGTTTTTCATTTCTACCTGTACCTCATAATAGACCTGGATCCCAAAAGGATAAGACATAACTTACTTTCTGATGGATGAAACCATAGGTTCTTGGTAGTGCCTCGTGTACTTAGAATATCTGCGAATTTGTGTAGCTCTAAGTGTGACACCTGGTCAGGTACCAGGTACCAAAGTGGACAAAAAATTAGTCTTACTTTACTTATTTTCTGAAGGCTAATATTTATATATAATTTGTAGATTATTGTTCTGAACTAGTATCATGTAGTGTAAGACACTTTTCAATGACCAAAACTATTATCAGACGTTTTGAAAATAACTTTGTTGCTATTTTTTTTCAAAGGCGTTAATATTTATTTTATAAATTAATATAACACCTTAGAAAACAATACAATATTGCAAGAATTTATTTTCTACTAGCTGTTGCCCGCGACTTTGTCCGTGACAGCTTACTGCATAGTATAAAAACAAAGGTGGATAATTTCCCCTCTTTCCTTACCCAAAATGTAAAAACGGGACCCGATAACAAAGATATTTCAGTCTGTCCGTCTGTCTGTCTGTCCATATCCAGACTGTACCTCACCTTTGTAACATGTAGTGAATATTATTAAAGTATGGATACAATTGAGTATTTTTTGGTCATAATATACCTAGTCAAGTGCCTACCTGTTAGACCCAGATCCCAGAGCGATAAGACAAAAAGTTTTAAAGTTTTTAAGGAGTAAGCGTTTTGGACGCGCTCGCGTAATTATTTAATTATTTTATTAAAATCAGTTCGCATCGATCAATCAAGGCGATCGCGCGTGCTCGCACACCCGGGTCATTTGATCATCAAGTGTATCAATAAATCAAGTAACGGTATATCAAGACTATCGTTTTATTTATCAAGTAAAAGGAGTAGTAGTCAATCAAGGATGCTACATACTTTATGGTCCTTCGTTTATTATTATTTCGTGAAGTGATCCTAGCAAGGTGCTTCGTGAATAATAAGGACTTCGCGAGTGAAAACACAGACAGTGTGACTTTTCGTGAAGTGATCAGTGGACATTGGATTGCAGTGCATTTTTTATCAAGGAAATATCAAGAGTAAACATGGAAGATCTACTATCAATTCAGCAGCAGTTGGTTGGAGCGATTGAGCAGATCTACTCCAATTACAAGAAAGATGGGCCGGAGCGCAAGACCGGTGACTACATCAGGAGGAGACTGGAAACCCTGAATCAATACTGGCAGGAGTTTCAAAATAACCACGTCAAGCTATGTGGTTATAGCGACAAGTCTCACGATTATTTCGTGACCGATCAGTTCGAGGCAACCAAGGAGCGCTACGGACACATCCGGTCGGTCATCATGAACTATCAAGCACGGGACGGCAAGCCGAGTACACCGCTGCTGCGGCCGGCGACTCCGTTGGGCGGCGCGGCGACGCCCGCGCGCACCTCGTCTCCAGCAGCAAGGCAAGACGGCGCGCACGAGGGAGAAAATCAGGTAACTTTCAGGGCTCAGGGCGTCAACAGCAGGACGGACGAGTTGCTCAGGAAGCAAGCGAGCAACTTTAGAGCTCTACAGAGAAAGGTAACAAGGGTTAACTTAGATACGGAGTTAGATAAATGGGAGCTAGAAGACATACTGAAAACATTACATTCTCGTTGGTCGGTAATTGATTCCTTACATCTCGAAATAGATAGTGAGCTAGAGGGTAAAAATAAAGAATATGATGCAACATTTTATCATTATGAGCAATTGTATGAAGACATCAAGAAGTCTATCAATAGGAAAATCAGGTCCATGTGTCATAGGGAGAAGTCGACTCCGCAGATGGAGTTGCCTACTTTTAGCGGAAGTTTCCAGCAGTGGACGTCATTCAAGGACTTATTCACGGAGACTATTCATACCAACGCATCTCTATCAGGCGCACAGAAGATGCAATTTTTAAAGGGCAAGCTCCGAGGTGAAGCTGAGCGCTTAGTTCAACATCTGCAGATTAGCTCAGACAACTACATCACCTGCTGGGAGATATTAAATAATAGGTATAATAATAGAAAACTTATTTTTACGTCACATATCAATACGCTAATGAACCTTCCAGTGTCGCAGCAAGCATCGTTAGGACATATCAAGAGAATCCACGATACGTCACTGGAATCATTAAACGCGATTAAAAATTTAGGTGTAGACATAAGTACATGGGATCCTCTACTTGTACATATTTTGAGCCAAAAACTTGACGCCGACACATACAACGAGTACGTATCGTCATTAAAGCAGCCGAGGGAATTGCCTAGTCTAAAGGAATTTCTAGATTTTCTCGAAACAAAATTTACAGCGCTAGAGACTTCACGGAAAAAGCAAGAAAATCCGACGGCAAAGCCTAGTGCAAAACATACATATAATTTTAATCATAACTCTAATTCGGACAATCGTTTTAATTACAAGAAACCAACATATTTTTCGCAATCGAAAGTATCAAGTAACCGAGTCAATAAACCTGCATATCCGGTAAAAACAGCTTGTTATTTTTGTTCAAACCGCGGACATGGCTTATATTATTGCGCAAAATTTCTAGAACTACCTAATCATTGGAAGCGAAAATTAATTATTGACAAGAATTTATGCAAAAATTGTCTCTACGATCATGAAGGTAAAGGTTGTTATTCCGAATCGCGTTGTCGAGAATGCAACGGCAACCATAATTCAATTTTGCACGATGCATTTTGCAACAGTTCATTCACGCCGAAAAATGCAGAGTCGAAGATTTCGAAAGCGGAGGTTGGTAACACTCATGTGTCAGTAGAGGGCAAGGACCCCGAAATTCTGTTGGCAACAGCCATGGTGCGGGTTCAGGCTCGGGATGGCACCTATCATAATATTAGGGCATTGTTAGATCAAGGATCAGAGACCACGCTCATATCAGAGAGAGTAGCTCATATTTTAGGTTTACCGCGCAAACATTGCCAGGGAACCATAACTGGTATAGGCGAAAAGGAGAGCAACTGCAAGGGAATCATTAAAATCAAGTGTAGGTCTAATCAAGAAGACTTCTCGTTCGAAACGGATGCTTATATCATGAAAACTTTAATCAAGAATCTGCCCTCCTACAGCTTCCCTAAACCAGATTGGCCCGCATTAGAAAATTTGCCTCTAGCAGATCCTTTCTTCAATGTGAGAAGACCAGTAGACCTTCTCCTTGGAGTGGATGTTTTTAGCAATTTATTGTTGGATGGAATTTACAAGGCTGGACCGACTCTACCTATGGCGCAAAAAACGCGCTTAGGTTGGATTTTGAGCGGTTACGTAAAGAGAAGCTTTAAGTGTAACATAATTGTGCATGATATCAACGACATCAGTCAATTTTGGCATTCGGAAGATATATCTGAGTCATCTTCGATGTCCCTGGCCGACCAACAGGTCGTAGATTTTTATAACAAGACTACTATTCGTCTGGCGGATGGCAAGTATCAATTGCGCCTCCCCCTTAAGCAAGAAATAGAAGATAAATTAGGCCAATCAAAATCAAAAGCTATTGCACAGTTTAAACAGTTAGAACGTAAATTTAATAGAAATCAAAATATAGCACAAGAATATAAATTATTTATCAATGAATACAAACAATTAGGACACATGATACACTCGAATAACTCCGACTCATCAGATTACTACTTACCGCATCATTGTGTTATTCGGAATGAATCAACTACAACTAAATTACGAGTTGTTTTTAATGCTTCTTCGCCTTCTTCGACTGGTTTGAGCCTGAATGATTTAATGGAAAGAGGTCCAAATTTACAGCAAGATCTGCAGAGTCTTCTTATCAAGTGGAGACAATTCAGATTCGGTTTTACATCTGACGTGGAGAAAATGTTTAGAGTAGTACGGTTACATCCGGATGACCAAAAATATCAGAAAATTATATGGCGAGATTCAGTTTCTGATGAATTAAGCATTTTTCAGCTGACGACAGTGACGTACGGCACCAAGGCCGCGCCGTTTCTGGCGATGATGACTCTCCGACGTTTAGCTCAAGATGAGAGAAAGAATTATCAAGACAGTTCTGCTCCAAAGGTGATTGAGTCAGCTTTTTACATGGACGATCTCGTATACGGAAGTCATTCTGTCGAATCAGCAAAGCGTTTGATACAGGATATTGTAGCAATTTTAAAGACCGGAGGATTTAATTTACGTAAATGGAAGGCAAATAATCAAGATATAATTCCCATAAGTAATAAAAGCAGTAATGAGCAATTAAATTATGATTTTAAAAATACTGAGTCATCCAAAACATTGGGGCTTAGTTGGAATCCACAGCGAGATCAATTTACATTCACATCAAAATTAGACTTTAAGACAAAAATTCCCACAAAACGTATTTTACTTTCAAATATTTCAAAATTATTCGATCCATTAGGTTGGCTTTCTCCGATTTCGACTAAAATAAAACTATTATTTCAACAAGTGTGGCAATTGGAATTAAAATGGGATGAACCCTTACCGGAAAATATTATTAAGGAATGTGAAAGCATGAAAATAGATTTAGAAAATATAAATAATTTTTACATGCCGAGATGGTTAGGTATAACGGAAAATAATGTCATCGAACTTCACGGCTTTTCCGATGCATCAACAAAATGTTACGCCTGTGTTGTTTATTGCAAGGTAAGCACACACGGCCAGACGTCGGTAACCATGATAGCAGGAAAATCAAGACTGGTACCTGTAAATAATAAACTTACGTTACCTAAACTAGAGTTATGCGGTGCTCTATTACTTATTAAACTATTATCAAAAATCAAGAGTTGCTTGGAAACATATCAAATTAATACTTACTGCTGGGTCGATTCTATGGTAGTATTAGGATGGATCAATGGTGTACCGGAACGCTGGAAGCCATTCGTGGCTAATAGAGTTAAGCAGATTGTCGACGTGGTGCCGCCCAGCAGCTGGAATTACGTCAAGTCGGAGGAAAACCCGGCTGATTGCGCTAGTCGCGGTTTGTCAGCATCCCAGTTAAAAGATCATGAACTTTGGTTTAAGGGGCCGACTTGGCTGAAAACTGAAAATTTATCACGTAATAATATTCAAAAAACATTTTCCACAGATCAAGAAGTGAGAAAAACAAAAAAGGTAGTTGCATCTGTAACTCAAAATCAAGAAGAAAGTATCATAAAATTCTTACTGCATAAATATAGCTCGCTAAGCAAGATTGCAAGAATTTTAGCATGAATATATAGATTTATAAGCAAAAAACAAGTTGCAAATAAATACTTAACGCTATGTGAAATAAAGCAAGCAAATATAAAAATTATTAAGCAGTGTCAGCAAGAATATTTTAGCGAAGAAATAGAAGCATTACAGAAAGGAAAAAGCGTAGCAGCAAAAAGCAAGATTTGCATTCTCAACCCTATTCTGGATCAGGATCAAGTTTTAAGAGTTGGAGGTCGTTTAAAACATGCAAAAATTAACTTAGACATGAAACATCCTATTATCATCCCAAAAAGTAGTCGCTTGTCTGAGTTAATAATAGATCAGTGTCATGAACTTACCTTCCACGGTGGCGCTAAGCTCACTTCGGGGTTCATTCGACAGAAGTACTGGTTGGTAGGAGGACTCAAGGCTACGAAAAAGCGCATCTATCAATGTGTTAAGTGCAGAAAGCACAGTCCCAGCCAGCACTATCAAATCATGGGAGATTTACCAACATCAAGGGTGAACCCGTCGCGGCCATTCTACAATACAGGGGTTGATTATACAGGCCACGTGTTCGTCAAGGCCAACAAGGGCCGAGGAATTCTTACAACAAAGGGCTACGTTGCTGTGTTTGTTTGTATGGTAACGAAAGCCATACATTTGGAGCTGGTTTCGGATTTGACGACGTCAGCATTTTTAGCAGCTTTGCGTCGAATGTCAGCCAGGCGAGGAGTGCCGAAAAATATGTACAGCGATCAAGGTACAACTTTCATCGGAGCAAACAAGGTTCTGCAGGAAGAATATCAGCAAATTTTATGTACATTTGAAAACACAGAATTCATCAACGAAGTGACGCGCATGGGTATCAAGTGGCATTTCAATGCCCCCTCTTGGCCGTCAGCAGGTGGACTGTGGGAAGCTTCGGTCAAAAGTCTAAAATATCACATGAAGCGGGTGATAGGTGAACAACGTCTTACCTTTGAGGAGTACTCTACATTGCTCTCTCAGCTCGAAGCCTGCATCAATCAGAGGCCTTTATGTGCTATGACCGAAGATCCTGATGACTTAAACTATCTTACACCATCACATTTTTTAACTAGCGGTCCTCATCTCGCATTTTTCGACACCGAAACAGACTTACGTACTCGTTGGCATCATACACAGAAATTGTTCGAAGATATCTGGAAGAAGTGGCGCCAAGAATATCTTACGCAGCTGTCAGTCCGCAGCAAGTGGAGACTACCGCAGGAGACCAGCAAGATCAACGACATAGTGCTTATACAAGATAGCAATTTGCCGGCCGGGAGGTGGCCACTAGGCCAGCGGCATCATGAAACGCCCCATAGTAAAACTGTCCATATTGCCTGTTAATCAAGAACACTCAGATCAAAATATCAAGAATCAGGACGATGTAAAGCAAGTATATCACGCTACTAAACCTATCAAGAGAAATAATAATTACAGCTTTTCTAAATTAGTATTCACAATTTTATTATTCGTAATGACCTTTATATCAAGCTCAGAATGTTCATTTTATGTTTCACCGCTACAAAATCAAAGTTTATACTTCGACAAGGTGACAAATATGGCTCTAATCAAGGACGAGTGGCGCCTAGTCGTCTACTACGACATGAGTCCCTACTGGGAGGGCTCATTAACAGCTAGCAAGTACTTAGATTATTTACAAAACATATGTGATAGTAAACAAGACCATTCACAATGTGCAGCGATCATGTTACAACTACGTCACGGCTACGAACAATTAAGTCACTATAACAATGTTTTGATGAACAAGCAAAATTCGCGCACGCGACGAGGACTGATAAATGGAGTCGGTAATATAGCAAATTCCTTATTCGGAATTCTGGATAGTAATTTCGCTGAAAAATATGAACAAGATATTGAGCTTATCAAGAAGAATCAGGATCATCTCGCCGTACTCTGGAAAAATCAGACCTCCGTCGTTGAAGCCGAATTTAATCTGTTGAAGCGTACAGAGGATATCATGAACAAGCAGCACAAGATTATCAATCTACGTTTAAATCAGGCGGAACAACAGTTGAATGCCGCTAAGAAGGAAAGCTTGGAAAATAATGATTTTATACTTTCCGCAATAGTCGCCAGCAATTTACTTAGTCATCTAAAAGAAATGCAGAATACCCTGTTAGACACTATGACTAATATATACAACGGACAGCTCAGCTTACACCTATTAACACCAGACCAGCTTCGACAAGAATTAAACACTATATCAGGAAAAATATCTAAGGACTTATGTTTACCATTTGAGAATATAAGCTTACCTAATATTTATCATTTATTAAAAGTTAAAGCTAGAATGTCTAAAAATTACTTACTGTTTGAAACTAAAATACCTCTAGTTCACCGAGATAGTTTAGAAATTCATAAAATCATTGCCGTACCACGTTTAGTAAACAATAGCATAATGATTCACATAAAACCCGTATCAAGTTACCTAGCGATTAACCTTAAAAAGGACGCTCTGTTGCCTATGACTGAAAGTGACCTAAAATCGTGTCTGCAGCAGGAATCAGGCACTCTATTATGTAGAAGCAGGTCACTAGTGTACTCCCTAAAGGATGACGAGAGTCTCTGCGAAAAGGATGCAGCCTCAGGGAGATGCAGGGTCTATCAGGAGCCATGCCGATCACAGTGGCATGAGCTGCATCAAGTAAACACATACTTTTACTTCTACTGTCAAGAACAGAACGTGAAAGTACTCTGCGACGATCAAGTTTCATCGCTACAGCTGTTTCAAGCTGGCTTATTGATGACAAATCAAGGTTGTCAACTAAAGTTCAAGGACTTCACTGTGTATACTCACAAGCAGGAGGTGAGTGATCTGAACATCAAGGCAGATGTTACTGCTCCAAAGTTATCGCCGATCAACTATCTTATCAACATATCGGTACCGAACAACGGCACTATTAGCGCAGGGGACGAGGACGTTAGCGAGCATTCAAGGCAGCTGATACATCTGCAGAAGCAGATAGAGGAGATGAAGCAGACCGTGCCGCTGTACGATAGCGTCAGCAGCCACGATATTCATCACTATACAGCGACGTATATCATCGTCATAGTGGCTGCTGTTGGAGCAGGTGTCTGGGGAGCGCGTAGGTTCCGGCGCCGGCGGTCGTTGCGGGCAGCGGCGGAGCAGGTGGCGCAGCGCGCGGAGCGGGCGGCGCCGTCCACTCCTGAGGTGGCGAGGCGGCAGCCGCCCTCCTCCTCCACGGCGGTGATTGACAATCAGTGTGAGTGCAGTGAGAGTGACAAGTGCGTTAAAAAAGCTCCGCGTCATATGAGCTATATTAATCCAGGTTATAGTGATTCGTGCAAACAAGTGCAAGACTTTAAACGGGTGTCGTGTTCGAACGTACCTAAGCAAAACAGAGGCACGTCACCGACCTTTGGTTCTGTATACGTAATCGGTGACGATAGTGTTAAATTTAATTCTTTGTAATTGTAAATCATCAATTTGTACTTTACTAACTAACAAGTGTAGGTTAAGGACAAAATGGAATCACCTTGTATCATCTCATCACTACTAACTTCTCTACTTTTCGGTGTGGGAGCATGTACGATCCATATCGTACATCAAGCATTTTAAAGTTTTTAAGGAGTAAGCGTTTTGGACGCGCTCGCGTAATTATTTAATTATTTTATTAAAATCAGTTCGCATCGATCAATCAAGGCGATCGCGCGTGCTCGCACACCCGGGTCATTTGATCATCAAGTGTATCAATAAATCAAGTAACGGTATATCAAGACTATCGTTTTATTTATCAAGTAAAAGGAGTAGTAGTCAATCAAGGACGCTACACATAGTGTGTAAAAATGACTGTCTGTCTGTCTGTAACCTCTTCACGCCCAAACCGCTTAACCGATTTTGTTGAAATTTGGTACAGATATACTTTGAGCCCTGTGGTTAAAGTATACTTATCCGTTTTTAGCTTAAGGCGACGCGACGCCTTGATAATTTGGCTGTAGGCTGTAGCGATATCGATTTTTCTCAGCAATGACTAAAGCTAAGAAATTAAAGTTCATTGTCAGTATTCATCATGTCTTTTTCTTTGAATTGCCCATAGCATAACACGATTGGTCAACTTTAATTACACAGAATAATCAATCAAAAAGACCTCTGTAAAAAAAGGGATTCCTATTTTGTGAACAGAGGAGAGTGATTTAAGCTTCTAAATTTTTTACATAATTATATTGGTTCAAGCGTACACTTTAATTTGCCCATAGCTTATATGAAATGTATTTTTTGCTGTTCCATTGCTTGTTTACTATGAGAGACCGGCCCGGCCGCAATACAAAACAAGCAATCTAAAACGTATCCAACACGGTTTCCTTAGCTGGTGACGACAAGGATGATGACTGAAACAGGCAGTGTCGTGATTGGATGAACGATAAAAATTACAATGATTTTGTTGATGATTACGATGAATAAATAACAGACAAATACTTGCAGTTAATTATTATAATCATAGTAAAATATATTATTTTATCTGATATCTTTTTTACAAAAAATAAAATAAAATGCCTTATAAAACGAAATAGCTCCAAATAGCTTTACTTTTATATAAATTTACTTCAATATTTATTAATTACGAGATAACACCCGCAACTTCGTTTTGCAAAATTCCGTGATAAAAAGTATCATATTTCCTAAAAAGTAAAGTATATCCGTCCCAAATTTTAGCAAAATTGGTTAAGCGGTTTGTGCGTGAAGAGGTTACAGACAGACAGACAGACATTTTTACACATTATGAATGAGTGAGTGAGAGTGAGTATAGCTCCATGTAGAGCTTCACAAATTCGAAGGTATTATAAGTACATAAGAACTACTGAGAACCTAAGGTTTCATCCATATTGTGATAGTAAGTTGTCTTATCGCTCTGGGATCTGGGTCTAACAGGTAGGCACTTGACTAGGTATATGACCAAAAAATACTCAATTGTATCCATACTTTAATAATATTCACTACATGTTACAAAGGGGAGGTACAGTCTGGATATGGACAGACAGACAGACGGACAGACTGAAATATCTCTTTGTTATCGGGTCCCGTTTTTACCCTTTGGGTAATATTACGGGAGGTCACGACATTTTTGGTAACGATATCCAAAATGACTTAAGTCTCCCGCAAACGATCAAACATCAAACCGTCAAACACGTCAAAACACGTAGTAAATCCAAATTTTCTTCAAACGCGTCAAACACGTCAAACACGTAGTTTATATGGTGTTTGACGTGTTTGATGTTTGATCGTTTGCGGGGCACTTTACATTGCATTGACAAGATAAAGAGCAACTCTCTGATGCCAAATATGTCGGTCTGCCTGCGTAAAGTAGTTGCGTTCTCTGTATAGGGCGCCTGAAAACCCAGTTATCATGACCAAAAAAAAAAATGATAAGGTAAATGGCTGAGTAAGTTATATTAGGTAAGTACTAGTTGTTCTCATATCAGAAGCGTAAAAACTGACCAAATATTCGGTTGCGTTATGAAGCAACGAGCGTTCAAACGTGACTTGTTGTGACCAAAAAAAATGATCAGGTAAATGGCTGAAAATTACAAATCGTAAACTGTCAGTACGTACTAGCTTATTGGCACCAAAACTGACCAAATATTTTGTTGCAATTCATAGTTATCGGCGACCTATGTCTGAACGTATATTCTTTAAGTATTTTACTAGTAAAGTGCTTGGTTTAAAAACGAAAAACACACGCTTTTATGATCGGTGAGGAAACTTTTCATCGATGATTAAAATATCTAATCGCAAAAAAATCTGAAATCTCACCCTGCTCCGTCATCAGACTCTCACCACCAACCAAGTGTAGCGAATTAGGTCATCAGTAGAAAACAAATGAGCCCAAGCTCAAGGGGTTTCGCAACAGCCATGGAAGAGTTATATTGCCCACCACGACACCATCATCGATCAGCTCGATGGTAGCAATTGCAATTATCAACGGACTCTTATAAACTTCATCATCATCATCATCATCGTCAGCCACTAAGAGTCCATTCCTGGACATAGGCCGCTTCCATTTCCATCCTTTACGGCGATCTTGTGCCCTCCTCATCCAGTCGTGACATGTGTTATAAACTTACAAAGTTTCAAATCGATACAATAATTAGAAGTAGGCTGAAATTGAATTCCAAGATTTTCTTACATTGTGACTCAGTTACAGGTGAAGCTAATAAAAAAGCGTGTTAAGATACCCACACAGGTGAGATTCTTCGATTTACATATGTACTTATCATGATCCCGTCGTGAATAATCGTGATCGTAGGGTCGTGGGTTCGAATTCCAACCCGGACCTTGTACCAATAAGTTTTTCAGAAGTTATATTCATTCTTGTCATAGTAACCGACGCTCTTACGGTGGAAGAAAGCACTGTGACGAAAACCTGCATGTATCAACTTTATCAGAGTAGGTCATCCCAGCATTAAGACGTAAAAAGGCCGAACCGTAAATTTTGATATCGCTAGTTACCTATCTATACCTACTAAAATAGGCGTTGAACTGACTGACTACGCGGGCGCGCGGCGTGGCTCTATCGGTTGGCTCGGCCCCTTTGAGTTGCGCGAGCGGCATCTTTGTGCCGATTAGCGGGAGGGGAATATTTTTAGTAATATGATAACGACATCATGTTTCAAAATGTTTTCATCAGTAACTTTAATAAAATTTTCAAATTAGGTAGGTATGCACTGCATACCTACCTAATGTGATAGTGATAAAAAATAACTGTAAACTAAACAACCTTATACCCATGAATTGCAACAAAATATTTGGTCAGTTTTGGTGTCACTAAGCTAGCACATACTGATACTTTACACGATGTTTTTTTAGCCATTTAACTGATCGTTTTTTTTTTGGTCACTATAAATCACGTTTGAACGCTCGTTGCTTCATAACGCAACCGAATATTTGGTCAGTTTTTACGCTACTGATATGAGAATAACTAGTACTTACCTAATATAACTTACTCAGCCATTTACCTTATCATTTTTTTTTTGGTCATGATAACTGGGTTTTCAGGCGCCCTATACAGAGAACGCAACTACTTTACGCAGGCAGACCGACATATTTGGCATCAGAGAGTTGCTCTTTATCTTGTCAATGCAATGTAAAGTGCCCCGCAAACGATCAAACATCAAACACGCCAAACACCATATAAACTACGTGTTTGACGCGTTTGAAGAAAATTTGGAATTACTACGTGTTTTGACGTGTTTGACGGTTTGATGTTTGATCGTTTGCGGGAGACTTAAGTCATTTTGGATATGGTTACCAAAAATGTCGTGACCTCCTAATCTATAAGGAAAGAGGGGAAAATTATCCATCTTTGTTATTATACTATGCAGTATGCTGACACGGACAAAGTCACGGGCAACAGCTAGTAGAAAATAAATTCTTGCAATATCGTATTGTTTTCTAAGGTGTTATATTAATTTATAAAATAAAAATTAACGCCTTTGAAAAAAAATAGCAACAAAGTTATTTTCAAAACGTCTGATAATAGTTTTGGTCATTGAAAAGTGTCTTACAGTACACGATACTAGTTCAGAACAATAATCTAGAAATGATATATAAATATTAGCCATCAGAAAATAAGTAAAGTAAGACTAATTTTTAGTCAACTTTGGTACCTGTTACCTGACCAGGTGTCACACTTAGAGCTACACAAATTCGCAGATATTCTAAGTACACGAGGCACTACCAAGAACCTATGGTTTCACCCATCAGAAAGTAAGTTATGTCTTATCCTTTTGGGATCCAGGTCTATAAGGGTCAATTCAGACCGCAACGCGACGCGTAGATGCATTTCTAATTTGTATTGAATTGACAGACTTGCATGACGTCTCACGCAATTATAGTCTGTCAAATCCATACAAATTTAGAATTCTATCATCTACGCGTCGCGTTGCGGTCTGAATTGACCCAAATTGACCCTAAGGTCTAATACGAAACAACATTTACAACAAGTAGTCAAGGTGCAAGAATAATGCTGAAGTATGGCTGAAGTATAAAAAAACAATCTCAATATTATTATACAGATTTTATTACTATAATCACAATGATCGTAACATTAATAATAGACTATATTACCAATATTGTAACATCAATTTCATACAAATTAAAGTACCTAGTGTATTTTAAACGTGATAAAAAATTTAAAGCATTAAATATGTCACAACAAGTTGATTTAGGCTTGTCTCTGAGCAGAGGCGTTTTAGTTTTAACTGATACTTAGGCACAGTTGCACCAGCCTGGGTTAAAGTTAATATAGGTCTACCAATCTGATGGCAAAAAGTGAGAAAATAAATTGACACCAGCAATACCGGGGTAATTGGAATAAAATTGAAACCCATTTTGATCAAATATAAAATTTATCAAAGATCAAGGCTATTTTTGAAAATCTGCCATTCAAATTCGCCATCAGATCCTGGTAGACCTATAGTAGATTTGATTGTCTTTCTTTTTCTTCATATTTGAAGACGTAAGTGGACGAAGTGGACTAACTGTTTATAACATAAGGGCAATTGTTTATTCTTTCCCTCATACTTTGAACAAGCCTTGTACCTTACCTACTTAATCATTTATCATCTGGTTAATATATCTGGCTATACAGAAAGTCAACATTTTTTATTACATATCATTTTCTCGCGCCGAAGAGCCTCCATTCATGCATAAAAAAGAAAACTTCCAAATTGTTATTTACCCACTTCATTCATTCAAGTCTTCATGTTTTATGAAAGAGAAAGCAGAACGACAAATGATCAACAATAACCCGTAAATAAGTGTATCAGGGTTAACATGGGGGGTTTGTGATGATTGTTAACGATAGTTATAGCCTATTTAAGTAAGTTCTGTAGCACCTATTGGTTATACAATATTAAACTAAATATCACTATAATATTATTATACAATATATTCGTAGAAGAGAGCATAACTAATCTTTAAAAATGAACGTAGCAAAATATTTCAAGTGGAGGACATGATTATAATTTTGGCATATAAATTGCACGTTATTTAAAACTAAACTTAAATAGCCTTCACACCTAATATTATATACATTTGGTGAAGACTAGTACAGTAAAATTAATATTATAATTAACTTAAAATTAATTGCATTTTTCAATTCCATCTTTACTCATATTAAAATAATATAAAAATTGTATCTTTATCTCATACGAAAGCAAAAAGGTTGAAATACCATTTGCAAACCTTCTTAGTTATTACTGAAGAAAAACAAAATCATCAAATGGTACTTCAAGACTTTTTACCTAACAAAATATTTTAAGGCTAGGACACACGTTTTCCATAATTCGATTTACAAATTCGTTTTCCGTATTCGGTAATCCGAATGCATGGAATCAGTCGAAAATACATTAAAGATTTAAAAGACTTTATTAGCATCCAAATAGTATACACGATACAAACTTAGCACCTTGTACAGGCGGTTGCTTATAAAATCTGACTTACAAGTTCTCTTTTTTCGAATGGAACGAATTTCGCAGGTACGTTTCGAGTGCAAGCCAACGCGTTCACCACTCGCCAGTAAAGAATAATCGGCCAAGTACGAGTCGGACTCGCACACGAAGGGTTCCGTTATAGGGCAAAAATAGACCAAAAATTGTGTTTTTTGTATGGGAGCCCCCCTTAAATTTTTATTTTATTTAAATATTATTATTAATTATTAAAGTACACATATAATTAAGGCCTTTGTGAAAATTTCAAGTGCCTACCTGTTGTCATCAGCAAAAAATGATTGAAAAATCACGTTTGTTGTTTGGGAGCCCCCTTAATTAAATATTTAATTTATTTGTTTTTGCGGCAACAGATATACATAATCTGTGAAAATTACAACTCTCTAGCTATTACCGTTCTTGAGCTACAGCCTGGAGACAGACAGACTTCGAAGTCTTAGTAATAGGGTCCCGTTTTTACCCTTTGGGTACGGAACCCTAGAAACGAACGTTTGCGCTAGTCTCACGGAATTCTAAATCGAAATTCTACATTAGGAAATCGAAAACGGAAAACGTATGTATGCGGCCAGCCTTAATACAATCTATAATACAAATCGCAAAAGGAACGTCGAAAAAAACGATTCAAATAAAGTCTTACAAAAATATGTGCACATTATATCAGTCAATAATGAAAATGCATTAAAATGAATGTGCAAGATCTCTTTACGAGTGAAGAAGATAGTATAATTTGTGCTAACAATTGTTATTACTAACATCTTGTATACATTTTTCAATGTGAACATTTATAACATTCGATGTTTGTGCCTTTACATAACAATTATTATTTTACACATGAACGTAGAAAAAAAGGCGGACGGAGTCTTGTTATATACAAAACTGTGTCTTCACTTTTCTTCAGAGTCGGCCACGCACACATTCTGACGCCTGTCAAATGGTATGGACTAGCGCAAGAATGTGTGCGTGCGGACCGTGTACATACAGCCAGCTGGCCGACTCTGAACGACACAGTTTTGTGTATGGTGGGACTCCGTCCGCCTTTTATTATACGTCCATGATTTTACATATAATATTAAAATGAAATGCATTATGCACCTTCGCAAGACGCAGTCTTCAAACTCCATTGGCATTATACTATTTAACAGATTATAAAACGGGAGATGCGCCAAGCTTATAAGTTATGCTGTATTTTTTTATTATTTACTAAAAAAATTGGTTCTTATATTTCTATCTCAAAAGTCAAAAATGTGTCGCATAGCTTCCTTCAATAATCTGCTTACTAGACAAACTCACTCTAGGAATGTTTAAGCTGATATCAAACGGTTCATTTTTTGTTAATTTTCATTCCAGTGACGCAGCACTGGAATGAAATATGAAGAACAAAAAATGAAATATTATTGCCGAATGTATTTGAAGAAAATGAGGCATTTATTCAAATGGATGGACATTCACTCAATTGAAACGTCTGATACCACCCTTAGGAATAGTCATAAGAAGCATATCATAGTGATATAACTATTTCAAGGCGCACACTACACAACATCTGCCAATTTTATTGCATTCTCATGCGATGCAATTTAGGACCTTTTCAGTACGGTACAAAATATTATACAGACCGCCATAATCCTATAGATTCCTCCTTTTCATAAATAGCTTGTGCAACTTAACAGCTATGTCCACACTATGCGCGTTCGTCTTCAATTTTCGTCATCTTCTTTCATTCAACTTTAATGCGTCAACGAACGCAACGCCAACATTGTCATTTTGAAGTTTTGGATACGGTCAGAGGGCATGCGTCGCGGGCATGCCCCACGTTCGCTGTTGACTGCGCTATAATAACGCATGCCCTTGACGATCAGAAAAAGGCACAGTGTGGACAAAGCTAATAAATTACAGTAAATTCTACTTTTTTTTTGCATTTTCCTGTATTATTCATAATTTATGATGTGAATTGCGCTCCATCTACAGCAGTTAAAAATGGATGAGTATAGGCAAACCAGATGGATGGATTAGACAATATGAAGCTTGATTGTATAACCTGCATTATAAGTATAGCCTGTATTAATATACTCAGGGCGCAAAGTAAGAAAATATACTAGTACAGAGAAACAGCTACATACTAAACTATCAATTTAAGTGCTACAGGCATACGTAATTTGCAGTGTGTACAGATCACCTCCTATCGCTTACGCGGCTAAATATTGTTTATTTACCATTAATTTTAGGCTACATGGCCCATTTGTTGATATAATTATGTCTTATTTTATACGATATTCTAAGACGCCTGCAACTCCGTTGCGCCAAAATTCGTTTATCGCGGGTGCCGCTCATTTTTCCAGGATAAAAAGTATCTTATGTACTTTCCCGGGACTCAAAGTATCTACATACCCAGGTTCAGCGGTTCGGGTGTGAAGAGGTAACAGACAGACAAACAAACATACTTTGGCATTTATAATAAATTAAATTAGCTGTAGCTCAGTAGTCACAACGAGTATTATTATTATCGTTTATTCCCGTGGTGCTTCTCTTTGACTTTCGGTCATTGCAACTTTGTGCTGTCTCGCGCTTTGTATGGGGAGGGAATCTGGAATTTCTTCCTACTCCTCCTACATTTCTTCTGATTAATTTCGTTGCGGGTCCCAAGACAGCTTTAGCATGTCCCTCGGGCTCCCTGAGATCATATCAAAGGGGTTTTGTGGTTGGATACCGCTGTCGATCCTGGCGACACAGGAGATACAGCGGTGGGAATGTGGTGGGCCAAATCCCGTTTAAAAACATTTATAATATTCGTATGGACATGCACATGCACACTGCACAGTCATGTGAATACTGTATGCTTGTAGCGGTGAAATCAATAGCTTACTATGCTGTTCATCTCATCTGTACTTCACGTTCAGGTTGTCTGGCGGGGCACGGGTGTCTGCAGTAGCCTGCTACTGCGGACACCCGTGCCCCGCGCGTAGTCCGCGGACAACATTTGCCGGGTCAGCCAGTAATATATAAATATGTGTATACTGTATGCTTGTAGCAGTGAAATCAATAGCTTACTATGCTGTTCATCTCATCTGTACTGCACGTTCAGGTTGTCTGGCGGGGCACGGGTGTCTGCAGTAGCCTGCTACTGCGGACACCCGTGCCCCGCGCGTAGTCCGCGGACAACATTTGCCGGGTCAGCCAGTAATATATAAATATGTGTATACTGTATGCTTGTAGCAGTGAAATCAATAGCTTACTATGCTGTTCATCTCATCTGTACTTCACGTTCAGGTTGTCTGGCGGGGCACGGGTGTCTGCAGTAACCTGCTACTGCGGACACCCGTGCCCCGCGCGTAGTCCGCGGACAACATTTGCCGGGTCAGCCAGTAATATATAAATATGTGTATACTGTATGCTTGTAGCAGTGAAATCAATAGCTTACTATGCTGTTCATCTCATCTGTACTTCACGTTCAGGTTGTCTGGCGGGGCACGGGTGTCTGCAGTAACCTGCTACTGCGGACACCCGTGCCCCGCGCGTAGTCCGCGGACAACATTTGCCGGGTCAGCCAGTAATATATAAATATGTGTATACTGTATGCTTGTAGCAGTGAAATCAATAGCTTACTATGCTGTTCATCTCATCTGTACTTCACGTTCAGGTTGTCTGGCGGGGCACGGGTGTCTGCAGTAGCCTGCTACTGCGGACACCCGTGCCCCGCGCGTAGTCCGCGGACAACATTTGCCGGGTCAGCCAGTAATATATAAATATGTGTATACTGTATGCTTGTAGCAGTGAAATCAATAGCTTACTATGCTGTTCATCTCATCTGTACTTCACGCTCAGGTTGTCTGGCGGGGCACGGGTGTCTGCAGTAGCCTGCTACTGCGGACACCCGTGCCCCGCGCGTAGTCCGCGGACAACATTTGCCGGGTCAGCCAGTAATATATAAATATGTGTATACTGTATGCTTGTAGCAGTGAAATCAATAGCTTACTATGCTGTTCATCTCATCTGTACTTCACGTTCAGGTTGTCTGGCGGGGCACGGGTGTCTGCAGTAACCTGCTACTGCGGACACCCGTGCCCCGCGCGTAGTCCGCGGACAACATTTGCCGGGTCAGCCAGTAATATATAAATATGTGTATACTGTATGCTTGTAGCAGTGAAATCAATAGCTTACTATGCTGTTAATCTGTTCTGCACTGCAAGCTCAGGGTGTCTGGCGGGGCACGGGTGTCCGTAGTAGCAGGGCGGAGTCCGCGGACACTATCGGCAGTTCGTTGGAGCAGTGATATTTGATGAGGTGGGAGACACTCTCAAACACACGGTCCTTTGTTCGCACCTGAAGATTGAAGGGCATACTTTAATTATGTATCAAGGCTTAATATATTAATAATAAATAAAACATTATTTTCCTCTTATTAAATAGTATTACATAAACAAAAAACTATTTTTGTAAATCTAGGGTAGAAAAAAATATTCACAGGAGAGCTATTTAACGCTCATGACGTCACGGTGTATTACATACATTAGATGTGTTCCGAAATCTATCCCAGTGCTCATGTAATAAGAATCCTTACTTAATCCATTCTGTCCTTTCCAAATACAATAGCCAGTGCATTTACGTGTGCGGCTTTGTTGGAATATCATTATAGCAAATATTAAAAAACACTACTAATACGCCACACTTGTATTGCCAGAACAAAAAGTGGCGTAAGAATCAAGGCGTCATGAACATTGGCAAGTGTACTGGGTTAAATTTCGGAACTTGCGCTTTGTAAGCACCACTCAAAAACAAATTAATATTGTGATAAAGAAACGGGCTGAAAATTCACAATTTTCGTGTTGCTTATTTATAATTGTACCATCGAGTAAATTGATTCCGGCAGTCGATGGACTCACGTCATGTGGTCGGCTTATGTCAATAATTCAATATTAAAGCTCGACAAAGCTTTCAATGAACGTGGCGAAAAAAGGAACTAACGCTGCCATCAATCAAAAACGGCATTTTTGTCAGTTCTTCTTTATCAGTAGCGCTCCCGCCCATGTTCATTTAAAGCCTTATCGCACCCTAGTTGTGATCGTTAGGCTGGGTTTGACATAGCGCGACCAAATAAGAGCCAGTCCACACGGCGCGTTGCGTCGACGCAGCGCTGCCGTTTGACGCATAGCCTCGTTAACGTAAGAAGCTAAGCAGTCTTGACGTAAACACCCCCTCCCGCTTCGTCTCGGGTTCTGCTGACAGTCATGTGTGCGTTGCGACGACGCCACTGACCTCTATAATACACTGGACAGGCTATGCCGTACAAAATGACAGCTATTTTTTGTGCCGATTTGAAGCGCCACGGTGAGCGTACTGTGAACTAATTACATAGAAAATTACAACCGCCATTTGCAAAATAGTAGTTCCAAGAACACTCACTACTGCTTTCAAGCGTCAATACAGCTGTAATACACTGTACTGACCACGCCGTTGGGGTCGACTAGCAGCAGGTGTTTGTGTTGTCCGCGGCGCGCGCCCGTCAGCACGAACTGGCCGGCGCACGCGCCCGACTCCCGTACCAGGAACTCCCCGTCAGCGCTCACCAGCTGTAATACACTGTACTGACCACGCCGTTGGGGTCGACTAGCAGCAGGTGTTTGTGTTGTCCGCGGCGCGCGCCCGTCAGCACGAACTGGCCGGCGCACGCGCCCGACTCCCGTACCAGGAACTCCCCGTCAGCGCTCACCAGCTGTAATACACTGTACTGACCACGCCGTTGGGGTCGACTAGCAGCAGGTGTTTGTGTTGTCCGCGGCGCGCGCCCGTCAGCACGAACTGGCCGGCGCACGCGCCCGACTCCCGTACCAGGAACTCCCCGTCAGCGCTCACCAGCTGTAATACACTGTACTGACCACGCCGTTGGGGTCGACTAGCAGCAGGTGTTTGTGTTGTCCGCGGCGCGCGCCCGTCAGCACGAACTGGCCGGCGCACGCGCCCGACTCCCGTACCAGGAACTCCCCGTCCGCGCTCACCAGCTGTAATACACTGTACTGACCACGCCGTTGGGGTCGACTAGCAGCAGGTGTTTGTGTTGTCCGCGGCGCGCGCCCGTCAGCACGAACTGGCCGGCGCACGCGCCCGACTCCCGTACCAGGAACTCCCCGTCCGCGCTCACCAGCTGTAATACACTGTACTGACCACGCCGTTGGGGTCGACTAGCAGCCAGTGGCGAAGCCTCCATAGAACACGATTCCTACCGGCTTACCTTGGCCAATTTTGATATATACATTTTTTATTATTAATAATTATAGCTTACCCCGCTTCCTACAATTTCATAAAAATAATTCGCCATGTATTTAAAATCACGCAAACGCACACATACCCGTTTTTACGATCGCACTCAGAACGCGTACGTACTGCTCCATAGTGTGCGGCGGCCGCGCGGTGGCCGGGGAACTCGCTCAAAACATCGGGAATCCAAACATTTGAAATGTATGAAATTCACGCACACATACACATTACTACTACATGCAAACGACTCGTCGATATTGTCGAACAACAAGCCGATCCCACATAGCCTACCTAGTCTTTATTTGTCATGTTTTAAGGTTTAGTTTCGCATGTTTCGCTTTAAAAGATTTCGTCCAATCACAACAGAGCTAATTGCAGCGGCCGACCGGCGCGTGCTGTCATTTCAATTCACTTAAACAATTATATTACGCGCTCATTTGCACTCATTTTGTACTGTTATTATTGTAATATGCAAAATTTTGTTTATTAAGTTAGTGGGCTAGCTTGATTGTAATATTATATAGTTTAAAAGAATCGAAAGTAGTGAAATTTTACTTGCCAAGTGTTGTGTTGTGTTTTTGTTTGTTACATCGTAAAGGTTGGTTTGTTTTACTTACTTTGTAATTTGTCGTGACACGGTTAGGTGAGAAATGGCAGCATTAGTACAAATTGACTGTTGTCTTACGGATTACCTATTAAATGACTTAAATTCGTTCTCAAAACAATCGTTCGAAAATAAAAAACATATTATTAAACAAGGACGGGCGCGTCCCGATATGAAAATTGATTATAGGCGTAAGGATGGGTTTTTCAAACATTTTCACAGTTCAGTGTATGATAAATATAATTGGATAGCGGGCAGTTGCAAATTAAATAAGTTATTTTGTTTTCCATGTTTGCTGTTTTCCGATACAAATAGTGCTTGGAATAAAACGGGTTTCTCAGACATCAATAATTTGACCAATTCGGCTAGGAAACATACTCAAACCGAAAAACATTTACGCAGTTGTATATTATTACACAATTTTGGAAATAGTAGAATAGAAACATTTCTCGGAAATAATTATGAATCCCATAATCGAAAAGTGGAACGTAATCGAAACTTAATGAAACGTTTAATAGACACTGTTGTTCTTCTTGGAAAACAGGAGTTATCTTTCCGCGGGCATAGTGAAAACGTTAATTCAGACAATCGTGGCAATTATATAGAAACATTATTTTATTTAAGTAAGTACGATAGCGTTATAGACTCCCATCTTGAACAATGCTCATCTACTTCACACTCCGTGTTTACCGGTCTATCGGGAGACATTCAAAATGATCTTATACAATGCACCGCGGCGGTAATTTTAGACGAGATTAGACGTGAGATTAGCCATGCCAAATTCGTTTCAGTTATGATTGACGAAACCCCAGATGTCAGTCATAGAGAACAGTTGTCTGTTGTATTTCGTTATTTGTCCGAAAATGGTCTGGAAGAAAGATTTGTAGGTTTTTACGACGTTAGCGAAAGCCGGACTGCGACTGTATTAGCGACTCAGTTGCTCGATATTCTTGAACAATATCGATGCAAAGACAAACTGATCGGTCAGACATATGACGGTGCCGCCGTTATGTCAGGTGAACGTGGAGGCGTTCAAGCACTAGTACGGGGTCAATGCCCTCTCGCGCGTTTCGTACCGTGTTATGCTCATATTCTTAATTTGGTTTTAAGTAAATCTTTAGAAAATATTTCAGAATTAAAATCATTTTTCGGCCATATCAATGGAATTGTCAGGTTTTTCAACAAATCGTCGAAACGGTCAAATCTTTTAAAACAGTTTTCCGATCGTCGTATGCCTGGAGTAGCCGAAACACGGTGGCATTATCATTCGCGCATTATTAATGTTATATTTAATTGCAGGTTAGATATGATTGAAACCTTTAATCATATAGTAGATAATCCCCAATCGTGGGATGTTGATTCTATATCCATGTCGGAGTCGTTTGTAACTAAATTAGAAGATAGGCAGTTTTGTTTCCTTTTGCATATTTTTTCAGAGATTTTTGCCAGAACTGACATTTTGTTTGCTTTGCTTCAAAGCAAACAAGTCGACATCGAAATCTCAATCAGAGAAATTGGTGCATTTCAATCTTGGTTATCAGAAGAGTTTTTAAAACAATTTGATTTTATTTTCAATAGTATTCAGGAATATTGTGAACCACCACGACGGCGCCGGCGGATGGATACAGAAATTGACTTGAAAACACAATACAAGCGTTTATTCGTTGAAATAATAGATAACATCAAAAGCCAAATAAACTCCCGTTATTCATCGTTTCAAAACTTAACTTTTCTTGATTTAGTCAATAAGTCTAAATACGCGAGTTACCGTAGTAGTTTTCCCGAGGAAAGTGTGTCTGCATTAATATCCGAATTCCCGAATATATTTGATTTTCACGCATTAAAAAACGAATTAAAAGTTTTATACAGTACTTCAACATTTAATAATTTAGATATATATGAACTTTATTTACATCTTTTTAAATCCGCGTTGAGTGAAGCTTTTCCTCAGCTTTTAATGTTATCTCAAATTGTTTTGACTCTTCCTGTATCGGTGGCTTCCGCTGAAAGGTCGTTTTCGGCATTGAAGTGAATTCATACCTATACACGAAACAGCCAAAGTTAGGCTAGATTGTCAAATCTCGGTGTAATTTCAATTGAAAAATATGTATTATTAAAATTGCATCAAAAAAGCGACTTTTATGATAATGTTTTGGCACATTTCGTAAAGAAAAACCGTAGAATTATGTTAGAATATAAATAATAATTCTTAGGTAATTTTTCAGGTTGTAGAATAGGAATATTAAATAACGACTACAGACGACAAATAACAAAATTAAACATTTAGGTACGTGTTTCTGCTGATATTTCTTTGCTACTATCTTTTGCCCGCGATTTCGTCTGCGTGGACTTCAGACAGGTAGCCTATGTTCCTTTCCATGTTTGACATGGGATGCATGCAAAATTTCATCTAAATCCAGTTTTTGCATGATTGAGTAACAAACATCTACACTGGCAAGTCAGGATTCACTTATTTTTGGTGTGTGAGTGTGAGTGACGTGTGCTTAAAACGGCTTTTTTTAAAGCCACTTTTATCATACTCGACATGCACTGTTCATATAATACCAGTGATGTCATGTATGGTGAAGGTGGTGAATACTAACAACACTAACACTGCAGTGTACTGACCACGCCGTTGGGGTCGACTAGCAGCAGGTGTTTGTGTTGTCCGCGGCGCGCGCCCGTCAGCACGAACTGGCCGGCGCACGCGCCCGACTCCCGTACCAGGAACTCCCCGTCCGCGCTCACCAGCTGTAATACACTGTACTGACCACGCCGTTGGGGTCGACTAGCAGCAGGTGTTTGTGTTGTCCGCGGCGCGCGCCCGTCAGCACGAACTGGCCGGCGCACGCGCCCGACTCCCGTACCAGGAACTTCCCGTCAGCGCTCACCAGCTGTAATACACTGTACTGACCACGCTGTTGGGGTCGACTAGCAGCAGGTGTTTGTGTTGTCCGCGGCGCGCGCCCGTCAGCACGAACTGGCCGGCGCACGCGCCCGACTCCCGTACCAGGAACTTCCCGTCAGCGCTCACCAGCTGTAATACACTGTACTGACCACGCCGTTGGGGTCGACTAGCAGCAGGTGTTTGTGTTGTCCGCGGCGCGCACCCGTCAGCACGAACTGGCCGGCGCACGCGCCCGACTCCCGTACCAGAAACTCCCCGTCAGCGCTCACCAGCTGTAATACACTGTACTGACCACGCCGTTGGGGTCGACTAGCAGCAGGTGTTTGTGTTGTCCGCGGCGCGCGCCCGTCAGCACGAACTGGCCGGCGCACGCGCCCGACTCCCGTACCAGGAACTTTCCGTCAGCGCTCACCAGCTGTAATACACTGTACTGACCACGCCGTTGGGGTCGACTAGCAGCAGGTGTTTGTGTTGTCCGCGGCGCGCGCCCGTCAGCACAAACTGGCCGGCGCACGCGCCCGACTCCCGTACCAGGAACTTCCCGTCAGCGCTCACCAGCTGTAATACACTGTACTGACCACGCCGTTGGGGTCGACTAGCAGCAGGTGTTTGTGTTGTCCGCGGCGCGCGCCCGTCAGCACGAACTGGCCGGCGCACGCGCCCGACTCCCGTACCAGGAACTCCCCGTCAGCGCTCACCAGCTGTAATACACTGTACTGACCACGCCGTTGGGGTCGACTAGCAGCAGGTGTTTGTGTTGTCCGCGGCGCGCGCCCGTCAGCACGAACTGGCCGGCGCACGCGCCCGACTCCCGTACCAGGAACTTCCCGTCAGCGCTCACCAGCTGTAATACACTGTACTGACCACGCCGTTGGGGTCGACTAGCAGCAGGTGTTTGTGTTGTCCGCGGCGCGCGCCCGTCAGCACAAACTGGCCGGCGCACGCGCCCGACTCCCGTACCAGGAACTTCCCGTCAGCGCTCACCAGCTGTAATACACTGTACTGACCACGCCGTTGGGGTCGACTAGCAGCAGGTGTTTGTGTTGTCCGCGGCGCGCGCCCGTCAGCACGAACTGGCCGGCGCACGCGCCCGACTCCCGTACCAGGAACTCCCCGTCAGCGCTCACCAGCTGTAATACACTGTACTGACCACGCCGTTGGGGTCGACTAGCAGCAGGTGTTTGTGTTGTCCGCGGCGCGCGCCCGTCAGCACGAATTGGCCGGCGCACGCGCCCGACTCCCGTACCAGGAACTCCCCGTCAGCGCTCACCAGCTGAAATAGACAATCTTATTGGGGACCTTCCGTAAAGTATGTCACACGATTTTCATGATTTTTAGGTCCCTACTATGATGTCACAAAGTAATTTTTTATAACTCTACATTATTACGATCTAAAAATTAAAATCACCTCAATAAATTAAATTTCGTCACTCTTCGTCGCCTCTCCCCCATTTAGGAGGTTAGTTATATTTACTTGATTTATTAACTTTTTCGAAAACCTCTTTAGAAAGTCGGTTGAAAATACACCATGACCTTTCTTAATGAGTATAGGCCACTTTAATTTTACCGCCCGTATGTACGAACTCTGCCGCCCCCCTAGGAGGTCATGGCCTGTCTATACATATAACACGGTCAAATTAACTAGACGCACGGTTTGATGGCGTTGAATTCCAGCGGTGCGTCGCACAGTGGTCCGAAATCGCTAAATGGTGGACATTCGCAAAAAAGTTGGATTTTGGTGTGGAAAAAAATACCATTCGACAGATTTTAAGAAGAGTAACAACAAATCCTTGTTTTTTACCAAAATGTATTTTTTAAGGTGAAAAAAAAAATTACGAAAATGTTGTATGGGAAAGAATCTATAAATAGGTTTTTTGCAAAAACTACTACGACATACTGGTTCATTTTTGAAACAAGTAAAGTTCTAGTGGTATGTAAGGTTTAGAAAAAAAATTACGAAAATTTACGTGCAGCCTTTTGCAGTAGAAGGGTTCAAAATTTTGAAATAATTTTACTAACTTTTTAGGTGTGGAAAAAATACCATTCGATATATTTCTTAAAGAGTAACAATAAATCCTTAACCACTCGACAGTGGCATGCAAAATGGCAGATTTGTCATGTCTGTGGCGCCCTGAGGGGGTTTCGCCACATACCGACGTTTCTACACGACCAGCATACACTAAAACTGCAATTTCTTGTTCCTTGGTCTTGCAGGAGCCCACAAAAGGATCTAAATCATTTTTAAATTAAATTTTCTACCCTGAAAATAGTACTTTTATAATATATTTGTCAGTAATAATGTTATACAGCTGGTATTATTACTGGGTACCAAAATGTTCAGTAGATTTTGGGTCATATTTTAATAATAAACCACTATTTAGCGAGCTAAGAGTATTTATTTATAACTTTATAGTACTATTTACAAAATAATATCACTCAAGTCATGACTCTCATACAAATATTTTATAAAATCAACGATTTAAGTACAGGACAAAAATGGAGGCTGCCTCTCAAACAGCTTCAAGTAGGCTGTGTATTACATGATATCTTAAAGTCATTTCATACTCTAGGCATTACAATATTATATAAACAATAAATTAAGGTTATTATCTGGGTGGTACAAGAGTATCAATATTGAAGGTTCAGTAAATGATATGTAGGACTTTACACAAAAAGATATCTCTTTTGTTCATGAAAAGTCCTACCTTGATACTAATGTAATTTACGAAATAAGTAGTAACTTTTATCCACAGAAGTTTGATTTTCTTATAATTATAATAAACAAAGTACAAAATAAAATCCTCCAAATTACATGAATTAAAGGAAAACTGAGTAGAAACATGAAAAGAAAACTTGCAAAAATGCGAAAATTTTCTTAAGTGAGTGTAAGATTAGTATGGATAAGACCTTTTTCATCTAGTATTTGGATGCATTGTGCAAGCGTTTGTAACCCAAAATGTAACCCAAAATCAATGCCTCTTTTATTGCACAGCCAACTACTTCTATTTCAGTCACAAATATCACGCACGCGGGAGAGCCATGCTTCGGCACGAATGGGCCGGCTCGACCGGAGAAATACCACGTTCTCACAGAAAACCGGCGTGAAACAGCGCTTGCGCTGAGTTTCGTCGAGTGAGTGAGTTTACCGGAGGCCCAATCAAAAATAAAAAAAAATCCTGTATATTTCATAAATAAATATTTATTAATTCTTCGTAATATTCCATATATATATTTTTTAATCAAAAAGTAATAAATAAATTTCGACTCGCACTTGTCCGTTTATTTTTAAGTCTTTTTGTCTCAATGCCTCCTTTCTTGTAATCCAACAACAAAATGATTCCGGCTATTCCATGTTATGCGAACATTCTAATATCGGCCATTAAAACTCAGAGGAGGCGTCTGTGGGGCCGCCCGATACGGGTTGTCACCTGTCTGTGACGAAACCCTTTCGGGGCTCTAATCGGACGGTACTAGTTTTCGTCATTATTTATAAAATATAGAACGTTCTATTAGTGGTAGAGTTTAGTTAAACGAAACTACGTTAAATTATCATTACAGTAAAGTAATATGAACTGCATAAATATGTTATTTAATGTTCGAAAAGCCAAAATCATTGTGCGAGTAAGGGCCAGGCACGGGTTAGATTGCCGTTTTAACTCTTTTTTTTTACTTCTATTTGTTAAACACACACTTAATTCTAATAAAAACTGAAAGATTACTTACATATTAGGCACTTCCCAAGTAAATAACTGTATTTTATCACTTTTTTTATAGTATACACTGCGCTGTCCTCACCTCAACGCGGCCGTTTTTTGAAGTGAGATTTCGCATTTCTTCCTTGTCTACCGAGAACTCAAACGACGCTTGCTGTCTTGTTCTACTTAGACGCGTTTTAATATGTTAGACAAAGACAAAAGTAGTTTTATCGCTGTGTTTGCACATTAAACGTGTGCGCGTACACAGCGACCCGGAAAGGGCTGCGCCACAGACATTGACTTTTGACATGTGACCCTTAGGGGGTTTCGCCACCGTCGAGTGGTTAATCATTTTTATACAAAAATAAATACTTAGGGTGAAAAAAAAAAATAATTACGAAAAAATCTATAAGTATGGGAAAGAATCTACAAATCGATTTTTTGCAAAAAGTACTGAGCCATACTGGATCATTTTAGAAACAAGTGAAGTTCTAGTGGTATATAAGGTTAAGAAAAAAAAATACGCAAATATACGTGCAGCCTTCTGCAGTAGGAGGGGTTCAAAATTTTGAAATAATTGTACTAACTTTTTAGGTGTGGAAAAAAATACCATTCGATAGATTTATAAAAGAGTAACAATAAATCCGTAATAAGTATTTTGCAAAAATGTATTTTTTAAGGTGAAAAAAAAAAATAATTACGAAAATTTTGCGTGGGAAAGAATCTATGAATAGATTTTTTATAAAAACTACTGGACCATACTCGATCACTTTTGAAACGAGTAAAGTTCTAGTGGTATATAAGGCTTAGAAAAAAGTGCGCAAATTTACGTGCAACCTTTTGCAGTAGGGGCGTTCAAAATATTGAAATGTTTGTACTAACATTTTAACGATTTTTGCTATTTCTCTAATGGTTATTGCTTAAATTTTTTAGGTTTTTAATAATTTACTTATACCATTTTTGTACAGATTTACAAACCAACTTCAGGGTCTTGGGTCAACCCGGATATTTTTCAGGCTATCATGAACACATTGGTGAATATCCTTACAACCCCTAATTGAAATCCTCTAGGGAAATAGCAGAGCTGTATGTAAAGTTTTATCCATCTCCTTACATGGTGCTGATATTTGTAATCATTTTGGCTTTATTCCAATTAGCTATATAAGTGAAGATGCTTCAGAGGCAAGGAATAAAAAAATTTTAAATACTAGAGATACATACTAGAAATAGAGTCGAGCAGAAACTAATGAAGATTTGTTGCACAACTCTTTTAAAAGCTCTGATCCATGTATTTTGTCTTACATTCGACCAAAGTTGTCTAAAAATAAACATCAAGAATTTCATCCAGGCACAGTCGACCTGTTGCTTGAAAATTTTTAAGGTTCTGTAATTTACGCATTTGTATAGCGGTACACAAAAGAGGTATGTATAATATAATATTTGGTTTTTCTGTTAAATTTTCAATAAGGGGTTGTAGGGATCTGCCTATTCACCAATGTGTTTATGATAGCCTGAAAAATATCCGGGTTGACCCAAGACACTGAAGTTGGTTTGTAAATCTGTACAAAAATGGTATAAGTAAACCTAAGAAATTAAAGCAATAGCCATTAGAGAAATAGCAAAAATTGTTGAAACATTTCAATATTTTGAACCCCTCCTACTGCAGAAGGCTGCACGTATATTTGCGTAATTTTTTTTCTAAACCTTATATACCACTAGAACTCCACTTGTTTCTAAAATGATCCAGTATGGCTCAGTACTTTTTGCAAAAAATCGATTTGTAGATTCTTTCCCATATAGAATTTTTCGTAATTATTTTTTTTTCACCTTAAATATTTATTTTTGTAAAAAAATTATTAAGGATTTATTGTTACTCTTTAAGTAATCTATCGAATGGTATTTTTTCCACACCCAAAAAGTTAGTAAAATTATTTCAAAATTTTGAACCCCTCTACTGCAAAAGGCTGCACGTAAATTTTCGTAATTTTTTTTCTAAACCTTACATACCACTAGAACTTTACTTGTTTCAAAAATGAACCAGTACGTCGTAGTAGTTTTTGCAAAAAATCTATTTATAGATTCTTTCCCATACAACATTTTCGTAATTTTTTTTTTCACCTTAAAAAATACATTTTGGTAAAAAACTTATTAAGGATTTATTGTTACTCTTCTTAAAATCTATCGAATGGTATTTTTTTCTACACCAAAATCCAACTTTTTGCGAATTTCCACCATTTAGCGATTTCGGCCCACTGTGCGTCGGGTTAATGTGACCGTGTTGTATGTACCATCGAGGAAATTGATTCCTAGGCAGTTGACGGACCTGCGTCATTTGGTCGGCGTATGTCAATTTAATGTTAGCTGTGATCTGTCGGATGAGTTTGACTTAATGCGACCAAATTACTTAGGTCCGCCATCTGCATAGGAATCAACTTCTCTGATAGTACATATAATATGTTTTAAATTATAATTTTCCATCTTTTTAGTAAAAGATGGCCCCGTGCGAGTTTCTTACGCCGGTTCTTCTCACCGGGTTAGTTCCCGAACCGGTGGTAGGCACCTCAGTATCGACGTTCGGAAACATTTTTGTAAAAAAATTACTCTGAATAAAAAATATTTTGATTTTTGATACACAAATCCACCATCCACTCACCCTCTCAGCGGCGGTCCGAGATATGGCGCCGTGGAACCAGGGCTCCCGCGCGAGCAGCGCCGCCTGCACGGCCGGCGCGAGCGGCTCGGGGTCGCCTGCGCCGCCCGACGCCGCGCCGGATGTTGATGCGGTCGACGTAGGTGCGGCGGTGAATGGTTCTGGAAAAATAGGGGTTACTTTTATGTTTAGTGGACTATACGATCACAAGGCATTTACTTGTTAAATCTTATGGAGGCACTTCGCTTGGCTATTTGTATTTGCGTATTTGATGTATTCGCCAAACAATCACCATGTGTAGACGGTATGTTTGACAAATATTGCCCTTATTAGCCTATTTGACAAATATGACCAATACCAAATACACGTATCCGTACCTTTGTCGGTTTTTGACGCACATCAAAGGAGTCAAATAGGCAAGTAAAGAAAATCAAGTAAAAGTTTGGTATTTGACGTCCATGTGTGGACGGTCGTATTTGCCTTTATTTGCTTGTTTTCGTATTCGTCAATAATGTTGTCAAATACAACAGATAGCAAATACAAATAGCCATGTGAAGTGCCTGCATTATATACATTGGACGACCTCTGTGGCTCAGTGGTGAGCGCGTTGGTAGCTCAAGCCGGGGGTCGCGGGTTCGAATCCCGCCGATGGAACAAAAAGTTTTCAATGTTCCCGGGTCTGGATGTGTATTAAATATGTGTATTATATAATAAAAATCAGTATAAAAGTATTAAAAAATATATTTCCGTTGTCTGGTACCTGTAACACAAGTCCTTTAGATACTTAGCACGGGGCCAGACTGACGTGGTGTGAAGCGTCCATAGATATTATTACATATTATTATTAATGAATAATAAAAACTAAGGCAGAGTAACTGTGTCAAAAAATTTGTCCACGAGTCTACAAAATGTGACCTGAATACGTATGCATACTTTATGCATGTATTCGGTAACTAAGTACACACTTTGTGTACATATAGAAGTGACAATAATTAATATCAACGGCTTTATTTCGTAAAGAACAATGGCCAAATCGTACCAGGTGTGCGGTGGCGTCCCGATATGCCATTAGTAGCAAAAATTCCCTAAGGGAGTGCCTCCGCTGCCAGCGCCGGTTAACGAAATGGCTGCCGGTGCCGGTTGCTGAAATGGCTGCCGGCGCTGTTTTCCGAACTCCGAAGTTTGCCGAAGTCACGCGATGTTTGCCGAATAGGCTGCCGGCGCCTATTCGGCAAACATCGCTTGTCAAATGATAGAATAATGATCAAAAACATCAGTCTTGAGCTAAAGAACTATGAAAAGTACAAATAATAAGGTCATAAATAGTCATAATGTAAGGATGCATATATTTTGGATCCTTCGATCGGGGATTCTTGGAAATGCTATTGTATTCTATTGTTGACGCGATCACCGGTGCTCGTATGGGGCTTGAATCTTGATGGGTTAATGGTGGTATTGATGATGCTGATAAATGTGATCTGCATAGTAGCATAATACAATATCTTTGCTTCTTTAAACAACGCTGAAACTCTCTAATATGTATATAAGGAATCTTAAGTTCTGTTCAGTACCTTCGGAAGTATACCACGGGGTTTATAACTGTAGCTGTGGTGCAAAATATTACTGTTTTGAAAAAAAGTAGCTAAGTTAAAGCTAAGCTAAGAAAATGCATCACAAAAAACTAAAATATCCACAGCCGAACAAATAGGTACCTACTTAACTAACTTTCACCTTTGGAAGTCGGTAAAGTCGAATATATTAATTGAGATTCTAATTATTTCTTTTTAAAATTTGTGTATCGGGACTGGAACCTAGCGCTTTACGCATTATCACCGGCTCCCATTTTGAGTGCCAGCGCCGGCAGCCGTTGTTTTATATCTCGGCTGCCGGCAGTGTACCTACCGCCGGCTCCCATTACTGATATTTTTGGGAGCCGGCGCCGGCAGCGGAGGCACTCCCATTCCCTAATATTTTAAGGCATCGAAAATCATTAGAAATGTGTCTTTAAATAGCCACAAAAAAAAAGATCAATATATTTTAGTTTTGCTATGTTCTGACAGCCGGCGATCATTCGCATTCGTTCTATTTTTTGGGTAATACTCTAGGAAAAATTGAAATAATTAGAAACGAGATCGCCGAATATACACTTGTAGGCTACACCGCAGTCAGAAAAAAGGTAGTTCTTATGTCTAACCTCAAAATAATTGTAAACGTTATTAATTATTATAAAAAATCGTGGCTATTTAGACATAAATCTCAAACGGAATTATGTTTAGAGCAACCAAATCTAACTATAGTTTATTTTGGGACATCAAAAATAAAAGTCGAGTCCAGCTCCTTTACAAATTTGGCCATGATTCTTTGAGTGTTAGTGTTTCGTTGCTATTGCCATACGAATTAAAAAAAGAAACAAACATATATCATTTAATATGGTTTTATTGCTTTTCAAAATATTCGCCGCGATGATCGACACACTTTTGCATACGCTGGAACCAATTTTCATAGCACTTTTTCCATTCTGATTAAGGTATCTCCAAAACGTGCATTTTGAACGCATCAACAGCCTCTTCGCGGCTCGAAAAACGTTGACCACGTAATTTGTTCTTCGCGTATGGAAATAAAAAGAAATCGTTAGGTGCCAAATCAGGGCTGTACGGCGGATGACCAGTCAATTCGATCTTTTGACCCTCCAAAAACTGAGTTGTTTCAGCTGAGGTGTGACAGCTAGCATTGTCGTGATGTAATATGATTCTGCGTTGTCGGTTGTCCTTTCTTATTTCTTCAAAGACTTCTGGTAAACAAATGGTCGTATACCATTCAGAATTAACCGTTTTACGATTCTCTAATGGCACTGTAGCCACATGTCCATTAATTCCAAAAAAACAGGCGACCATTTGCTTCAAAGTACTTTTTGCACGAGTAACTTTTGTTGGTTTCGGCTCATCTTGGAACACCCACACCGTTGACTGTTGTTTAGTTTCGGGGTCATATGCATAGATCCAAGATTCATCACCTGTGTAGATATTATAAACGGCTTTTGACGTACCACGGTTGTATTTTTTTATCATTTTTTTGCACCAATCGACACGAGCCCGTTTTTGATCGATTGTCAAGTTGTGCGGAATCCAACGCGAACATATTTTTTTTACAGCCAAATGTTCGTGTAATATCTTATGTATGCTCGTCATACTTATGCCTAAGGACGCCTCTATCTCGCGATATGTAACATGACGATCACGCATTATTAGTTCCCGCACAGCATCTATATTTTGTGGGACAACAGCTGTTTTTGGGCGACCTTCTTTATTTTCATCCGTGAGCATAGACCGCCCACGATTAAACTCACTGTACCAGTGATAAACAGTGGTTTTTGATGGTGCTTCATCTCCAAAAGTTGCGGTGAGTTGAATAAAGCACTGTTGTTGATTTAGCCCACGCCGAAAATCGTAGTAAATCATTGCACGAAAATGTTCACGCGTTAAATCCATGGCAAATGAAGACACGCAATTTTCAAAATGACGCCACAATGGAAAAATAATTGACAGTCACATGAAACAAAATGTATTCTTCAACCAAAGAGTTCTATTTTCAAATGTTGTAATTACTTTTTAAATATTGTTCTTGTAAGTGGCCAGTTCCGGATACATAAATAGCAGCCCTCGTATTGTGTGCGAAAAGGAACCAAATTCAAAACGATTGAAGTATTGGAGTTACGTTTCCTTAAGCTTATACTGGTTGTTCGGATGAACACCGTTATCTTTGAAACCATCAAATCAGCCCGTCAAAATGAACAACTTTTCTATGAGAACAATGCTGGGAACTCAGAAAATCCGTCTTCATACCCATACAAATTGCCGATCCGGGCATTGAGTCTGGCGGAGTCTAAATACCACTGACATCAGCCGGCCTAAGTTGCGCAAACGAGAAAATTTTGTCTACATATTTTCTCGATGTATGATGTGCGATGATGGTTTGTCTCTTCATCTCTATTGACCCTAGCATGACAAACATTTATTCTCGTGTAGATCTGTCATCGAAATACCACATTTTTATAGAGTTTTGTCGAGATAATGTCGAGATTTTGACATTATGAGACGAGTTTTTAATTATCTCGAGAGTGAGATATCTCGTTGGCGTATGCTAGGCAGGCAGGAGAAAGCTTAAACTAGCATGCTACAAAATAATTAGTGCTTAGTAGTAAGGTAATGATTGAACTTTAAAATGTATACTTACGCATGTCGAATATGTCAGTGTGATGTTGCGGCAACAGCGCGGTAGGTGGCGTGCGCGGGGGCGGGGTCTGGTTCACGTAGTGACGGACGCTCTCCTCGCACCTGCAAGTGTTTAAAACATTATTTCGGTGCTATGAAGCAGAATATTATAAGTTTGGGACACCTACGGACAGTAGGGGCTTGTCATAATGATTGAACCCAATTTGTTTTTTAAACAGAGCACAAGAAAAGTGCGACAAGGCTTTAAATGAACGTGGGCGCTGCTTGTAAAGGAGAACTGTCAAAAATGTCGTTCCATTTTTAAAGCCTTGCCGAGCTCTACTTAAATAACACATTCATTTTGTTGAATCAGAGCGCTTACAGACGAACGGCACTTGTCGACGACACGCATCGACGGCAATCGACAAGTGTAAAAAAAAAATCAATGACAAAAAATCCAGCAACTGCCGTCGACTAATGCCGTTCGTCTGTAAGAAGCCTTAAATTAAATTATTGTTTACATTAAAAGATCAAAATCAGAATTAATATTATTTGTCACTTACGACGACGTCAGCGGCGGTAGATGCGGCAGGGGCGGCGGCGGGTGCCGGTGCGACGCGGGGGGCGCGGGCGGGGGGACCTTGTCCGGCATGTCGTTGTAGTACTCTCTCTCCTCTAGTGCTATCTCGCTCACACCGTTGCTGCGCCCGTTCATGTTCAAGCTGAAATTCGCAGAATAATATTAAAATAGGCTGCAGTAGAGTTGAAGATCGCTTGGCAGAACTGGAGGGGATTAGTAGTACTCCCTCTCCTCTAGTGCTATCTCGTTCACACCGTTGCTACGCCCTATGTTCAAGCTAAAATTTATTGGTTAATATCAAGATACGCTGCAATAGAGTTGAGGATCGTTTGGCGGATATGAAGGGGGCGCTTGTGTACAATCTACCAATAGCGAATCGAACATTGTGCATACTTAACGTGACCATTTTTTTTTGTCAGAGCGGGACAAATACAGAATCCCCCCCCCCCAAATATTTATGAAAAATGATGTATTTCAAAGTGCCTATTTTACATTATTATTATTAACTTTACTATAATATTATAAATCGGAGAAGTTTGTTGGTTTGTATGAACGCATTAATGTCAGGAACTACTGGTCTGATTTGAAAAATTCTGTAAGTTCTAGATAGTTCATTTATTGAGGAAGACTTTGGGCTATATTTTATAAAGCCAAGACTAAACAGAGGAAAATGTGGAAAAAACGGGAAAAATTATTTGAAAGGGCTTTTCTCACGAACTACTGGAGCAATTTCTATGTTATTTGGCACAATATGGCAGATTAATTTTTGTTTGTTGTATGTATGCGTTACTTCCAGGCATTACACAGGCATTTCAAAAATAAAAATACTTTTAAATTATTGTCGTTTTGTATGTTTGCAAAAGCGGGACAATATCGGCCTCGCGGGGGACAGCGGGACAGACTGCCTGAAAGCGAGACTGTCCCGCCCAAAGCGGGACGTATGGTCACGTTACGCATACTCCTATACATGCCAAGCAACCTAAAGGGGATGACATTAACAGTCCGCCTGCAGGCTTTGGCCGGCAGACGGACAGCAGTTGTTGACCATCAATACAAAATCGTCAGGTGAACTGTGATTTTGTGATTGTTCCGGTTAACAGACAGGTTGCCAACTTTTAATGTGTGCGGTCTAAAACTTGTGTGCGGCCTCTAAGGGCCAACCCACACGTACCACAACCACACGACAACCACAACCACACCACGTGGTCGGGCGTATATTTCGTATTGTAAATGAACTGGACCATTCACACGTACCACATTTCACAGCCGTTGTCGACCACTTGTCTGATAACTTGTCAGACGCAACCACGGCCGACCACATCGCAACCACAACGTTGCGTCGATGCAACGACGCGCTCTTCCCCCCCCCCCCCCCCCCCGTTTCATTGACTTTCGTAAGTAACCACATCGCAACCACTGGCGACAACGCAACCACGTCGGCATTTTGTCGGTACCACAACGCAACCACAAAATGCTGTAGCGACACCATTCACACGTAACCACTGCTCGACGACATATTTTTGTCGTTGCGATATATGAATAAAACTAATATGTATAATTTTACAAACACACTTACTTTTTATCTTTTGTAATATATAAAAAATTGCAAACATAATGCAAGTATAACAATGTATATAGGTATGTATGTAAATTGTAGTATATAAGAAGTATCAATAAGCAGTAACATTCCTTTTTTGATTTCTCTTAATGTAGGTCACACCAATATGTATATTGCATCTGAGTCATGATCAAAAATAAGAAATGATTTGACTTCAGAGTTCAGTTTAAGTTATTATTGGCACAACAAATTAGCAAACTTTCAAAATGCTTATTCGGTATCATATAAAAATCCAGTGATGATTCATTTCAGACGAAAAATAAAGTGACTCACGAGTTTGGTTTTGTGAGAAACTCTTTGAAGCGGAGTTCGAATGCTTGACCAATTGTGGCAATCACATCTTGTGCCAGTCTTCCGCCACATTCTAGAACATAGCAAGCCCTCCATTCCGCTGGTGGTATAGATTTCGCAACATATGCTACAAAATCCAGGGAGTCCTAAAATGAAAAATAACATTAGTAATATTATGTCAAATTTAACCTTATTAAAATCTTCACACTTAATTAATCAATAATAATTATGATAATTAAATTAGTTCAGTGGGTATAATATTATGCTTTTCAGAGGAATGAGAATTAGTAAAAAATCTTTTCCTTAAGTTTAAATACCAATTATTTAAGCATACGATAAAATGTGTTTATAAGAGGAAGGAAATTATTGCAAAGAACATAATAAGCACACCATTATTATATTACAGTCTTTGTTGGATACATAGGCTTTTATTTGGTCGACTAATCTAAGACAAAGCAGCAATATTGGATAGCTAATTTGTAACATAATTATATTATTAAGTGAGGGAGATAAAAGATTAGTTTACCTGATCACCTCCTGAAGCAAACGACACTCGTGGCATGTCATGACGGGCAATACTCTCACCACCTTCCAAAGCTGACAGTGTGATAGCTCGGGACGACACAGTCAGTGCTACATTTGATCCTGAATGTGCCATCCTGGGTCTAGCGGCCAGCGCGCAGGCTGCAGCTTGGCACACCCTGCGCTTCTTGTCAGCTGACCTCAAACCGGCTGCAGCACATACTCTTGCTATACATTCTCTGAAATAATTTTGTAGTGTGTCATCAAGAAATATAAATAAGACTTTTTAACCAGAGGATGTTTCGTTTATAATATTCAACAAAATATAATATTCAATTTATGACTTTGACTAAATTGCAAAGATAAGAAATGTCCCTATGGATGCATCTCATATTAAACTTGTTATGGTAGTTAACTAATAGATGGTATGTTGACTAGACATTACCTAGAAATTGGGATGAGTCACATTTTATCACTGGAAGGACTTTATCAGAAATAGTTGAGCCAATATATATGTAATATTATGTAGTGCTGTTTATTTAAATGTAACAAAGCCTATGTGAGTTATCTTGCTAGAATAACACATAATTTGGCATTGACACTAGATAACAAAATGAACTTGATATATTTTGGCCAGTGTACTCACTTTGCTACTTGGGACCTGGTTTCAAAATCCAACTGTTTCATAGATGTAAGCACCTCCATGCAGCCAATGTACTGAAAGAAGAATATCCAGTTATATTATGGTATTACCGTGGATATATTTTATGGAGTCGTTGATAATTACCCGAACGGCGTAAGTGACACCGTCGCTGGCTAACACAGAGTCGGGATGAAGCCAACCCCTAACTGGTTTAGCCACGAACGGTCCATTATCCCCCATGGTCGTATTTTGCAACGTCTGATGCGCCTGAAACTGTTCACACTTCACCTACTCCTAGCTATTCTAAATACACTTTCATTGTTATTCAAATTATTCGTCTATCGTAATTCGTATTTTAAATCACAGAATGCAAAGTGGTTTCGCTCACTGAGAACGGACGCTTCGAGATTGTGTAAATAAGAACCTGAGAATATGGATTTACTATTGTAGTTTGTCAATTTTTGTTAATTTGTTCTATTGTTGTATTTTGTTGTAAAATTTATTGTAAAAAGTTAAAACTTTTTGAGTTTTGACCATTGAGATAATATAATACTTTATCTATGGTTTTGACTTTTGACTGACGGCAACAAAGCTAAAGCAAAATGACAACAGATGTCAAACTTTTTTTTCTTTATTATTGCACTTCGGCTATAAAACCATGGCCAGTGTCGACTGTCGAGTAAATGGCGGGTAAAAATTATTAGGTAAATGACTAGTAGGTTGGACAGTACTAGTCATTGGAAAGAGCACAAAAACACAAAATTTATTAATGTTGCTTTAAAAGTTTCCTGTTTTTAAAGTAAAAGAACGCCTGTTTTTTAAGAAAAACAGTCAGTTTTTAAAGCAACATTAATAAATATGGTGTTTTTGTGCTTTTTCCAATGACTAGTACTATCCAATCTACTAGTCATTTACCCTTTTTACCGTAAACTACCAGTCATTGGACACTGGACATCCCATGCTAACTTATAAGAAAAGCAAACATAAAAATGCGATGGTTATAGGTTATATTGATTTTATGGTATAGTCCGTCAAGAAAGTGAAGAAATTAAAAAGTGGCAACATCGTAGTGTCATACTTTTTTCCTTCTGCGCATGCGCGGCTTTTTTGTGTGTCAGTGTGAGTGTCATATTCTAAAATACCTTGTCATGTTCTAAAATATCTGTCAGATTTCTCTCTGATCTGACAGAAATTGATGGTATTTTAGAACATGACAAGGTATTTTAGAATTTGACACTCACACTGACACACAAAAAAGCCGCGCATGCGCAGTTTAAAAACGTAACGAACACGGCTAATGATTTGAAAGGGATGACACAGGCACAATAGACATAACTACCAGTAGTTCGACTGCAAAGAAATGGACAGGTTTCAATATCTGTCAAATTCGTCGGGTTTCACTAGGATAAGTTAAAGGCTGGCGCGCTGGCTGGTATAATTTATTTTTAAAAATAAGATTTTGAAATTGAATTCTGACAGTTTTCTTTGCATGTGCCAAAATATAAACAACAACTAAATTTGTAGGTAACGACCCTGGCGACGACTTCTTCATAATACGTCAAACTTAATTTTTTTTACATCAGTTCTAAGTTGGCATACTCTATCATTCTGTCTACTCTGACACAGGACACTACAAATTACGATGTTGTCACTTTTTTATTTCTTCACTTTCTTGACAGACTATGAAAAGTTTCTAATATTGAGAGCATGTACACTACCCATATAGCCATTTTTGGGAACTCGACGTAACGGTTTCGACACCTTGTGCTAACACTTATTTGTTCTCGACACTTAATCGCGTCGCCGTTTCATATTAGTGAAGTCGCTGCAACTAAAATTGGGGACGAGCCGGCACAGCATTCGGTTTCTAATTTACGTCGCCGTGTCGTAACAATGTTACCATAATGTAACTAGATTCCACAAATCATTCGTTCAATCGCTCATAATCGTTCATTCGTTGACATTGACTAGTGAAAGAATTAAAAATAAAAAACTGCAATTTTATCATCAAGGTAAGTAAACAAAGATTTTGTTTTTATTCAATATTATGGTTTTTTATGCCTACATCTTAATAGGAAATTAAATTCATCGTGTATTTAGTGGGATAGTTCGAAATTTACCACGAAATTTACAATTCCTACGAAAGTACAATATATTGTTGGATTATAGCAATCAACCTCAAAAGTTTATATCCAATCACCAATGCAATAATAAACTTGAATATTGAATAGCATACTTTTTTAGCAGCAATAAACCGTACAATCAATAAATAATGAAAAAAATATATTTCGTTAAGTGAAAAATTTTCTGTGTGACAATGTGAAATGACACTGTGTGGGAATGTTACCTAAAGTAGTCACAAAGTTACTGTATTTTTAAAATGATATCTCCCTGCTTATCTGTTCACAGTTTCTCAAACTTTGCCTGACAAAATGCTATATTGAATTCTTTTGACAAAAGAAAGCTCTTCCGAGTTAATATATCTCGTACCAAGTACCTTATTCAAACGAAATAAATATTACATAAATTAATATTAATTATTCTTTTTCAGATGATGATGAACCAGACACAAAAAAATTGAATATCAGTTCTGCGGGCCGATTCTATATCGTACATTTGTTAGTTAATCACTGAGTGAGTAACGAAACGGAGGAGTGAGCAACCGAAAGTCTCACTTTTGTATGCAAGTGAATACAAAAAGTGGCACTTTCCGTTACTCACTCCTCGGTTTCGTTACTAACTCAGTTATTAACTCACAAATGTACGATACAGAATCGGCCCGCTGATATTAGTTACTTACAAAACGTACTGTGCAGCAAAAGTACAAACGGTGATTAACTATGTACGAAGATTCTGATAAGTAATCTTGATTCATGTCAAGTAGACAATGCTAGTAAAACTATATTATAGTGCAAGTGTAATTAATGATGATTTTGTGACTTTAAAATCGTGAAATAAAAATTGTTTTTTTCTTTAATTTTTATTTTATTATTACCCCTAACGTTACTCGTATATCAATACAGGAATAAATACCATTTAGGAGATGCAGAGCATACGTCGTAGCACAAACTACAATCAAACAGACTAAGGAATCTAGCCAGAAATAACTAAGTAATCGGCCAAGTGCCAGTTGGACTCACGCACATAGGGTTCCGTACCGTTATAGAGCCAGAAATAGGCCAACATTTTAGAGTGATTAATTAAAACCTTCATTTCAAAAAGTTTTTTAATTTAATTTATTTTATTTTAATTAAACTATAAACTGACAGTTATCACAACACACAGTTTTAGAATGACTGGGATTTGGTGACTTACATTTATCAAAGTTAGTGTTTAATTATTACGTAACTTTACTACACATGTTACAACCCAGTTACTACATATGTGGAAAACGTGTGTACACATTTTTTTCTGTAACAAGCGGACACGGTTACAACACGCAGAAGCAAACCCCCACACAGTCGCAAGCTACGAAACTGTTACGGCTTGTTACAGATTCACAAATCTGCGACTGAAAATGGCTATATGGGTAGGGCCGTTTTCCATAGTAAACGTTGTCCCCTCCTTCCTCCCTCGATAATGCCGGTAGAGTGATAATTTTTGACGTGATAACGTCTTATAATTCGATATGGGGTGCGCGCCCGAAAAACATGACAGTTCATGCGGCGTTGCCTCGCTGACAGCTGCTCTGAGGCGTTCCATTTATCCTCTCAGCAACCGTACTCAACCCACCTGGGCCGCGCTCTTTGTTTCGATTATATTACGTATTTCGATGACTTAGAGAATACTTTTGTATGAAGAAGTTTGGTTAGTTATGACCTTTGATACATTGACCACACTCTGAATGAAAAATAAATAAACAATCTGTGAGCTATTAGTATTATTTCGGCTATTTAAAATTGTGCTCTATTTCCTACGTGTCAAGGTATGACTTGTGCTTTGTTCGAAGATTTTACTGGATTTCGTCTTTGTTCGAATGTATGTAGCGTTTTGTATTGCGAATAGTTTATTTTACTCATTATAAATATTTTTAGACAATCATTTGAAAGAAATACATCGAAATAACTTTAGGTTACAGTCGAAAAAGTTTGTTTCTATTTATAGAGATTCGGAAGCGAGGGTTAAGGGGTTAAGGATAGTTGAACGTGACAACGTCATACGTTGTCACGTTCAACTATCGTCAGTAAACCGACTTTACGGACAACCGATTTTTTTTCCTGAATCGGCCACGGGCCATCCGCCACAGTTACCACTACAGTTCGACTATGGAGTGTAGATAGAGGAGAACTATCTTATATGGGGGATATTCGAAAAAGTGTCCAGCTGTACGCAGTAAATAACTGTTGAAAAATCCTCCGAGAGTGGCGCTAGCTGCAGCAAAGGGTATGGAATGAATTATGAGTCGTATTCGTTTGCTTTTTCAACTGCGCATGCGCGGCTTTTTTGTGTGTCAGTGTCATCAATGTGAGTGTCATATTCTAAAATACCTATCAATTTCTGTCAAATTTTAGAAAATCTGACAGGTATTTTAGAACATGACAAGGTATTTTAGAATATGACACTCACACTGACACACAAAAAAGCCGCGCATGCGCAGTTGAAAAAGCAAACGAACACGACTATGGAGTGTAGGAATGAATAGGGTTGCCACTTTTTATTTTCGCATATAAAAGTCGTGTTCGTTTGGTTTTTCAACTGCGCATGCGCGGCTTTTTTGTGTGTCAGTGTGAGTGTCATATTCTAAAATACCTTGTCATGTTCTAAAACACCTGTCAGATTTTCTAAAATCTGACAGAAATTGATAGGTATTTTAGAATATGACACTCCCACTGACACAAAAAAAGCCGCGCATGCGCAGTTCAAAAACCAAACGAACACGACTAGTGGAGATTGGTTACTCTAAGGGGGGTATTACATTATCATTTATATTGGATCATTTATAGGACCATATATTATAGGATCCAATCAAAAATGATTATTTTGTAATACCCCCCTAAGGGCTGGCAATAATACAGGGTGTTTTTTTTGTGATTTTTTCTTACCTTCTACCCTCATTAACTTTTTTCTCCCATGGTTTAGAGATTTTTCGTCATACAATAAAATGTTCAACTTTTCAAGCCCTTTCATTTGGTATACGTCTCAACGTGCTACCAGAGTAGACAGAATTATATGTCTATTGTGGTGCTACATTGGTGGGTACGAAATGCCCCTCCTTCTTTAGTAGCAAGTAGTAAGTTAAAATTTAGTTAAGTACTAAACAAGGAAATTAGAATTTTGACTATTATCTGTAAGGTTGGCAGGCGAGGCTTGTCACTTGACACATTTCGGGCAGGCACTTCAAATTAAGTTAAAATTTAGTTACTACTTATCTACTTAATACGTGTAAACCAGCCATAAGTAAGAAAAATAGAGTACACAGTATAAAAATAAAGTACAATTTATTTTTCTTTATTATTATATTTAAAGATATATTTTTATTACTTTTCGCAGTAAATGAGTATCTTTCGTTTAACGAAAAATACTTACGATTTCAACAGAAATTAAATTATGAGAAATAGTAAAGTATTTTCGCGTACTTTATTATTAACATAAAGTACAGAGTACGTCAATTACCTTAAATAACGTACAATACTTTATTAAAAAGTACGGGTGGCAACCCTACTTCTACAGGTAACAGGGGTATAATTACGTAAAGGCAAAAAGGAAAATGATGGTCATAGCGCTCGCACTGGCAGCCCAAACGCGTGGGCGTTAATCGAACGTGTCGGATAAATAACGAGTGTCGAACGATTTGTTCCACAAAAATTGTATTTTCAAATAGTCGAAAAAAAATAAGTAGGCGAAAGCGTAATGCCATACTTGTCGGGTGCGGCTTACAGCCCGCCATACCGACGCGAATACGTTAATTTTAATAAAAAAAATTGAACCATTTGTACCAGGCTAATTTTTGCATAGCTAATCATCGTCGAGTAGCCATTCACGAAAATCACCTTGCCATACTTTTCCGACAGGTCCCAATGGCCGCCATACCACTGCAAACAAAGATATTTTACGGATAGTACAGCTCGATAAGGCTTTAAATGAACGTGGCGAAAAAAGGAACTAACGCTGCCATCATACAAAAACGTAATTTTTGACAGTTCTCCTTTACGAGCAGCGCCACCACCCACGTTCATTTAAAACCTTGTCGCACTGTAAACAAAATCACGAAAAAGTTTGGTATTTGACGTCCATGTGTGGAAGGCGGTATTTGCCTTTATTTGCTTGTTTGTGTATTCGTCAATAATTTTGCCAAATGCAACAAATAGCCAATAGCAAATTACAAATAGCCATATGAAGTGCCTCCATTAGGGTCACTTATCCGCCTGGAGGTCCAGGGTATTTACTAATCGCGTAACGATAAATCTTGTTACGCGATAAGTAAATACCACAGTATTTTTTAAATACTTATATTGTTATGGATCAATAAATCTTCTGAACGTCTAAAAGGGACCCTAGACGATCATGCAGCATGACATGCAGTGGCGTGCAGAGCAATATGACACAGGGTATGCGGGGCCCAGCGGAGTAGTTGGATGGTCTATATTATATGGTCGGAAAAAGTCTTAATAGCGCAATGTAGCCAGCGACAGCAATATTGCCAGCGCCATCTATCGAGAACATCGAGAACTATTTTAAGTACTCACCTAATCGGCTTCAATTTTCACATACTCATGGTTCCGGACTCCGGTTACTTGAGATTTACTATATTCTGATGTAAATACTATAGATGCAAGATTTCGGCCACCTCAAATATCTTATGCAAGTGAGTGATAGTTACAGAACACGTCCCTCGCAAAATATCCGATGTGGCCGTTAAAAAGGCCGATTTTCATGTGATTCGCAAAATATATAAATAAACTTAATAATAAAACTATGGGTTCGTAAAAAACAAACTACTCATTCATTTATAGATTAAATCTATGCGCCTATCCTTTTTTAAATATAATTTTAGGATATCGTCATAGAAAGTTGGATTACGTTTTAATTCTATCATTAATGCCTTTTCTATAGAAATCATGGAAAGATCTGTGAGTCGTTGTTGATTTTGTGTGTTTCTCAAATATGTGTGGATACGTTTTAAACTCGAAAATGAACGCTCTGCCGATGCGCTGCTTGCTGGGATAGTCACAATGAATTTCGCTAATCGTAACACTTCAGAAAAAACTTTATTCAAATTGTCATTATACAAATTTTGAATAATACTAAATACACAACTATTTGCAAATTGAGGTGATCTATAAATACAGCGCAATTCATTTTTCAATTTATCAAAATTAAAATTTGCCTGATATTTACTAGTGAATTCTCTGATTTCATTTTCAGGGAAACATTCACTATATTTTCTAAAATTCTCACAAGAAAGTAGCTCAACAAACTTGAAATCTTTAATGTTTTTATAACGATTTCTTAATTCACTCACTACATTATCAATTATTTCAACAAAAATTCGCCGATAATGTATTTTTACATCATCGACATTGCGCTTTCTTTTAGGTGGTCCGGTTATGTGAACGGCGGCATCATAATAGATCTCGAACTCCTCTCTGAAACGTTCTAAAAATGACTCTAACTCTTTTATCTTTCTTACACAATACGCGATGTCACTAGTTTTTTTTTTGCAAAATATCGTACAGAATATCCGTTTCTGCAAAAATATCTGCGAAAGATTTTAATAGAAAATTAAATTCAAATTCTTTCATATTAAATAAAAATGAACTGACTTGTGTCAGTGTTTCACCATCCCAGTCTTGTGTATTTTCGTTCATATTTTCAAACAATTCTAGGAGGTGGGTGGACTCATTATTAATTACATTAACCGTGCGCGAGTGATACGTCCACCTTGTTTCCGCGACACGAGGCAGCTTTTTCATATCGGCAAAGTTGTTGTAATGGGCCATTCGCTTTGTACTAGTGTGAAAAAAAGCCGCGATTGATTTTATAATACTAAAAAAGCGTTTTGTTTCAGCAACTCGTTCGAAAGATTTCGATAAAACTAAATTTAATACATGTACTGAACACCAAACGTACATAGCTTGTGGACATTTTTGCCTCACCAAAGCCTGCACGCCATTAATTTGTGAGGATAAAACTGCTGCCCCGTCGTAAGTTTGTGCAACTAATTTGGATACACAATCGAACTCTTCTAAAACTTCCAAAATTATAGAACTCAAGGCTACAGCGGTCCGATCCGCGCTGACATCAACATATTTGATAAATCGATCAACTACTTCTGAATCACGAAAATATCTCAAAATTAACACTAATTGTTCACGGCCGCTAACATCAGGAGTCTCATCTACCATGACGGCGACAAAATCGGACTGTTTAATTTCGGCTTTAACGCGATCGATCATCACAGATGCAAGGCTCGAGATCAAATCATTCTGCGTACGGTTCGACATGCCCGTGAATGAGGTACTCGCATTCTGTAAATGGGTTTCTAAAACTCCATCATACTTGGCTAATAAATTTACTATTTCTAAATAATTACCCCTATTTAACGACGATACTGACTCATCGTGACCGCGAAAAGCTAATTCTTGTTTTCCCAGAAAGCAAACAACATCGACCAGCCTATGAAAAATGTTTCTATTGCGATCGACTTTAGCATTATGCCTCTCAATATCTAATCGTAACTGACTGTTGATACTCATTTCAATACGAGATTTACCAAAAGTATTTAATTTTAAGCAGGCCTCCAGATGTTTTTCTGTATGGTCATGCTTCTTTGCCGCATTATAGAAATTATTTAAATCTGAATATCCTGAATCAGTCCACACTGAACTACAATTATTAAACAATATGCAAGGAAAACAATATAATTTAATCGTGTGCACACAACCACACAGCCAGTTACATGATTCATAACTTTTAACATGAAACTTCCGAGTTACATTGCCTTTTTGCTGGTTTAATTGTAACTCGGGTACACACCTACCTTTCGACACAATTTGAATCTTTTCACTGAATGACAATTGTGAAAACTTGTTATTTTTAATTTTTAATAAACACACATTCTCAACACAGACCTCACAGTCAAATAACATTTTTAAGAAATCAAAAACACACTTAATATAGAAACTCTGTTAAAATGTGCAAACTTTTAAATGTTAAAACAAAAAAGTCGTTTTAGAAAACTATAAACTTGCGCAAACAAAAATTATCGTAACAGTGCTCATCACATGAAAAAAGAAAATGGCGTTCCAAAAATACTAAACATTAATGTAATGTAAACAAATATAACCCTTACTAAACAAAAATGCATTATACATGCATACGCGTAATTAGATTTCCGTCCATTATTTTTACTCGGATTATAATAGGCAACGAAGTGTGAAGTGCAACAAACCCGAACCGAACGCCGCGTCGGAGGCGCTCGGATAAGTTCGGAAATCGGAAGACCTGCCGGCTGCCGCAGTCCTTGAAGCTACTTGCCCGTACTAGGCAAATGAGATATTCATGTCGGTGTGCGTTTGCAATCTGTGCACCGATACAAAAATCTCATCGCACACATATACCCGAGGTCTGCGAGGCCTCAAATGCATATATCTCCGCTCGGCGGGCCGTTGCGATTAAATAATAATGTTTTTATGAAGTTTTGCAAATTAGTTTTTGCTATTTTATAAATTTAGGCGTTTTAAGTGTATTCATTTTTTACTTTATATAATAACTAACGTCATCTAAAACGTGCGAAAGTTAAATTAAAATATGTGTATAGCAAGTATTTATCATTAGGTAAGCAGTGCTTTTATGCCTTCATGGTACGCACGCCCATGATGACATGCGTTACGTGCTGTCATGCACGCACGATCATTTTACATTTATTGTATTTATTGATGCGAATGACATGCAAACTACGTGCTGTACTTTGTAATTTTTCGACCACAAAACACGCATTACATGCGCGCATGATGTAAATGCGTGTCATGCTGCATTACCGTCTAGGTCCGCTATACTTTGTCCGATCACAACACGACGAGGTTATATATAATTATCAACATCATTATATACTTTTTCACAGTAGTAAATTAAGTAATATTAAATATACACTTTTCATGCATTTATTTCACTTTTATTAATTTATGTTTCACACGACCGGTTTCTATAAAATCAGCACCTGATAATGATGATGGAATGAGTGCATGAAAAGTGTATAATATTATTACTGTGAAACATAAATTTTCAACAAGAAGTTACAGTACTTTCAATGTCACATGTACTTTTTAGTTAGTCAACTCTAACTAAAAACGTCTTGAGTCTCGACCGTCACGAGACATGCAATATTTTAAAAAAATGTTTGTTTCACAGTAATAAATAATAATAATTATATTAAATCTTTTTCCAACATTTAATTGAATTACAATTTCATGAATTTATTTTGAATTATCGGCAGAATTTACCCGAGACTTAGGGAAATATTTTTAAGGTAGCAACACAGTAGGGTTGAAGCGAGAAGTACGTATGACCAAATGATCGTAGTACGTACGTAGTACAAATGACCAAGAATTTTGTGTCAGCATCTCCAGGCCTATCTAGTTGTTGCCATTATTGATTAATGATTACGAACAAAAAAGACAAAAAAATCACGTTTGTTGTATGGTTGTTGATGGGACCCTTTAATATTAATTTAATTTTGATTTATTTGATAATATGTTGATATAGCGGCAACGGAAATACACCATGTGTGAAAATTACAGAACCCTAGCTATAACGGTTCTTGTGATACAGCCTGGGGACAGACAGACATCGAAGTCTCATGAAAATGGTCCCGCTTTTACCTAGATCCTCTATCCCCAACCCGCGGCCCGCCGGGACTTTATTTGTGGCCCACGTGATGTTAAAACTTAAACCATTTTGAAATTCACGCCCACCAGCAAAATAATGTAGTCGTCGTGATAGTCGTGCAATTTTTTCCACTCATAAATCGTTAATTTTGAAGAATGTTATTTTTAACCCTAAAAAAATTTTTGTTGCGGCCCGCGACGTCAAAACATGTTTGTGGCCCGCTTGAAAAAAAGGTTGGGGACCACTGCTCTAGACACGCTCTGTAAATTTTTATTAGTAAGAGGGTTATTACACGTTTATATAATAAAATACACAACGTGTATCATAAAAATTATATTAAAAACTTTATAGTATGTTTCATAATAATTATTTCTTTTCATTTGCGTATTTAAGTTAATGAATATGTTACATACTATTTTTGTATTATTCTTTTTATGTGACGTGTGGTGATAAAATAAAAATGTTCTTATTCTTAAATTTATTAAAAGACTTACTAAAATTTACAAACTGTAGTTTGGGCACTGCTGAATTTTTCGACAAAATTTTGTCTGGAAGATAGTTGGTCATGATAAAACACAACATTACTATGTTGTATGCCTCTGTGACCACAGTGTGACTCAGGGGCTGAGCTTGGCTCTTGACTTTAGTAGGGGTCATGTGTTGGATTTTCAAACTGATTTTCTTTCGAGTTTACAGATATAAAAATACATAATATATAGTTTCTAGCTCAAATGAATTTCTAAGTGTTGGACTAGCTTTTTCTTTAACGTAAATATCTTCGAACATATGTCACAACTGAACATATGTTTTCTTATATGAATAGACAATTTGCCTTTTGTAGTAAATTCACTTTGACAAATGTCACAAATAAATGTTTTCTGTCCTGTATGTTTTCTTTTGTGTACTGTCAAATGTTTTTTTGTAGTAAATTTACTTGGACAAATGTCACAAATAAATTTCACGTCTGTATGTATTCTTGTGTGTCTATTCAAATGGGTGTGGCTCGAAAATTTCTTTGGACATATGTCACAACTAAATGGTTTTTCTCCTGTATGAACTCTAGTGTGTACAATCAAATCTTGTTTTCTAGCAAATTTTTTCGGACAAATGTCACAGCTAAATGGTTTCTCGCCTGTATGCATTCTTCTGTGTCTAATCATTTCGGCCTTTCTACTAAAATTCTTTGGACAAAAATCACAGCTATATGGTCTTTCGCCCGTATGAAGTCTATTATGTAGGGTCACATATCTTTTACATGAAAATTTCTTCGAACAAACATCACAGCTATACGGTTTCTCGCCTGTATGCGTTCTAGTGTGTATAGTCAAATCTATTTTTGAAGAATACTTCCTCGGACAAATGTCACAACTAAACAGTTTCTCGCCTGTATGAACTCTTGCGTGTATAGTCAGTTGGCTCTTTGAATAAAAATTCTTTCGACAAAAATCACAGCTGTATGGTTTTTTGTCTGTATGAATTTTTGTATGTACAGTCAAACTCCATTTCGTTGAAAATGTCTTTGAACAAGTGTCACAACTAAATGTCTTCTCGCCAATATGAAGTCTATTGTGTAGGCTCAAATATCTTTTACTTGGAAATTTCATTGAACAAACTTCACAGCTATATGTTTTCTCGCCCGTATGAAATCTTTTGTGTAGGGTCAAATACCTTTTATTGGAAAATTTATTTGAACAAACTTCACAGCTATATGGTTTCTCGCCTGTATGCACTCTTGTATGTAGAGTCAACTCCTCTTTTGTGAAAAACTTCCTTGGACAAAAGTTACAACTAAATGGTTTCTCGTCTGTATGAATTCTTGCTGTATGTAAAGTCACTGCGATCTTTGTACGAAAATTCTTTGGACATAAATTACAGCTATATGGCTTTTCGTCTGTATGAATTCTTGTATGTGCAGTCAATTTGTTTTTTAGGGAAAATTTCTTTGAACAAATGTCACAACTAAATGCCTTCTCATCTGTATGAATTGTTGTTGTGTGTGCAGTCAGTTGGCTTTTTGTATGAAAATTCTTTGGACAAAAATTACACCTATATGGTTTCTCGGCTGTATGAAGTCTTTTGTGTAGCATCAAATAGGTTTTCCTTGAAAATTTCTTTGAACAAATGTCACAACTAAATGGTTTCTCGTCTCTATGAACTGTTGTGTGTACAGTCAAATCTTTTTTTGTAGAAAACTTCTTTAGACAAACGTTACAACTAAATGGTTTCTCGCCCGTATGCACTCTTGTGTGTGCAGTCAAATCACCTTTTGAACGAAAATTCTTTAAACAAACATCACAGATATATGGTTTCTCGCCTGTATGAACCAATGAATGTTTAGTCAAATGACCTTTATTTAAAAATTTCTTCGGACAAACAGCACAGCTAAATAGTTTCTCGCCTGTATGCATTCTTATGTGTAGATTTAATCCGCCTTTTGTACAAAATTTTTTTGAACATGTGTCACAGCTAAATAGTTTCTCTTTCGCGCGTGTATGAATATTTTTATGTGTAGACAAATAGGATGAACTGGAAAAACTCTTTAAGCAAATGTCACATTTAAATGGTTTGTCACCTGTATGAACTCTCAGGTGTACATTCAAAATGCTCTTTGTTGAAAAATTTTTTGAACAAATGTCACAACCGAATGGTTTCGCACCGGTATGGACTCTTGTGTGTACATTCAAAGTGTTTTTTCTTGAAAATCTTTTAAAACAAATGTCACAACTAAATGGCTTCTCGCCAGTATGAACACTCATGTGTTCAATCAAACCTTGTTTATATGAAAAATTTTTTGAACATGTGTCACAGATAAATGAGTCAAATGAGCGTGTATGAGTTTTCATGTGCCTCAGTAAATGGCTTCTTGTTGAATAGTTCTTCAAACAAACATCACAGGTGTGGGGTGTCTTGCTGGACTGTGCTGTGCTGGCATGGCCTCGCCCCTCGCAGTCATCTCTGTTGGGTCGTCCCTCCTTATGTTTAATACCTGAACAAAACATATTGTCATGACGTGGTTCATAATTTGTATTTTTATAATATTATGAGAAAAACTTAAATAATGAAAGATTAATAATTTCGTATTTTAAATAACTTCAATGCCCAATGGTATGAGATGTGTAACATAAAATAAAATCTATACTAATACTGGCTGTCCCAGCAAACGTTGCTTTGCCATAATAATATAAAGTATTTCGCCCATATTATTATTTTATTGAAGTAACTAAATAAGTATGTCGCCATGGTAACGTCCCGTCCCGCCCCGTCGCACAAACAATGGTCGCCGTCAGTCTCAGGTTGTAAGAATTTACTATTATTTATTCAACAAATGCACTTATCAATATATAAAGTACCCAGTTGCCGATTCTCAGACCTACTGAATATGTATATAAAATTTGGTAAAAATCAGTAAAGCCGTTTCGGAGGAGTTCATGGACTAACATTGTGACACGAGAATTTTATATATAAGATTATAAATGCGAAAGTATCTCTGTCTGTCTGTCCGTCTCGATATCACGCCAAAAGTACTGAACCGATTGTAATGAAATTTTGCACACAGATAGTCTCAAGCCTGAGAAAGGACATAGGTTACTTTTTAACTGGAAAACCCTTTTTACAACCCCCTTACAACCCCTGTTGTAAGGGGGTGAAAATGCGTAAATTTGTTCAAATTAAGTTAGGTCCAAAAATTCATAATAGATGGCGCCGTGCGTCTCCTACAGCGCCCAAGCGCTTACTCATACGTGTTTCTATAAGAGGTGGTAAGTACATATAATGAAGAGTTGTTTTTCGACTTCGACTCCACTCCCCAGTTTTTAACACTCTATGCAAAAAGGGGGCCTTTTATAAAAATGAGTCTTCGTAAAATTCTGCGAGGGGGCTCTCTATATCCGGTATATGTTTATCCTTTTCTATGCTTCCCGCAAACAAGAGAAGAAATTCAAACTTTTGGTCCTGGTATGATGAAATTTTTTTTTTCAATTCAAACCAGTAGTTCCATATTTCATTTTTTCTATTAAAAACTGGCATAATATTTACATACCTTTATTTCCTGTCTGACCCCCGCAGTCCTTAGGATCTTCTACCACCAAGTGTGTTGTTAGACTTCCACGGACATATTTGTTAATATCACTTTGACTTATTCTCGCTATGACTACTCTAGGAACCTTTTGTTTTCGTTGTGTATAGACACTATCCACAACCTGTAAGTCTTGCATGGTTCCATCAATTGCATTATCGGATTGAATGGTGGTTTCTTCCTCTTCTCCATAGTCAATACTGTTTTCTATTATTTCTATCTTATTGATACCTAAAATTTGCCAAAATGTATGGGAATTAGCAGACTCTACAGTCTACATAGCGCTATACTGTACTCGGCGAAAATTGACTCCCTGTCAAAAACTTGTCATTTTCCATATTAACCGTGATTGACAGTGAAGAATCAGATGTTGTCAATCGTTTTACATAGAAGGTAGGATAGAAGATAGAAAATGTTATTGACAGGAAGCCAATGACCGCTACCGATGTTTTGGTTTCAATGAGTACAGTATAGTGCATAATGAGATACTTTATGTGAAGGCAGATGAATGGATGTTTAACTCTTATGCATAAACTACATATTTTGATGATTAAAAATATAGGTAGGTAAACGTTACATGATTTTTTATTATAAATAAAATATTACTTAAAACAATATAAATGGAGAACAAAATTTAAGATATACAATATTTAATGACATTTTACTTATCTCTCCCCTCGCCTACCTAACAAAGTCAGGTTGAAATATACTCACACTCGGAATTCTCAATTTCAGTAGTCACATCATCATGTTCCACGTGTCTCTCCTGAACATCCAATTTCGGAGGTTCCTTTTTTGTTAGCACAACATGGTACGGTATACTTTCATTTTCAATGTTCTGTGTCACTAGGCAGACTAAAGTTTTTGGTGACTGTAAAAAAATTATTCAATGTGAACTTAAAAGAATTATATATAGGTAGGTACATTATATAAACATCAATTTAAGATAATAAGGTACCTGACTACTATTTGTTACTGCATACTGAAGCTTGGCAACTTGTTGCAGTCTTCCACGACATATGTAGCATAGAAAACATAAATCTGCTTTCACCTGTTCGGAAATAATGACAAAATAGATAAAGTCTGATATGAAGTTAAGATTACTAGATAATACTTACTTAATAATATTTTTTATTTTATTTATTTAATGCTTCAAGCCCCAAGCAGTCGTATGCGACCGCGATAACAATACAAATCTATTAAGGGATTATGTTACTTACATAGGTACCTACATTTAAAACTAAAACTAACACTCATTTCTTCTGATGATAACTTATTACCTATACTATATCGGATTGAAACACCCGAAATAGTAAAAAGAACAGAAGGAGTTTTAACTGATCCGGATTCTACTGTACCTATTTGTCACAATCTAAAGTCTTGGAATTAATCCTTCGATCGCGGATTCTTGGAAATCTATTGTTATTCTATTGTTGTCGCGGTCACCGGTATCCTTATGGGGCTAGATGGGTTAATAAAAAAAATAAGTATACCGAAGTCCTAACCTTAAATTCGGCTAGTTTCTCATAAACATTTTGCAGATGTGTACCGTAAATGTTGATAGTTCTTTTATTTACTGATAGGCATATAGAACAGCAAGTTTTATTGAACATTTCGTGGGAGGTTTATAAACATTGTTATAAATGTAATTTTATTTCAATAAACTCTGGTAAAACAGGTGAACACGAAAAGAAATAAGAAACCCAGGTGAACCCTTAAATGACTTATATCACAGAATCTCACAAAGATTACAAGTATATATTTGTAGAACTTATATTAGGGAACAAATATAATGACCAACAAAAAATGCACTGATACCCTAAACTTGTTTACCAAATAAAGATAAGTTAACACCAAAAAATAAGGCATTTTCTTATTTTTTTAATTTGATTGTCAAACAGTTTCCATTTTAGTAACTAGATGGCATATGGGTAGACAACTATCGGTAATACCAGGGAATACCATCAATAATTGCTACAAAACTGGGCAAAAGAATGTAAAACTTGATACATTTCAATTTTAATAGAGTTATTATAACGATGTTTTAGTTAAAACTCACGGAAGAAATAGCCCTATTTACCGATATTCACACCAAATGTCACAGGAAATATAAATTTTGGTTTTGACAACATATTACCTGCACTTGTGCAAGATAACGGATATTTTATGGCTAATATTTTACCAATAATGAACATCAAAAACCCAAATAACAAAATTTGGGAAAAAATAATAAAAACCAAACCAACAATGAAAACAAAGAAGAAGTTTGAAAGTGACATGCCCGCCAAAACTCTCTTTCAGTTGTGGTCAATGAATAAGAAAACATATGGAAGTGACATAACTACAAAAAAGTGTGGCCGGCGCCATATTGCCTGGAACTAAACATGGCGGTCTATAGTGATGGGACACTCGGTTGATATTTGTCGAGGATATCGATAAACTAAGATGTTTTAAGTGTAATTAACATCAAACACTATAGTACAGCGATGTTTTAAATAAACTGATGTACGTCTTATCACTTTTAATTTGGGTTATAGAAGTTTGTTGTTTACATAATGAGTAAAATTATTATTATTAGAATGAAAACAAAGTGACTATTGAAATGACATTGATTTTGTTATGATTATGTATTGTCAAACAGATAATGAGGCAGATTAAGGTTAAAATCTTTAAAATATTATATGAGCAGATTCTTCACCTTATATTTTTTAAGTTCGATAAAAAAGTACATCACTAAACGTCAACCAATCAACATAAAATCAACCAGAACATAAAATGGCGGACCGGCCACAGTATTTTGATTTGGTATAGACCATTATGCCGAGTCCACTCTAAAGTCAATGGTTGTGATTTTTTTTTTCTCTTCTTTTTTGGCAACTTGACACAAAGGATGTGTATGTTGTGCCACAGACAAGGTAAAAAGGTAAGGAATATGGCGGGAAAACCATATTCCTCCTATTATAATTTTCATCATCGTTTTCATGTATCGTCAGGTCTAAAGTCTAGTCAAAGTCTAAGTAAAAGTCAATACAGTCACAGGAGTCAAGTCGGTCGATTCAGTAAAGTGGTAGACGCTTTACTGAAACTTTCGATGGAGTTTTGGAGGGAACACAAAATAGCACGTTTCTGGATATTACATCACTTTCCTACACTTGTGCATGAACACGAATATCTAATGGTTAATATTCTACCAATATTACACATTAAAAACCCAGCTAACACAATTTTAGGAAAATAATACAAAAACACAACAGCACTCTTTCACATGCCCGCCAAAACTCTCAATGGTTGTGATTGTCAGTTTTCAGTTTGACAATTTGCGTGTTCCTAAACTGTTACCAGTATACTGGCCTAATCGCTTAGGCCAATGATCGCTTAGGCGTATGCTCTTCGTGACTTGACAGTACACTGATATTTTTTGGAAACACAGCCCATATGTAGTCAGTGATGCCAACCTGCAGATAATTTCAGATCGGTGGGGAACCAATAGAAAATCTAGAAGTGTCTATCGTCGCGCCGTTTGGTGGAGATTAAAAATAAGAAAACATCCCAGTACCAGCTATTTTAGTCATGACAACACTTCAAATTGTAATCGAACACGAAATATAGTAATTAGTAAATGATCACCAAATATAGTAAATGATCACCAAATAAAGTAAATGATCACCAAATATAGTAAATGACCACCAAATATAGTGAATGATCACCAAATATAGTAAATTATCACCAAATCCTTGTGAGCAAATCAATGCGATATTTCTGTCCAAATAAATCACTACGATTGGCAAAACATGTAAGCATATTATTAATAAAATAGTCGGGCCAAGTGTGAGTCGGACATGGAGGGTTCCGTACCGTTATAGAACAAAATTAGACCTAAAATTGTGTTTTTGTATGGGAGCCCCCTTTAAATTATTTTTTAATATTAATATTACCTAATTATTATTTTTAACAAAAAATTAAAACCGACTTACAAGGTAAAAACAATAATAACATTAATATGAACAAAAAAGTATTAAATAATTTTTCCTATCTAATAGTGCCTTTTTCCGAATTCGGCTAAACCTCAACTATTTCTGTACTCAATCTTCATTATTTTGAAGTCGGTACCAGATAGCTGAATCTTCAGGTCTCTGACAGAATATTTGAAACTTTTGGAACTGGCACCAAGCGGTCACCGGCGATTGCGATAACAATAGAAAGGCTATTGTGTCTCGTTTTTCCACGATCGAAGGATCTATCAGATAAAAAATTGTATAAGCTTGCATAGGATGTAGCGTAGCTACTCATAATAATATTTAATATTATCATAATTGACAGCTGTTCTTGTAATCAAGAAGTCAAATCGATACTTAGTGCGCCATCTATCGATAATAAGTGTAACTAATTAAAAAGACACTTAATGACTTTGTTTTGTTTAAATGCTCTTTATAAAATAACTTTATTTTAATTCTATTTGTCTATTTAAATTTTACGAGCATAATGTAGTTAGTAAAGTATTCGATCTGTCGTCTGCCGCCACGCGCCGCGCGGCGGCGACGCCGCACTATGGAAAATGGTAGAACTAGAGCATATCATAAATGGTTTTTAAAAATATCACAATTTGAATGAAATATTTATTGCATTCGATACTCTAATAATCAAGTAATCCTAATCAGACATTTTTTTGTACTAAAACTGCATGAATTTTTTTTTTTCATAGGTTGAAGTAAGTTGAAGTAGCGGATGGCTCATTCAAATGTTTGCATACACTTATTTCAAATGAATATTGTGAAAAAAGTATTTAGCACATGCATGCGGTTTTATACATTTTTAAAAAGGATATTTTATGTTCCTAATAATGAGCTATTAACTTTTTTTAATATGCTTTTTATTTTTGAGTAAGTACTTAAAAATTGACATACCCTATTTTTCACTTTTCTTTTTTTTCGTCGAAGGTTTTCACATTTACCGACGTCTCCCGACGCGCAACTTTGTGTGTTATTTGATAGCCTAACTATTCATAAATGAAAAATTAAAAAAATCAGCTGCGGAAGTTTGCGACCCTGGAAGTTATGGGAAAAAATGTGATAGAGGTCGGAGTAGATAATTCGGTATCTTTTGCGGTTACTGCTGGATTATCCTCATTGCATGCCTGGATTCGCAGCATGGAAATGGTATTACACATTTGCAACAATCTTGACTTTAAGACTTGGTCTGCTACAGCAAAAGAAAAAAGAAATTGAAGAAAGAAAAGAAGGAATTTGTTCAAAAACGTTTCAGGGAAGAGCCCGGATTAATTATCGACAAACCTCGTCAATTAAGTGGAAACTCAAGTGATGGAAATACAGCACGAAGGTTCTTTAACAATTGCACTTGCTCGGCGAACATAACAGGTGTTGATGAAACATTGATTAAACGCTTGTATATTATTTAACAAGCTCTATCTTCTGGAATGATGATCGATCCCGAAAAATTTGGAGTTTATGCCTTAGAAACTGCGCGAATTTATGTTAGTAACTATGATTGGTACTACATACCAACCTCCGTGCACAAATTACTTATACACGGAGAAAACGTGATCAAACATTTTTCTGTTCTTCCTATTGGGCAACTGTCGGAAGATGCACAAGAGTCGCGCAATAAAGACTTAAATATGCGCCTGCACCATGCCAGAAAATGTTCCCGTATAGCTACAAATGAAGACGTATTTAAAACGCTTCTATATACTTCAGATCCATACATTTCAAGTTTAAGAAAACGTCATGTGAGAAATGTGAAGGATCTTGATGAAGAGGCACTAAGCCTTTTGAAGGTGGTACCTGAAGGTGATCCTACATTCACACCGGAAGTAATTTTAGTTAGGAATAGCGAGGATAATAACAATTAGATATAACATTATAAGTAACTAAAACCTAGTTATATAAAACCAATAATATTATAAGATTTGTCTAATCTGAGATAAATTAGTTCGGTGTGAAGCATAGATAGGTACTACACGATTTTATAATTTTATGTATTTTATTATGCTGGTGTGATAACTGATAAGTAATAATTGTTTAAGTTTTCTTAATTTTACTCATATTAGTACTTATTTATAAAATTAAACATATAACTCTACTCGTATTACTTTTTTTCTCTTTTCTTTTTTTTTTTACCTAAAATAAATATGTATACATTGAAAAAAAATACAAAAACTGATTATTTTTAAAATCTTTGTATATCACTGTATATATGTGCCAAATCTCAATACAATACGATGAAAAACCTTGAAGTTACAGATTTTTGATCCGATACGGACCCAAATTTTCCACTGTGCGCCGTCGCCTCTGCGGCCGACCGCCGTGTATAAACATACAGGTGTTGTTATACAGTACATAATTATTATTATTATTGTATCCATACCTATGCCTTGTACTATTATCTATTCTGTGCCATGAGACATTGGTGACCTTAACACGACGTGGTAATGACGATGATGATGATGATGAATATAAATTGCATAGTAGCATATGCTTTCTTTTCTTAAAACAACGCCGAAACTCCCAAACGTGTATCTATAAGGAGTCAGGAGTTCTCTCAGCATCTTCGAAACCATGGTATACCTTGACCCAATATTTGACTTTTTGGTAGCATATTCTTAGTATACTTCATATAAAACCAAAATCACCATATGTTTCTATATAAATTTCGAGGAGTTCCCTCGATTACTCATGGATCCCATCATTAAGTCACCACTTTTGTGAACATGGTACCAAATTGGAGTGAAACCTAATACAACAAAACAAAAATTTCGGAAATCGGTTCACAAACCGCAGAGTAATCGTTGAACATACAAAAAAAAAAACCACAGCCGAACATATAACCTCCTCGTTTTTTGGAAGTCGGTTGATTATTGAAGTAAACATAATACAATCAAGGCCTTTGCGAAAATATCAACGTGCTTACCTACCGGTTGCCATTATTGATATCGAGCAAAAAGGCCATAAAAATCACGTTTGTTGTATGGGAGCCCCCCTTAAATAATAATTTTATTTTGTTTTAGTACTTGTTGTATAGCGGCAACAGATACACACAATCTGTGAAATTTTTAGCAGTCTAGCTGGAGCCGTTCTTGAGATACAGCCTAGGCCCTAGAGAAAGACAGACGGACGGACAGACGGACAGACATCGAAGTCTCAGTAATAGAGTGCCGTTTTTAGGGTTCCGTACCCAAAGGGTATAAACGGGACTCTTTTACTAAGACTCCGATGTCTGTCTGTCCGTCTACCTGTCTTCTTCTCTTTAATAGGATTTTAAGAGGGAATACGCTCTTTTCTTGAAGGCTTGCAGGTCGTATAGGTCCGGAAATACTGCTGGTGACAATTCGTTCCAGAGTTTTACAGTGCGCGGCAGAAAGTTACGCGAAAAACGCACTGTGGAAGACTGCCACTCATCAAGGTGATGAGGATGGTATGTTTTTCGCGTGGGACGATGGCGAAAAGTTGCCGGTGGTATGATTCCGAACAATTCCTCAGAGCACTCCCCGTGATACAACAGATAGAGGATGCAGAGTGAAGCTACATCTCGGCGTAATTCCAAGGGGTCCAAGCTGTTTGAAACACTATGGCAGTCAACAATTCGAGCGGCCCTTCGTTGGATACGATCCAGAGGGAGCAGTTGGTATTTAGGCGCCCCTGCCCAGAGATGAGAACAATATTCCATATGAGGCCGAACCTGCGCCTTGTAGAGTTGTAAGCGTTGGTCCGGACTGAAGTACTGTCTCGCTCTGTTAAGAACACCAAGTTTCTTCGAGGCTAATTTGGCCTTACCCTCTAGATGATATCGGAACTGGACTTCGCTCGATATGTTGACGCCAAGTATCTCAATGCTAGGGGAGATGGTTAAAGATGTGCCCTCGAAACGAGGATATACGACCATTGGTGACTTTTTAGTGGTGAACGCGCAGACTTGTGTCTTGGCGGGGTTGAATTGGACCAAATTACGTCTACCCCATTCAGAGACCTTCTCCAATGAATTCTCCACCTTAGACACAAGTTCGTTTCGACTCTCAGTGACATTTTGCCGAGAAATATTGGGGGAGCCGGTATATACAGCATCACCTGTACTATCATCTGCATAGCAATGAATGCCGTTGGTCTGTAACGTCATTGATATGCAGTATGAATAGAGTAGGCGATAGCACACAGCCCTGAGGGACACCAGCATCAACAGACTGAGTTTCCGAGCATTCGCCGTCAACTACAACCTTAATGCTTCTGTCTGCTAAGAAACTAGTGACCCACTTACATAATTTCTCGGGCAGCCCGTATGATGGAAGCTTTGATAGCAGCGCTTTATGCCAAACCCGATCAAAGGCCTTCGCAATGTCCAAACTAACAGCCAATGCCTCTCCCTTCGACTCAATTGCCTGAGCCCAACGATGAGTCAGGTACGCCAAGAGATCACCAGCCGAGCGACCCTTGCGGAACCCGTATTGTTTGTCGCTAAGTAATCCCTAGCCGTCCAAGTATCGAAGAAGCTGGCTATTGATAATGGATTCCATTATCTTCGAGAAGAGAGAGGTTATAGCGATTGGTCTGTAGTTGGAAGGATTTGAGCGATCACCTTTTTTGGGGATCGGGTGCACCAAGGCTGTCTTCCAGGAAGCCGGGACGATGCCAGTGGAATAGGAGAGCCGAAAAAGACGCGTCAAGACCGGAGCCAACTCTGGAGCACACTTTTTCAACACAATAGGCGGGATTCCGTCAGGCCCACTCGACTTTTGGATATCAAGGGAACGGAGGGCTTTTCGCACTGAGCGCTGATAAAACCGAATATCCGACATGATGCTCGTGCATCGCGGTATGGTCGGCGGTTTCTGCCCCCCGTCATCCAGGGTCGAGTTTGACGCAAAGAGCTTGCCCAGAAGATCGGGTTTGTCTTTTGCGTCCTAGGCAAATGATCCATTTCCTACGTGTAGGGATGGTGGTAGGGTTGGCTTGCAGAAATTTCCTTCAATAGCTTTGGCCAGAGACCAGAATGCACGGGTTCCCGAGGGGAGGCGCTCAAGTCTCTTGCCAATTCTATTGACGTGCTGTTGCTTTGCCCGTGTAATCTCTTTCTTGAGGGACCTGGAGGCAAGGTTGTACTCCTTTTTATACGTGCTGGTATTTAAATCCCGAGCAGACACTGCGTTGGCCCAGGATTGGTAAGCCTCCTGCTTCCGGCGAGAAGCTTTTTTGGGGGATGAACCAAACCAGGGACGAAATCTGCCGCCAGTTGGCACTACAGAGGACGGAATGAAAAGTTCCATCCCCTGCATCACCACATCGGCAACAGAGTTGGCAGTGTTGTCGGGATCATCCGGCGAGAAGCACACGTGCCCCCAAGGATAGGATGCAAAAAACGACCGCATCCCATCCCAGTCCGCTGACTTGTAGTGCCACACACGACGGTATTTAACAGCACGCTGTCTTAACACCGTCCTAAGTGGCACAGAACTCCTAACAAGGCAATGATCCGATGAACCAAGTGGTGCGGTTACGGATATTTGGTAGCCGTCAGGATTTGAAGTCAGCAGGAGGTCCAAGAAGGAAGGATTTTGACCATCCACATCTGGGATTCGCATAGGCGTAGTAACCAGTTGTGTCAAGTCGTTCGCAAGGGCAAAGTTGCAGACAGATCTCCCCGCATGATCAGTTTTACTGGAATTGAGCCAGTCGGCGTGGTGGGCATTAAAGTCGCCAAGTATTATGATCTCTGCGGGTGGGATCTGCTGCTGCACAAAATCTGAAGCAGCTTGCAGGTGCTCCAAGAGTCGGTCCGTCTCGGGGTCACCACTATGGGACCTATATAGGCACGCATAGACGCGAGGGTGGTCGAGATGATTGGAGCGCAGTTTTTCCCTCCCCAGAATACGAGGGGCAGCCTGGACGTCCACGTTCAGTTCCAGGGGTTCCTGAGCATGGACGTCCAGAGAGGGATTCTCCAACGCAGTTGGTACCCTCCTGGGGTAACAAATTGCTTTTCAACTGCGGCATTTCTAGGGGGGGTAGGGGATTGGGCCTCCAGTAAACTCACTCACTCGGCGAAACACAGCGCAAGCGCTGTTTCACGCCGGTTTTCTGTGAGGCCGTGGTATTTCTCCGGTCGAGCCGGCCCATTCGTGCCGAAGCATGGCTCTCCCACGGACAAATACCGGCGTTCAGCCACCCCTCCCGTGTCACCGTGAAAAAGCTCACGATGGCACGGGGGAGGTGCCCAGGGACACGACGTGGACGGACCGGTATCGCCCCCAAAAATAATAAATCTTTGGTGATCATTTTACATTAAAATGCTAGTATAATGTTGGCGATCATTTACTAATTTTGGTGATCATTTTACTTTAAAATGCTAGTATAATGTTGGTGATCATTTACTAATTTTGGTTACATTTATTTATTTTGGTGGTCATTTACCATTTTTGGTTTTAAGATGTTAAATCTTTGGTTATCATTTTACATTAAAATGGTGGTCTGTATTTTGGTGATCGTTTACGATTTTTGTCTGTGAAATGTTACTATTTCTGGTGATCAGTTAATTATAAGCCCTTATATTATCCATAATCTGTGATACCGCATTTATACATTTGCACGAATAGCGAGGCGAATCACGAGGCGAATAACGAACACGAATGTGTAAACAGGCGCTCGCTATTCGCCTCGCACTTCGCCTCGCGATTCGTGGCATTCGCGTTGGGAGCGGTTTTTAGGACGCGAATCAAAGGGCACGAATAGCGAATACGAATTTACTGTTTACACATTCGCCTGCATTCAGTTGACAGCTAGCGTCCGACCCTACAGGACATGTACAAAGCTGAACATACATATTTGACTTAACTGTACTGAAAATTAGCCTATTTTTAGTACAATGTATAACTGTGTAATATAATAATGTTTTCATGCTATTATTATAATAATGTTAGTACAATGTTATTAGTTATTACAGTCGTATATTTTCTTACTAATGCCACATACGCGTACCATTGTTTAAACTTAAGTCATAATTTAAGATATAACATATATGTACATATACATACATACTTAGATTATATTTTGTTGTTAAAGTATAATATTATATTTATTAGTTTCTTAGTATTTATGAGCGCGTAGCTCGCCGACAAACTACTATGCAGTTTGGGGGGCTAGTATTATAATAAGGAAATATATTTTGGTTTATTAGTATTTAGTATAATAATTATTATTATGTAATAAAAATGGATTGGAGTGAAGGGCGAATTTTAGAATTCCTAGAATTTTACAAAAAGGAAGAGCTCATATTTTGGAACCCAAAATATCTCTATCATAAATTTCATAACATTTTTCATTCAACGTCGCTATCATATGAACACGTCCTCCATGTTCGTGTGCGAATGTCAAAATGAATCACCCCACGAATGTGTGAATCTGTTATCTTTAGTGTCCGACCGAAGCTTCGGCTTCGGCTTCGGCTTCGGCCGCCTTCGGCCAAAAAAACCACCTTCGGCGAAGGCTTCGGCCTAAAACCCGGCCGAAGCCGAAGCTTTGCCGAAGGTCCGAGAAACCGTCGAAATTGAACGAACTGTACTGTTACGAAAGACCGAGTGAGTCGTGAGAGAGCGACGGACCGGTCGTGTATGCATAACGTGACCATACGTCCCGCTTTGGGCGGGACAGTCCCGCTTTCAGGCAGTCTGTCCCGCTGTCCCCCGCGAGGCCGAAATTGTCCCGCTTTTGCAAACAGACCAAACGACAATAATTAAAAAGTGTTTTTATGTTAGAAATGCCTGTGTAATGCCTGGAAGTAACGCATACATGCAACAAACGTGATTATTCTGTCATATTGTGCCAAATAATAACATAGAAATTGCTCCAGTAGTTCGTGAGAAAATCCCTTTTACATAATTTTTCCCGTTTTTTCCACATTTTCCTCTGCTTATTCGCTCCTATTAGTCTTGGCTTGATAAAATATAGCCTAAAGCCTTCCTCGATAAATGGGATATCTAGAACTGACAGAATGTTTCAAATCAGACCTAGTTCTTGAGATTAACGCATTCATACAAACAAACAAACTCTTCCGCTTTATAATATTATTTCTTATAGTAAAGTTAATACGAGTATTAATCATATAAGATATGCACTTTGAAATACATAATTATTAATGTATTTCAAAGTGGTTTTCCCTCCGTCCCGTTCTGACAAAAAAATAAATGGTCACCTTATGTATGCACTATGCAGAGGCCGCTGGAAGTCACTGTCAAATACAATAAACAAACACTAACTTCTTAATAAATCATTTATTAAGAAGTTAGTGTTTGTTTATTTTATATTTTATTAGTCTAGTTTCGGTCTAGTCGAGTAAAACCAAGACTAATTGATTGGTCTAATTATTGTTATTTGTGAAATAATAAAGAAATAAAGTAGTTGTAGAAAGCGTGAGTGGGAACCTAAGAGATTTCTGCTGGAACTTATTCAGGGTCCTTAGGGATAAAACACACTAAAAGTCCTGAAGTCTAGGAGGTGAGCTAGAGTGAGGGGAGAGTGCCAGTCTCAATTTTTGGTTTTTGGCTAATAACTAAAAAACGATGCGTTGTAGCAAAAAACATTCTACGATGAAAAAAAACTTATTAAATTCTCTATAATTTTGATTCTCTACGCTTTTTCCGAGAATCCGTTTTCGAACTACACATTTGAGTCATTCCTTAAACTTAATTAATTATTTGTAGTCCACAAATTATTAAGTATTAAATAAATCATGAAATCACAAACTTTTATTACCATCTCTAAATCAACTTCTCTATGAGACAGTCAATATAGAGGTAAACCTTCAATATTTAAGTTTTGAAATGCTTAATTTTAATATTAATTGTAGATTGTAGACAATATTGAACATAACTGTATTTAAAAAAGATAAAACCGACTTCTAAACTACTGAACTGATTTTGTTGAAACTTGCACTATTCCCTAAGTTGAACAGTACCTAGTACAACAAAAAAAGAATTACTGAAATCGGAATGGTAGTTCCAGATATATGCGAACACAAACATAAAAACATACATACATATATACACTTATAATTTGGCACATTTGTTCTGACGCTGATACACTAACATATACAAAAATTGGGCAGTTCTGGAAATATTACATATATACACGTCGAATTGATAACCTCCTTTTTTTGAAGTTGGTTAAAAATTAATTACTAAGAGTCGAGCGATTAAGATTATAAACCTTCGGCTTCGGCTTCGGCCGAAGGTTGTGCCGATTGCCGATTAATCGGCTTCGGCTTCGGCTTCGGCCAAAAATAGACCTTCGGTCGGACACTAGTTATCTTGCACAAGTGCAGGTAAGATGTTGTCAAAACCAAAATGTATATTTCCTGTGACATTTGGTGTGAATATCGGTAAATAGGGCTATTTCTTCCGTGAGTTTTAACTAAAACATCGTTATAATAACTCTATTATCCTACTCATTGGAATATTATTGTGTCTTTTTCAAATGTATCAAGTTTTACATTCTTTTGCCCAGTTTTGTAGCAATTATTGATGGTATTCCCTGGTATTACCGATAGTTGTCTACCCATACGCCATCTAGTTACTAGAATGGAAACTGTTTGACAATCAAATTAAAAAGATAAGAAAATGCCTCATTCGAGATAAAAATGTGCAAGGTGACAATATTTAAAATGTGATAAGCATTCTCTGTGAAAATACAAAGAAAAAAATACACCATAAAAGCGTGATTACGTTTAGAAAATTTTCCCGCCTGTCATGACTTTCTTGACAGACTATATATTGTATGTCCGTCTGTCTCCACTCTCTAGGCTGTCTGGCAAGAACCGCTACAGAGCCTAGACTTATGAAATGTTCACAGTATTTCTGTTCCTTAAAATAATAGTTAAAGGGGGCTCCCATACAACAAACTTGATTTTTTGGCATTTTTTGCTGGATATCAATAATGGTAACAGGTATAATAGGCACTTGAAATTTACACAAAATCATTAATAAATAAAAAAATATTAAAATGAAATAATAAATTACTAAGGGGGGCTCTTATACAAAAAAAAAACACAATTTTTGGCCTATTTTTGCTCTATCACGGTACAGAACCCTTTATGAGCGAGTCCGACTCACACTTGGCCGATTATATTTTATTTTTATGAAGGCATTTTATTTTGTTTAGCTCCAAGTCTACCAACATGACGGTCATTGAACAAAACTAAAACATCTGATACACGGTCGTCAACGGCGGTTGACGACCACGCAAAATGTATGAAAAACTTTGGTCGACAACACGTTGACAACAGTGTGGCTGGCAACGCGCATACTATTTTTTGCTGTTGACGACCGCCGTTGACGACCGTGTATCAGATACTTAACTCAACAAAACATGAGTGCGTTTCGTTTTCGCATTTTTTGTTTCAAACATTTTTTTTTCAATTACCTACCAAAAGTAACGTAAAAGTAAGGCCTTGCGCGCACGAGCAACTTAGTTGCTCGGCGATTTATTTGTCTCTTGATCAAGTCTAGGAGCTAGTATGAAAGTGCGCGCACGTAGCGACGCGACGCGACGCAATTCTGGGCAACTTTTCTGGTTGCAACGCAACTGTCTCCTTCCCTATTGTTTTCTATGCAAGTGCACGCACAGGCAACAATAAAGTCGTCGACCGGCCCAGTGTTGCCAGATCAGGGGTCATCTATCAGTCGTACTTAATTAACAAACATGCATACCTCAGCGTGACGGCCAGTCTTTCCTCTGGTGAGACAGCTAATCTCATATTTGTATCTTCATGAACGAGGCCAGGTCATAAGATTCTGCACAGTTCATCAAAACTTTCGACACTCTAAAGAAAACGTAAAAATTTTCTGGGTATGCTCTCAATTTCATAAACACAGTATGAAATTTCCCAAGAGTCAGGCGATCGCTCCATAATGGATGCACCCAATATTCTATTTTGCGACGCTTTCTTCGGTTTTTTATTACGAGTGCAACAACCACAGCCGTCTCGACCAAATCCATGTTGATGACTGTCTAGAAAAATCGGAAAAAAGTTGCGTTGCTGTCGCTCTCGTGCGCGCACCCCTGCGACATGGGGGCAATTTTTTCAAAAGAGACAAATAAATCGCCGTGCAACTAAGTTGCTCGTGCGCGCGGGCAACTTAGTTGCTCGGCGATTTATTTGTCTCTTGATCAAGTCTAGGAGCTAGTATGGAAGTGCACGCACGTCGCGACGCAACTCTGGGCAACTTTTTCGTTGCCCAGAGCCCGCGACGCAACTGTCTCCTTCCCTATTGGTTTCTATGCAAGTGCACGCACGGGCAACAAAAAAGTCGCCGACCGACTAGTTGCCACTCACAGAGTACTTTATTTACCACTCGACCGCCGCAGCGTGAGTTTGTGTGTAAGGCGTAAGCTGCAGTGTACGGACGGATACGCGCGCGCATTCTATGTTCCGAGATGCCAAGTAAAATGCCGGTCAAAGAAGATATTGATAAAAGTAGACTAATTGAAGAAGTAGAAAGCAGACCATTACTGTATAGTAAAAAAAATAATTAAAAGAATACTCAGACGTAAATGCCAAATCACAGTTCATCGAAACTTTCGACACTCATTCTAAAGTAACGGAAAATTTTTTTGGGTACCTACTCGTATACTCTCAATTTCATAAACATAGTATGAAATTTCCCGAGAGTCAGCCAGTAAAAATTTAAAATCTAATAAAAAAATTAAACACACTTATACGGCCTATTCACTATCCTGCATTGCAGTCCTGCTGCAGTCCGCCGTGCAGGCCTGCAACACCATTCACTATCTATCCTGCATAAGCCGGCGGACTGCACGCAGGATAGTGAATGGTGTTGCAGGCCTGCACGGCGGACTGCAGCAGGACTGCAATGTAGGATAGTGAATGGACCCTTTAAGGGCCTGTTTCACCACTTCCTGCTAAAGTGCCTGATAGGCTATCCACAACTTTTTTGACAGATTCTCCATACTTTGTCAGGTGTCTAGTTAAGTTGTGGATAGAATATCCGGCACTTATCAGGAAGTGGTGAAACAGGCCCTTAACATAATAAAATAAAATAAAAAACATAGCAATAAGATCAAAATATTATTTTCATTTGTAATTTTTTTTGTTAAATTTCAAACCTCTAGAATCTAGATTATAGCATGGTTTTGCACCAATCAGTTACTTTGTATGCAAAAGACCTTCAATGGTGTCTGTATTTAGCTTGTTGCGTTGTTGAATTTTTACAAAATTAATCAAAATTATTTTTAACAAAAAATTAAAACCTACTTCTAAGGTAAAAACAATAATAGCATCCTTATAATATGAACTAAAAAGTATTAAATAATTATAATTATTCTAATAGTGCCTTTTTCCGAATTCGGCTAAAACTCAACTATTTCTGTACTCAATCTTCATAATTTTGAAGTCGGTACCAGATGAATCTTCATTTCTGACAGAATATTTGAAACTTTTGGAACTGGCACCGACTTCAAAATTATGAAGATTGAGTACAGAAATAGTTGAGTTTTAGCCGAATTCGGAAAAAGGCACTATTATAGATTTAGATAGGAATAATTATTTAATACTTTTTAGTTCATATTATAAGGATGCTATTATTGTTTTTACCTTGGAAGTCGGTTTTAATTTTTTGTTAAAAATAATAATTTCACTCTTTTTAGTTACCTAGTAAGCCATCGCGTACTATACGTAGAAAAATACACCTGTATATTATTCTACGTAGGTATCTTATTACAGTCACACTTACAAAATATAATATCAGCTGCAGCCTGCAGATAATTTTAAACAATACATTAAAAAAAAATCGATGTGAACATGTGTGACGTGCTAAGTAGCCGGTCACCGGACTAGTTTCAATAGGCTGGCACTCGTTCGACTTGTCGTACACGCAGCGCACATAGTACGGTACCCGGCCCGCGCCCGCGCCGCCGCGCGCCGCTCACTTGACAGCCCTGGCAGATATGCGAAACGACAGTTATTGTACTATGAACGCTAAACGCAATGCAAAAGGTTGAAATTTGGTTGTTTTCCAGAATATCTCGGCGAAGTGAGACAGAATGTTACATTATCGAAGCAACTTTAACTTCTCAGAAGTAATGTCAAATGTGTGCCTTATGCTCTGGAGATAAGGTTGAATTTGGTGACATTGGTGACCCTGACGTGGTAATGATGATGATAATGATAATGATGATGATGAATGTAATTTGCATAGTAGCATATGCTTTCAGTTCTTAAAACAGCGCCTAAACTCCCAAACTTATATCTATAAGGATCCGGAGTTCTCTTAGTATCTTCGGAACCATAGTATACCTCGGTGCAAAATCTTACGTTTTGGTAGCATATGCTTAGGATGCTTCTCATAAAACCAAAATAACCATATGTTTCCATATAAATTTCGAGGAGTTCCCTCGATTACTCATGGATCCCATCATCAGGTCACCACTTTTGTGAACATGGTACCAAATTGGAGTAAAACCTAATACAACAAAGTAAAAATTTCGAAAATCGGTTCACAAACGGCGGAGTAATCGTTGAACATACAAAAATAAAAATAAAAAATATTCACAGCCGAACATATAACCTCCTCGTTTTTTGGAAATCGGTTGATAATCATATTTACAAAATTCTGTAATTCTGTATAAATATCTGTATCCAGTATTAATTATCGGTATTACTTGCCAAAAATCTATTTATTAAATACGGAGAAATCTGTATATATGGCAACACTGGTCTAGAAAAAACTGAAAAAAGTCGGGTTGCTGTCGCTCTCGTGCGCGCACCCCGGCGACATGGCGATAATTTTTTCGAAAGAGACAAATAAATCGCCGAGCAACTAAGTTGCCCGTGCGCGCATACACTAACATCTGTAGTATGGGATCCGACCGCAAGATCCTGCATGAATCGTTTTTTTCGATGAAATATATTTTAAAGTAATCTTTAGAACGTATGGAATGGATTAATGTTGGGTGGCCTTGTCAAAAGTAGCCGCAAGTACCTCTAATTAAGCTTAATGTTCATGCGATTAATACATAATTTGCATGTATATTTTTTTTCAATAAATTTAACATCATTTGAAAGAAAATGACTTGACAAAATAAGGTATAAATGGTGGCCAGCTCTAAGTATGCCGCAACCTAGGGTGGCCATTACTTTTGTATACGACATCGCATGAAGTTAGAAAGCGCAAGAGAAAAATAAAAACGCCTGTTAAATAAAAATGGCAATCTTGCGGGGTCTCGACGTCCTTAAATCCTGCCAGGCATCTACATCCCAATATTCAGCAAAATCGGTTCAATGGTTTGGGCTTGAAGAAGCAACAGACAGTCACACAGACACACTTTCGCTATAATATATAAATATTATAGTTGTGGCGGTACCCACATTTCGCCTAACATTCCTGCATCGCGCTATCGAAGTTTTCTGAGCGTGTCGGTATTAAGGGCGTTCCTTACGGAGATACCGTAATTTACCGTATTTCAAACCTTATAAACTCATAATTTGAAAGCTACAAAGTTATAATAAAAATACAGCAATAATCAAGTTATAATAAAAGTACATCAACATTTCTTTCCCCGTTTTTAATTTTCTATTTTTGTTTATTATACTCATGATATTATCAGCTTCGAAAGTAAAACCAATTTATTAAAATTCAAGCATACATTCAGCATCTCCTTAGGATTTACAAATTACTTTTATTTGAAACACACGCCAATAGATCGACAATATCATTAACTACATATTCCCCGTTTTAATTTTTTTAGGACAATTTTGAACTAAGACAAGTAAAAAAAATCGGGTTTTGGTGCGATCTCCGCAACGCGGCAAATGTATGGCCAAGGTCGTTTGCTTGGGGGACGGCCGCTGTCGTATATATAATATACGACAGCTGAAATGTATCATCACGTGGGCTTCGGCCTGACCGGGCATACCACCTCGCTTGGTCGGAAGATCTTCCTTTGGCCTCTACGCATATCCCCACATACTAAAAGTGTATACCTAGTATGGATACTCGTTTAACAAAAAAAAAATCGGTTGTCTGTAAAGTCGGTTTACTGACGATAGTTGAACGTGACAACGTCATAGCCCTAACCCCTCAGTTCCGGGAAAAATCTATGCAAAAAAGTTAAAAGTAAGGCCGGGTAGGCCGGGCGCCATTTTTTTTGCACATTTGCACATCTTTATAAAATTAATGTAATATGAAATATCCTTACATACATCAAAAGACCGCTTCCGATAACTTCGTGGGGTTATTATAGGGCATGAGATATATCCATTGGTGCAAGTAATTTTCTTTAAATCGCCAGTTTTTAAAATAGTCCAAATTTTCAACACGCAATGTATAATGCTGATGTAAATGCGCGATAATATCGCGCGCCAGTGGAGCCCCGCCGGCCCCGGACTGCGCCAGCCCCCCCCCCGCGCCGCCCGCGCCAAGTCCCGCGCGCGCGGCCCTGCGCTAGACAAAACAGCTGATCGTGGTGTGCCCTAGGCCCTAGCCCGTAGGTAGTGAATAAACCACCAATATTGTAATGATTATTAAATTACAATTGTTTTCACGATTTAATAAAATGTTAGAATTTATTAATTACCGTTTCTTAGGTTTATTACTCAAAAATACTCAGTTTTTACTTCCGGCCAAAAAGGAAAAGTAATCATAATTCACATCCGAATCAGGTTGTAAAAATACAATACACAGTTACTATGGAAAAAAATACTTGATAACATGTTCACTGACCTGTGATCAGCTGTCTGCTTTTATGAAATGCAGTTCGAGCTGTGCTCCATCTAACTCAATGTAGATTGCAGAGTTTTTCAACACGAAACAAAAGTAAACAGGAGACATTCCAATTCTTATAAAAACACTTTTTACTGCACTGTTTAAACCGCACTATCGTCTATCGACGACGATGTTCACCCTCGTTCCATAAAGGTTTACGAGTATTAAAAGTTCATTTACATTTCATCGCACATTCTTCGGACGTATCACGTGAAAAAATAGTTAAGAATGTCACAAAACAAGCAATAAGACCAGAACATCCGTAAAATTACAAAACTTAAACAAAAACTTCACAGTACACCAGCGCGGCGCGTGTTTACAGCAGACTAAATAAAATTAAAGAAAAAACTTTGTTAAATAATAGGGATGTATCCCTCTGCATATTTTGAGTTATCGATAATTTTTTATCGATAAATCGTTATTAATTGTTTTACATACGAGTAAGTATTGATTACAGTCAAACTAAAAAAAACAAATACCTACTCAATGTTAAAAATAGCGACAATAATAATTAAAAGTTATTTAAAATTAAATAGGTATTATTAAAGTATTTTCATTGCATGCGTAAACGCGTATACGCGCATACGTATAACGCATAACGCGTACCATAGTATAACAATCACTTTATCACGGTAATGTAGGTATCGAAATTATCGAATGCAACTTGACTATGTATCCCGATAAAATTTTCTGAATTTATAACCTCTTAATAGAGTTCATTTTAAAAATGAGATTACATCTACTAAATAATAGTTATAATTTTTATTATTTAATGGTAATTTAAATATCGACTGAAATAAATAGTTTTGAATTTTAAATAGGGTACAACACTTAGATTGTCCTTGAAATGGATTAGCGACACGTGCGTTGTGCTAGGCAGAGCGGCGGCGCTTTGTCGGGTCCGCATACCGAAAGTCGATACATGTTTTTAAAGACGATTTTCGCATAATTAGACTTTAGTTCCAATTTGCATCTTGAGGTTGCAGGTTGTCCGTTGAGTTATGTTTAATTAATAAGCGTATTACGATCTTTTTAAAACGTATTATTGTGATAACTAAATGTGTAAAATGTAAATTAATTAACTATTATTTCTTATTTGTTTGCGTTAAAAAAATAAGACGTGTCGTGTAAGATATCGTGTAAAAAGAGATGTGTTGTTATTGGTGGTGTTATTGATTGGTGATATGGACTATTTTCAAAATGCATAGAGAGCACATTCAAAAATCAGAATTCAACATTTTTCACGTAAGTAATTAATTGCTAGTTTTTTCATACTGTATCGTCTGTAGTAGATAAAAAGCGATAATTGCAGATCTAGGTACTGTCCATCCACAATCATCGTTCTGCATAACACGGAAAATGTGTTATTATTTTTTTGTTTAAACTTTGTGTTGTGTTAGATTTCGTGTAAGAAACGTGTTGTTGTTGGTGGTATTATTGCTTAGTGCTAAAGAATACTTACAAAATGCATAGAGTCTAGAGAAATAAGAACACTTTAAGAACTTAACATTTTACACGTAAGTTTATTACCATAGTTTTACGTACGGAAGTTTTCATGCATCGTCTGTAATTTCGATAGAAAGCCTGACTCCTGAGATCCGCATTCGCATATCACACAAAATCGGTTTTGTTCCTTACGAATAACTTTTTAACTAATCGATAAATAAGTTGTTACTCATGCTCAGAAAGTTACTTACAGTTTTGTACATGAGTTAGAATTAAAGTTTTAACCCATTAAGGCCCATACAAGTACCGGTGATCGAGACAACTCTAGAATACAATAGCATTTCCAAGAATCCGCGATCGAAGGATTAAATTAGCCTAGGTAAGAGATCATAGGTCAAAGTTCTGAGTTACTTGAGAGAGTTGAATGTCATGGTTCTTGATAGGTTGGAAAGAGCATAAGGTTAAAAACTGCCGCGACCGTACAGTATGGTCGTTTACGACCTTATGTTATTAAGCGCGCTACATTTGATATCAATGACTCGCGTCTTTTAGATTACGTATCGGGATAAAAAAAATAAAAGTAAAAAAAATATTTTAAATATTTTTTGTAAATGGTTTATGGTTTTGTCTGAAGGTTATTTATTATAAAAAATATATTAAAAAAAATTTTTTTAGAAAAAAAAAATTAAAAAAAAAAATACATTTTTGTAATCAGAAAATGTAGTATAATAATACCCCAAAGTTTTCGGAAGTGGTCTTTTTACACCCTGTATAATCCATATTTTATGTTTGTGTGAGCTACATTATAATATATGTTAAATTTTCTATCTATCAAGCCATCATAATATAGTGTTACGGATACGGACACGTGGTGCCATCTAGCGGCGGACCAGCGAACTGACCAAGGGAACACAGGCAACATAAATCCCCTACTCGATACTAGATGGCGCTAGGAGTAAGTACCTACGAGTAATTTCTAGAGATATCTCATACTTGTTTACGCATATCGAGTTTACTCTGGGATGTTCCGGAATTTTCTGAGATTCGATCCGGCCCGTATAAATAGTCGCAGACTGCAGCCGGCAATTCAGTTTTTTCTGAGCGATCTTCGAGGCGACTTCGAAGTGAGAACAAGTGATCAATAGTGAGTGACAGTGATAGTGCTTAGTGTTTGGACTTAGTGCTTAGTGTTTGGACTTAGTGATTAGTGTGACCTAGTGTTTGTGAATAAAGTCTTCAATAGAGTCACCAGGTCTTTCTCTCCGAATCCTCGAACCCTAGCACGTAACAATAGTATTTAGTCCGATGTGATATTAGTTTCTCAATTATAAACTTTCGAAACTATAATTAGTGACTTGTTCAGAAGAAATAAACGAATACTTTATTCTTCATATATTAAGTCATACCTTGACATGTAGGAAATAGAGCACAATTTTGAATTTCGAAATAATACTAATAGCTCACAGATTGTTTATTTATTTTTCATTCAGAGTGTGGTCAATGTATCAAAGGTCATAACTAACCAAACTTCTTCAGACAAAAGTATTCTCTAAGTCAGTGTTTCCCAAACTTGTCGGGACCGCGACCCATCGACAAGTAAGTTTTAAGTTCGCGGCCCAACTTGTGTCATGAAAATAAAAAGCAGTGGTATGTTTCTGCCGCAGCATTTACCCGTTAATTCTTATCGTAGTTCACCACCATAATATTATCGTCAGCCAAGTACTTACTTACAATTACGTTTGCATTCGAATGCCCCGTCCCGCACGCACCTACGAGTCACGACGACAGACGAACGAGTAAAATGACAATCGAACGAGCACGACAATCGTCCTATAGTTTCAGGGCCCACCCAAAATCTACCCGCGACCCACCAGTGGGTCGCGACCCACACTTTGGGAAATACTGCTCTAAGTCATCGAAATACGTAATATAATCGAAACAAAGAGCGCGGCCCAGGTGGGCCTTACGGTTGTTGAGAGACTTGAGAGTGTAAATGGAACGCCTCAGAGCTGTCAGCGAGGTAACGCCGCATGAACTGTCATGTTTTTCGGGTGCGCACCCCATATCGAATTATAAGACGTTATCACGTCAAAAAAAGGAAATATAAAGGAACTTTTAGCTCAAATTCTTTATAGTGCAGTCGCCAGAGGTTCTAACCTCCGAAAATTGTAATAGTGAATGGATTTTTGTTTTTGAGATGTCATTTTCTTTTTTACACTATAACTTGCAAAGTTTACCAAAAATTTTTTTGTGCTTTTAATTTTTTAGTTACATAATTAAAAATTAATATTTCACCATATAAAACCGGTCCAGAAAAAAAATTTTTTCTTGTTCCTGTTATTTATCAACTCTTATCCGATTGTTTACGTTGGAAATTAACCAAATACACAATTTTTAAAAAAGAAAGCTTGCTTTGCTAAGCTAAATACAACTATAAGGTTTTTGCAAAGTTTTTAGAGATTAACGCTCGTCGTAACCAAGATAAAAGGGTTTGGGTGGATTTAAGGGTTGTAACGAAAAGTGTGTTAAACTTACTTGTTGTGCGTATTTAATTTTTAGAGAAATGATAACTTTTAAGTACTTAAAAACGTTTAAATATCTCCAAAAATGTGTAAAATAGACGGAAAATATTTTTCTGTATTTGTTGAGAATTTATTTAAGTGAGAGCTAAAACATTAAATGCATCGACAAATGGAAGACTTTTTCTAGTCTTTGAAATATATTTAAACTTCCTACTTAAAGCCAGAAAAAAAATTGGGTGCTACAAATCTCACGTACATACTAAAGACGCATGCTGCGACCTATGTTTGGAAAATGCTTACCTGAATACAAAAAATATCAGTTCTTAACCTAATTTGTATTTTTTTCCTTTAAGTATGTTTTAGCAAATATAATAAATAAAAAAAAAATCAATTTTATTCTGTAAAAACCTAATCAAAAGAAATAAAATACAGATTTTCTTCGAAATATCCGTGAAAAGTTTGTGCTACATTTTCAGAAAATTTAATAAAGTAAGAGCTAAAAAGTTATACACACTAAGAAATAGAATGCTTTGTTGAGCCTAAAAATAATTTTAAGCTTCCTATTTAAAACCAAAGAAAAATAGGAATGCCATTTACCTGGCGAGGCACACAACAAGCACATTTGGAGGTATGCTCATCTACATACAAAAATATTAATTTTATATCTAAATTATATGTTTTTTTTACTTATTTTCTTTCTTTGGAATATAAGCAATAATAAAAATCAAAAAATAATAATATATTTTATTATTTTGCTATATATTTAAAAGAAAGAAATATGCAAATTTTCTTTAAAATTTTACAGTTTATGAGTTTACTTGAAGTGGAAGAGAATAATTTAAAAATCGAAAGCACAATTTTTCAATAGGTAAACTTTATTATTTATGTTATCAGCTACACATTCCTTTTTTTCTTTTCAATTTTTATCCACTATTGCAAAAATCGGAGGTTTGCACGATTTTTACGCTCTGGGAACTCCACTATTAGTCAAATTCTGTTTTGGACTTTTCCATCCTCTAATATTCGTTGACTAGGCCACAGTATTACAATATTCCATATTGTAATACTGTGAGTGTCGCAGAGCTGCTATTCAATATCCTCATTTATCCAACAACGCGTGCTTCTTTTCTCTTGCGCTTCCTAACCTCACGCGATGTCGTATACAAAAGTGATGGCCACCCTTAGTTGCGGCAGACTTAGAGCTGGCCACCATTTATACCTTATTTTGTCACGTCATTTTCTTTCAAGTGATGTTAAATTTATTGAAAAAAAATATACATGCAAATTATGTATTAATCGCATGAATATTAAGCTTAATTAGAGGTACTTGCGGCTACTTTTGACAAGGCCACCCAACATTAATCCATTCCACACGTTCTAAAGATTACTTTAAAATATATTTAATCGAAAAAAACGATTCATGCAGGATTTTACGGTCGGATCTTAGGCCATAGTCATATCACATGAATGTAACAGAGTAGACAGAATTAAATGTAACACACAAGGGTCAAAACTTCAAAAGTAACGTAAAATGTTACAAAAGTAACATTCTGGCAACGCTGACCGTGAACTTGAACACTGAACAGGTCACAGGAGATCAAATTTGTATTCTGTGGACAATGCTTCTTCTTCTTCATCTTTTTTTTTCTTGTTATGGCGCTTGGCTTTTAAACCATGGCCAGTGTCAAGTAAAGTATTGGCGGGAAAAAAAATTCGTAAAAAATTTACAAAATAATTTTCAAGTCGTTTTTCCAGATTATCGTCAAGTCGAAAGTCTAGTCAAAGTCTAAAAAGTAGTCGGTAAAGTCAACGAGTCAAGTCAGTTGTTTTAGTAAAGTGGTAGCTGACCCCTTACTAAAACTTTCGATGGAGTTTTGGAGGGAGCACAAAATGGCACGTTTCTTGAAGTTGTATCACTTGCCCACACTTGTGCATGACGGTTAATATTCTACCAACATTACACATTAAATACTGAAATAACACAATTTTAGAAAAATAGTACAAAAAAACAACGTCGCTCTTTTTATTCCCAGCAAAACTCCAAACCAAGTTTTTTCTTTTTTTTTTTAATAATGGCTCCTTTGTGAGTCGCCAGTAGGTATGTGGATTCAGGATTGTGGACAAGGTGTTAAGTTTAACCGGGGGATAGTCAATTTTTTGCAACTTTTTTTTTGCTAATTCGATTGTTCGTCGTTTGTTCGTGATTGTTCGAACAAAAATAATGTTTGTTCGTTTTTCGTTTCTTTTTCAAATTTTCGAAGACCTAAACCTAGCGCCGACCTTTTTTTTTCTTTTTTTCAATCAATCTTTAGCTAGTAATCGTTTGTTCGATCAAAAAAACTGTTTGTTCGATCTTATTTACGCTGTTAATTTTTTTTTGGCGGGGGAACGTCAATTTTTTGCAACTTTTTTTCGTTTAAATGAGGCATTATCTTATTTTTTTATTTGATTGTCATACAGTTTTCATGTTAGTAACTAGATTGCGTATGGGTAGACAACTATCGGTAATACATTTCAATTTGAAAAAGACGCAATAATATTCAAACCTTGGTGATGCATTTACATCACCAAGGTATTTCTGGCAATTGGGTATTTCAACAAAAAATTTTTTTTTGATAAATGGAAAGATCATACCTAATATGTAAGTTTTATAACAAAACATTTTTGTTTTATTTTTTTCGCAATAATTCAAAAGTTATTTCAAAATAAACATTGGAAGATAAGCCGACATCGACAGCTTCGGCACTATAGTCCGCGCGGATCTAGTTGGCCGCGCCTGAGGTATGTGAGCGGTGGGACGGAGAGGCGGGGGCGCTTCGCACAAGAGATTGCAATAGCAAGATGAGTCCGTCGATAAAAAGACAATCTAAGGAAATAATATTTAAAGTGCATACGTTTTTTAAAAAACGGAAAGCTGATGTCAATAGTTTAGAACAGTGGTCCCCAACCTTTTTTTCATGCGGGCCACAAACATGTTTTGGTCTTGGTGTCGCGAGTCGCGACTCGTGGGCCGCAACAAAAATTTTTTAGGGTTAAAAAATAACTTTCTTCAAAATTAAAGATTTAATATTATATTTAATAATATTATTAATTATATTTAGACTACGTTATTTTGCCGGTGGGCGTGAATTTAAAAATTGTTTATCATCACGCGGGCCACAAATAAAGTCCCGGCGCGGGCGGGCCGCATGCGGCCCGCGGGCCGCATGCGGCCCGCGGGCCGCGGGTTGGGGATAGCGGGTTTAGAATATAAAACTGATCAATTGTCTAATGTCTTTAATTTATTCTTTCCAATAATTAAATAATATTATTGTTCACGATATCGCGAGATTGGTCGTCACTGTCTAATCTCATGTGCATTGCGAGCAGCAAGCAACCCGCCCCCTCACCCCCGTCCCTACCTAAGGCGCGGCCAACTAGTTCCGCGCGGACTATAACCCGAGCGCGTGTCACGTCATAATGGTTTTTGCCCCACAGAACAATAAAAACAGTAGTACTAACTACTAACATAGAGATAAACTACGATAACATGGCGCGCCCCTCCAAATTACTGTTTCAATGTGTGTAGTCACATCCTTATGAAAGAGTTTGTATGTAGTAAGTATTCAACCAATCAACCAGCACTCCACCAGTACTTTATTACCAAGATTTGTTGGTCAACTAATCATAACTAGCCGACCGCGCAAGACAACGCACTTCAAACGTTTTGACAACGCACTTCAAACGTTTTGAATTTTGGAGGGGCGCGCCATGTTATCGTAGTTTAATGTTTATCTCTACCACGCGAATTGTTTAACAAACCAATGTTTTTAATGGATGCGTACTTCTAAGCCCAAAGCCTTAAATTTATTAAAACTGAAAACCAAAACACACCTTCAGTACTTAAAATAGAGTTTGTTTTATAATAAACAAAACGGACACATTTCTTATTTCGAGTCATAGGAGAATCAGTTTATTGTGGATTTACTAAAAAGTTTATCTACGTACATGGCATATTATAGTTAGCGCAAACAATTTTGACCTTAAACATCAACGAAATAAGGTTAATATTGCCGTATACTATTGAAATGTATTTAACATTGTGACGTCACATCTCAATCATGGCGCGTTTATAACTTATAAGTCACGTGACTTTATTTAAATTTCATGAATTTTTAATTGTTTATAATTAATTGAAAAAACATTTTTTTCAGGTTTTTGCATTAAATATCAATATTATTAATAATAATATATTTAAAAATACATTGGAAAAAATCATTAATAAGGTAAATGACTAGTAGATTGGACAGTACCAGTCATTGGAAAGAGCACAAAGACACAATATTTATTAATGTTGCTTTAAAAGTTTCCTGTTTTTAAAGTAAAAGAACGCCTGTTTTTTTAAGAAAAACAGTCAGTTTTTAAAGCAACATTAATAAAAATGGTGTTTTTGTGCTTTTTCCAATGACCAGTACTGTCCAATCTACGAGTCATTTACCCTATATATTTTTTAATTACCTAATTGTATTCAAAATGAGCTAGAATACTATTATTAATCTGCTCGTTATCATAAAGCGCAATACACACTGAGCCCGCCGGGCCGCCGACAAAGCCCGGTGACACAACCCGGCAGCCTGTATGAAAAGAATGATGTCGGCAACATGCGCCCGCGCGTGTTACCCGCCGACATACATTGGCTTGGGTCGCCTGCGCTCAGTTGCCCGGCGACACAACCTTTATAGACTCGCGGCAATCACTGACCAATCACTGACTGCCAATTAAATTTCTCATCTCAAGCCGCCGACATGCCGCCGACATGCCGCCGACAAAATTTTCCGACTTGTAATAAGTGAAGCCGCCAACTAGGCCGTCGACAAAAAGTTGCCGACATATGTCGGCGGCCCGGCGGGCTCAGTGTGTGTTGCGCTTTACGCCTGTGTAATCTATACTAATATTATAAATGCGAAAGTATCTCTGTCTGTCTGTCTGTCTCGCTTTCACGCCAAAACCACTGAACCGATTGTAATGACATTTTGTACACAGATAGTTTAAAGCCTGAGAAAGGACATAGGCTACTTTTTATTTGGAAAAAGGGGGTGTTTATGCGTAAACTTGTTCAAATTAAGTTAGCTCTAAAAACTCATAACAAATGGCGCCAAGAGTCGTCTAGATCGCGCTATCGCTTGCTCATACGTATTTCTATAAGAGGTGGTACCATGTTGAGTTCGATTTTTCGATTCTTTCGATTGTTATACACGTTATTAAATAAGTCACCTACCAACATAGATATCAGAAACAACAGCCTACCAATGATAAATATTAAATACTAAATAGTTTATGAATAAAGCTAAAGTTGTGTAATGAGGGGCTAAATAAGCTTTAAATTTGGTACTTATAAAAAAGTTTAACTAAAAAAAAAAAATTATGTGCACACTGCACAGCTGTTTTGGGTATTTTGATTTGAGGGGTACCAGGGTTTTAAAAAGCTTTTAAATTTGACACCGCGCGCTATAAACTGAAGTCCACGCGGACGAAGTCGCGGGCAACAGCTAGTAACTAATAATAGCACAAAACTAATGGTCACCTTAGTTATTTACATTTACCGCATGCGGCCCGCCCGCGCCGGGACTTTATTTGTGGCCCGCGTGATGATAAACAATTCTTAAATTCACGCCCACCGGCAAAATAACGTAGTCTAAATATAATTAATAATATTATTAAATATAATATTAAATCTTTAATTTTGAAGAAATTTATTTTTTAACCCTAAAAAATTTTTGTTGCGGCCCACGAGTCGCGACTCGCGACACCAAGACCAAAACATGTTTGTGGCCCGCATGAAAAAAAGGTTGGGGACCACTGTTCTAAACTATTGACATCAGCTTTCCGTTTTTTAAAAAACGTATGCACTTTAAATATTATTTCCTTATATTGTCTTTTTATCGGCGGACTCATCTTGCTATTGCAATCTCTTGTGCGAAGCGCCCCTGCCTCTCCGTCCCACCGCTCACATACCTCAGGCGCGGCCAACTAGTTCCGCGCTGTGTCCGCGCGGACTATAAAATATAGTGTCATCCCGCGCCGACAAAGTCTGCGCGAACCTTTTGGGGTTAAAAAGAAAGTTACCTTAATACATTCAGTATTATTATTTAGAGTTTTTTAAATTTTGAAGTTACATTAAAACCCTTGAACAAAAGTTCACAGATTCTTACAGCCCTTAACTTTTTTGCTCGGGGCAGCTACCGAGGGTCAGTGGACAGTGGCCCAAAACATGGATGCACCCAAGGATGCACCAATGTGCCAGCAATCAGTGTCAAATTGCATGAGTTGTAACGAGTGCAATTAAGGCGACGCGAGTTGACGCGACGCCTTGATAAATTGGCTGTAGCGACTAGCGATATCGATTTTTCTCAGCAATGACTAAAGCTAAGAAATTAAAGTTCATTGTCAGTATTCATCATGTCTTTAATGTCTTTGAATTAGGTACTCATAGCATAACACGATTGGTCAACTTTTATAACACAAAATAATCAATCAAAAATACCTCTGTAAAAAAAGGGATTCCTATTTTGCCAACAGAGGAGAGTGATTAGCTTCCAAAATTTGTACATAAGTAGATTGGTTCAAGCATACACTTTAATTTGCCCATAGCTTATATGAAATATTGTATTTACCTATGGTTTTTAAATTACGCGACAAAAACCATTTTGTTGCATGCAACACGGTTTTTTATAACATGCAACACGGTTTTTTACTTTAACGCGGCGTCACCTTAATACAGTCAGCATATTGACCAAATACATAATATTTAATTTCCTCATACCATAGGTGAAAGAAACACCATCAAGAGGAAGTGAGTCATTAAAATATAAAAAGACGGGTTGCACTCCGGGAGTGCCGGCAGAAGTGAAAACTTAATTATTAACGTTGTGCATTATTTTTTTAACCCATCTTTTATGAAAATCGATAAAAAAAGAATATATATATATATATATATATATATATATATATATATATATATATATATATATATATATATATATATATATATATATATATATATATATATATATATATATATATATATATATATATATATATATATATATATATATATATATATATATAATTTAATCGATTGTAAGGGTTTCCGTTTTTAATTAATTAATCGAAACCCTTACAATCGATTAAATTTTTAACCCATTATTTATGAAAATCGATTTTTAAAAAAATGATTTTTTTAATTAATCGAAACCCGCTATCGAATCGATTACAATCGATTAAAAAATATCGACAGTCGAAAAAAAACAATGGATTGTTCGATTAATCGATTTCGATGTTACAACACTACTCTCCAACCGTCCTACGTTTTTTCCTTGGTTTTTCGATCAGCATGAGAATCTGACGCGAGTTTCACAGTTTTTACCCATCCCACAAAAGTGCTCAACGCTGCTAAAGAAGTTTTCACTTCAAAAATGTAAGTAAGTATATAAATAATTTCTTGTAAGCCACTCAGATGCTTTTATGTTTAACATTATTATTAATTATAATATTTGACTGATTTTATGAACATCATAACATCCCTGGTGTAATGGACTGTATTGATTGCACTCACATTGCAATAATAATTGTCAAGCCGAGGAAAAATGAGGAGCGCTTCTTTAACCGGAAGCACACAAGACTCAATGGGTGACAGTAGTTGCCCCCTTATTTTATTAAAAAAATAGTTAATCAAATCTTAACTTATTTACTCGTACTATACTGTACTCGGCGAAACATGGCGGTAGCGGTCATTGACTCCCTGTCAAACACTTGTCATTTTCTATATAAAACCGCGATTGACAACATCTGACACGTCTTCGTTCATGTCAATTGCGGTTTATATGGAAAATGCCAAGTTTTTGACAGGGAGTCAATGACCGCTACCGCCATGTTTCGCCGAGTACAGTATAGACTCATAGTCACAGGTTACACGGTCAAATTTTCATCAATCTGATCCATCAATCTGATTGACGGAATATTGATGGTTATAAAAAGTTCATAATAAAAATACGATCAATCCATCAATCCGTGGGTTAGACGATCAAATTTTCGTCAATCTGTACCGGATTGATGGATCAGATTGATGAAAATTTGACCGTGTAACCGGCGACATAGAGTAATAGTTCTGTCACGAATACAGAATACTCATGTGCAGTGGTTCGCGATTGGCGTTTGGCATTCAGAGCACTTTGAACGTGTGCCAGATGCCAGGATACATTCGCTAACGAACCCCTGTTCAAATAAATTGCTACGCCAGCGAATTGGTTTAGGCTGAACACTGAAAACCTTAATGAACTTAGGTAATATGGATAATAATATATTCTAAAGCCCTATGCACTTTAGATCATATGGGTTTTAACTTTTACATAATATGGAATATCCATAATAATATTATAGGTGCGGAAGTTTGTCTGTTTGTCTCATGTCTGTTACCTTTTACGCCCAAACCGCTGAACCGATTTTGCAGAAATTTTGTATGGGGGGCTACTTTGAGCCCCGGGAAAGGACATACATAGGATATTTTTGTCCCGAAAAATGTACGGTTCGCGCGCGATAAACGAATTTTGGCGCAACGGAGTTACGGGCGTCATCTAATCTATCTATATATACTTATAAAATTACATGTCCTGACTGACTGACTGATTCATCATCGCTGAGCAAAAACTGTTAAAGTTACAGCCACGAAATTTGGTGAGTAGGGTTGTTTTCTTAAGTAGACACCCACTAAGGAAGGAATTTCGAAAATTTTACCCCGAAGGGTCACCCCCTTCGGGGTAAAATTTTACAATACCCGGCAATAAATATTGCACATCGACCTTTGGAAAGAGACAATCGGCTAATTTCGGTTTCATAGAGCGTTATCTTTGTAGCACACACCTATTTGACATTATGTCAGTCGTTGTTCAAATTCAATAGAGTGCAGTCGCGTCCAGTTCTAAATATATATCTAGAGTTGTTCACACCCCTAAATTTGCTACAGCTGTAATTTTCCAAAAGAATTAAAATGTACGTAAACATAATTTGAACACGCTTTTTTATTTTATTTTACCCGAACCTAAAGCCATAACTTATAGAAAATTTGGTGTATTTTATACAAAGAATAATAAAATTGTCAAAAGAAGCAAACCATAATAATTAAGGGTTTTTTTAACAGCTCCTAATATATACCAGACTTTTTGTATTTCGTGCGTAAGAGATAACGCTCTACAAAACCGAAATTAGCCGACTGTCACTTTCCAAAGGTCGATGTGCAATATTTATCGCCGGGTACTGTATGAGGCAAAAAAGCTTTATCCAGTTTTTTTTTGCCTCGTAAGTAAATCAACCTCCTAATGAACATTCTAATGCGATATTTCTTTATCAATAAACCTAATTTGTATCAAAAATGTATTCAAAACATCTTAACAAAACCGCCAAAAACTGCACAAAAGAACAAATTACTTACCATCTACGGTACATATCAAATAGTCGTAAATCAAAATTTGTAACGTAATTACCCTAAATTGTTACAATACGCTGAATGTGTAATGGGGTAGGATGGGCCACATCGATTCTGCTGGCTCACGGGGGTATTTATTTTTAAAGGCTTTTACCCCATGCGGTAATCAGTGACACAACCTTCTGAATATTCACACCGTTTTGGCAGATATTAACCGCTTTAGAGCTTCGTAATAAAGAATACTCTTTTTTGGGATACTTAATTGATTTTTATTTAAAGGTAAAATTTAAAAGCACAATACATATTTAACGGTTTTGAGAGGTTTAGGTTTTATTATGCCTATTATAGCTATGGCAAAATATATTTTAAAATAAACGTATTGTAACAAAATGTACGTAAAATAATACAAAAATAGAAAGTAAATGTAACAGTACCTACTATCTTATCAATATTATGTAAACATTCATCTTTAAATAAATTATAAATACCAAAGCCACTGTTGACTATGAATGCTACTACTTCTTTTTCTTCCTTTGACGTTACATTAGTCTTAACTCATAACAGAATTTAAATAGACAGGTCTCGTAATGATTTCTTAAGTTTTCGCGAGTATCACTCATGATATTAAAAGTTTAAACACTTACGGATTTTGTCGCGGAGCACTTATATTAAGGGGCCGGGTACCCTTGGAATTTCTCATACAAACGTAATTCCAAAATCATTTTCTCATACGAAAATATTTAACATGTTTGAGTTATTTTTCAGTTTAAGATAGTAATTACCTAGGTTCCTACACAAAAATTTACTTCAAAATATTTAAACAAAAAAATTTTTTTTGTGTTTTAAATTTTTTTTATTAAATTTACTACTAAATATTTAAACACTAAAAAATAGAGTAAAACACTAAAAAATATATAAATAAATAGTAAATTTACTACAAAATATTTAAATACTAAAAATATTTTTCAGAGTTTAAATATTTTGTAGTAAATTTACTATTTATTTATACATTTTTTAGTGTTTTACTCTATTTTTTAGTGTTTAAATATTTAGTTGTAAATTTACTAAAAAAAAAATTTAAAACAAAAATTTCTACTTAAACTGAAAAATTACTATCTTAAACTGAAAAATAACTCAAACATGTTAAATATTTTCGTATGAGAAAATGATTTTGGAATTACGTTTGTATGAGAAATTCCAAGGGCCTCTTAATCCCGACGTTTCGGCTGCTTTACAGCTGCCGTGGTCAGCTGTAAAGCAGCCGAAACGTCGGGATTAATAATATAAGTGCTCCGCGACAAAATCCGTAAGTGTTTAAACTTATAATATCATAGACAGGTCTCTTTCAAGGAAGTAGATATGCTAGTAGGTATGCAACGAAATATTAATTTCTGCGTATTGTATTAATTTAATGGTTAAATACAGCAGAAACTTACAATATACGTATAATAAACTAATTAAACTAACCTAGAAATGCCACTTGATAAATGCAATCAAAACAAAATCCCTTTTACGATCATTCACCCCCACCCTTACATCAACATGACAATTTCATTACATAAGAGTTCGGTGTGAGCGCGGCCGCGCTGCCCGCTCACCGCTGTAGCCGAGTAGCGCCACGCCGTAGCGCCGTAGCAGGGCTGCCAACGAAAAGTTATTTGTAGATTTATCTTTTTTTCTGTTCCTAATTTTGTGTTATTTATAACATTTCCAGGTATTAGTGATATGGTTTAGATGACCAGTTCGTTTAGTTTCGAAAATTCGTATTTTCTAAACAAAAAAGACATTTAGAAAATTTACAAAGCCTAGGATATACTTGAATTCGAGACCTTTAATTACCTGTTTCGTGTATAATTTGTAAAGAATGAATTAAATATTACCTAAAAAATGTAAGTATTTAAAAGGCGTTATTAAAATGTTAAATACATAAATAAAACTGCAAGTCTTACTTCCATTTATTTTTTCGATATCAACTATTCATCAACACCTTAGTAGTTTCGCGTTATTTATTATCAACACTTTCGATAAGCATTATTCAACGCAAACAAATCATCTCAAAACTCCAACAACACAGCCCTACGTCTGAGGGCGGGCGGGGCGTGGAGGGCGGGCGGCGCGTGCGTGCGGCAGTGCCGTGCCGGCGCGCGTCTCGAGAGCCGGCATGCCGCGACACACTCACAACAACAACACAACGCGCCTATGTAAGTTCCATCCATCCATTCATTTATATCCACATAATATTAATACAGAATGAACATTTGAACGATTTTATATAGTTTTTCATTCATAATTCGCGATAAAACGTAATATTTACCCGCACGTGTCGGGATGCGTTCGATAGCCCACTGCCCCTGTAAGGTTTTCCGACCGAACTCCGAAGGGTTCTAAGTACAGAATATTCACTGAAATGTCACGTATAAATAGCCTGAAGTGTGCTTAATTATTGAAGTGTCCTCGATACGAAAATTCTGCGTGTTTTTCACTTTAAAAATTGGGAAAATAACCTCGGGTTTGTATACTTTGCGTTTTTCATCGTGTGTTTTGTTATGGCAGTCGAAACATTAAACTAGAGATCAACGAATTACCTAAGTACTTGTCTATATTTATAGTTGTTACTGTTCTTAAGTTACTAACTGATTACTTAATATTTTTTATTATTATTTAACCGAGAGCCCTTGAATATCCATACATTCCATAGAAACAATAATTATTGTATATTTACCAATTTATATCAGTATATAAATCGGCTCTAAGTACTTGTAATTAGCCACAATTTTAATCTGAAACATCCTTTAGCCGTTTATGTCTCTCGAAACCGCCGCGTGACAATGCCCTAGGCATTTTGTTTGCAGCCTACACAAGACGCCTATCTAAAGTCTAGACCTGAAAACGGCTGCAATTACCTACTGTCTGAGAGTTCGTCCTCATTTTATATGCATACTTGTAAGGTATCAACATTATCATATTTTCCCGGCATTATTCTGAGTTGATTTCATTAAAATATGCGATTAAGACGTTATAAAAGTTTATTGTTGTCGTGGTGGAAGAAATACGTTTTTTATTATTAAAAAATATAATATATTTATGATTCAGTATGTTAATATTTTTCATATTAAAAACTAAATAAAACAGGAAAATACTTGTGAATACGCGATGAAAAAGTGAAGAGCACTTTCAGAGGCTGATAAAATATTGCATATTTATTTTATTTAAATATGTGCTCAATATTTTTTAAATTATTGCGAACATTTTATGAAATGCAAGTGATTTGATCTAACTTTGTCAGACTTGCAAGGACATGTTACATAACAGGAAAACTGGATGTATCAAATTGTGATATCAAGAATCAAGATTATCTTAGATTTCGTTAGCTTTCATTTTCCTTATTTTGCTTGAGTTCGAATATTCGTTTATATTTTGAGAACCGTACGTACTTGTTTTAAGACTCAAATATAATATTGGAAATTTGTCAAAATCAGATCGTTGGTTTTACGGAGAAATGACAAAAGACAGACGTATGCTTTCTTATTTATAACGAGCTTTTGCCCGCGACTTCGCTCGCGTTAAGAAGTATTATTATATACAAACTTTCATCCCCTATTTTTTACCCCTTGGGGTTGGAATTTATCAAAATCCTTTCTTAGCGGATGCCTACGTCATAACATCTACCTGCATGCCAAATTTCAGCCCGATCCGTCCAGTGGTTTGGGCTGTGCGTTGATAGATCACCATGTCAGTCAGTCACCTTTGAGTTTTATATATATTATAAGAAGATAGATACTATTTTGGCATCCAGTATAAAAATAATAATTTGAAATTAAGATTAAGATTTAGAACTTACCTACTTGCTATTGAAACGTATAAAAGGCTTTATAAGCATAAATAATTTTACGGTGGCTATACACTCAAGTTATATCGCAATAACCCGTCCACTATATCCCTTAATCCCTCTCAAGAATCCGTCACACGAACAATAAATCTTAATGGGATCTTTTATGGTGGAACCGTTTACCCCATTCCACCCATTCTTAAATTTTTCCCCGTAATACTGGCATTTCTTATAGACCATAAATTCTTGCATTAACTTTTTGATTAAAATACTCTGTATACCACTTTGGATACGTAAATGGTTGCGGCTTCATTTTACTTATAAAATATTTATTTTAAAATTTATTATTTAAAATTAAAAATACGGTATTATTATCTGATGACCAATAGGTAACTTTAATGTTATTATTTGAGTCAACGTATGGAAACCATCATAATTTTTTGAGGCTATGAGTTATAAATGTGTGCTTATCAATTAATATTATTATACAACCCTCGTTAATAGCAATTAACACTAATTTAGGATAGTAGTAAATCCCTAGATAGCAGTGGCGTATCTGCTATAACTCTATTGTTAGGCTTCTCTTATCTCCTCCGTTTTAAAGACTATAATGCGTATTCCCACCTACATACTATGAATTTTCTCTGAAGAAGAACTAGCGTTCTGCGTTTGCCACTCCTAAATCTTGTCCTTTCATTAGCTTTGTCCATATTGTGTCTTTTTCTGTTCAACAAGGGCATGCCTTATAGTGCTGTCAACAGCGAACGTGAGGCATGCCCGTAACGCGGGTTGAAATCGTAGCGCGCGCTACGACACTTTTCTTTCAACGCGGGTGGATTTTGACGCGCGTCACGGGCATGCCACACGTTCACTGTTGACAACGCTATAAGGCATGCCCTTGTTGAACAGAAAAAAGGCACAATGTGGACAAAGCTATTGACATTTTCGTGACAAAAGCTACACGATGTTAACCAATGCTAACGGTCTTTAGACAACAAATTATGTACGTTGGTGACGGCGCAGTTCTCGACAGAAGATAATTTGTCAAACGTAAGCTCTATATTGGAAAACTCATTATCGGTGCCGGATAAGTTCGCGAGCGAGTTCATATCCGGCACCCGGATATATCCGGCGCAGTTCGAGTCTAAAGTTGGCTTAACATAGTTTCATAGAGTTAAATAAGCTATCGATTTATTGAGCACTGGGAGTATTAATAGGGGCGAGTGATGATGATGAAGAAGGCGTGTTCTGTCGAGGGTCACCAGTGTAGGGATAATGCGTGGTGGCCACAAAGGAAGATCTTCTGACCGAGCGTAGGTGTTTAGGCCGAAGCCTACGTGATCTATCGTATACACTGTATACTATAGTATATAGTATATCGTATATACTGTATACAGTAACTTAGTCTTATACCCACACACACCCTTTACTTTACTACTTTAGTGTGTGTGTGGGTATATGTATTAGTTTACTGTAAAAATAGTAGCGATGAAATAGTATATTTTTTACTTTCGTATGGATAAATTCACGACGCGCGACGCTCGGGCGCTTGCTCATACAAATCGCAAAAAATTGTTTTTTCAGCGCTGCTACTTTTACAGTGGACTTTAAGGAACACATACACACTAAAGTATTACCACTTAGTTTTGTTACACCTTGTATAATAATATATTGACGTACCTACTCAAATTACTTTTTTTTAACTAAGAAAACTTCGTTGCAGGACTCCAGCGCTATTTGTACCGTCACAGGATTTTCTAAGAGTATTTTTCCTCGTAAGGTTGAAGTAACATTTCAAAAGAAAATACCATCGTATTGTTCGGAGCATTTGCGTTAGGTTTTCCTTAAAGCTGTATTTCCCAAACTTGTCGGGACCGCGACCCATCTACAAGAAAGTTTAAAGTTCGCGGCCCACCTTGAGTCATGAAGACAAAAAAGCAGCGGTATGTTGCTGCCGCAGCATTTACCCGTTAATTCTTATCGTAGTTCACCATCATAATTATCATCATCGTCAGCCTTACTTGGTTACAATTACGTTTGCGTTCGAATGCCCCGCCCCCGTCCCGCACGCACCCACGACGACGAACGAACGAGTGAAGCTCCGTTTAGACCAAACGAGCGAATGCTCATTCTAGTAAAGCTCTTTTGATGTAAACTAACAACGAGCATTCTTTCGTTGTTCTAGTGTGTTCGCCACTTGTTCGGCGGTAAATAGGTAAAATGCTCTAAGAATCTCGCTCGTTTGGTGTAAACGACGCAAGAGCGCTCGAGCAATTGCCTAGAGCGTTCTTTCGTGTTCGGACGTGCTCGCTCTTCGAGGGGGTCTCTTCAAAGGGATTCAAGTGTTCTTCATATTTTTACTTTTTCGCGGCTGGTTTTAGGTAGTTTATCAAAGGTTATTTCGTAAATATGGATTGGAGTAATGAAAAATGTTTACAAATGATAGAATTATACCATAACAAAAGATGTTTATGGGATCCAACCTTTGATGACTATAAAAATAAATTAACTACTCGTTTGGTCTAAACGGAGCTATATGATTCTCATCTATAGAGCAAAAATTCTTATTCTTGATGTTCTTGTTGATTCGATTGGTGTAAACGATCTGAAGTGTGTTGTAACGAATTATAGTTTACACTAAACGAATACGAAAGAATGTTCTTGTGCTGTTCTTGCTCTATGTTCTTTTGGTGTAAACCCACCTTAAAATGACAATTGAACGAGTACGACAATCGTCCTATAGTTTCAGGGCCCACCCAAAATCTACCCGCGACCCACCAGTGGGTCGCGACCCACACTTTGGGAAATACTGCCTTAAAGTCTTTACATTTTAAAAGCTGAAGCCTCCGAAACCTTTCTAAATGTTAAACGCGGAATATATCTTCAAATTTTAAATTTCATTTTGATAATCAGTTGCAAAGATTTGCCCCAGTTTGGCCGTGAAAATTACTTGAGGTGAAAATAACTTTGCTTTTACGTAATTGTCCCGTCCTCACTAAATAAACTCAAATATATAGGTTAAACCTATATATTTGAGTTTATATTAGGTTATAACAAAACAAAGTGTTAAGTGATGTTAATACTTTAAGGGTGTATATAGAATTCTCTGTGAAAGTAGTAACGCTGAAAGAGTCATTTTTAGGGTTCCGTACCCAAAGGGTAAAAACGGGACCCTATTGCTGAGACTTCGATGTCTGTCCGTCTGTCCGTCTGTCCGTCTGTCTCCAGGCTATAACTCAAGAACGGTAATAGCTAGAGAGTTGAAATTTTCACAAATTATGTATTTCTGTTGCCGCTATAACAGCAAATACTAAAAACAAAATAAATTAAATATTTAAGGGGGGGTCCCATACAACAAACGTGATTTTTCAATCATTTTTTGCTCGTTATCAATGATGACAACAGGTAGGCCCTTGAAATTTTCACAAAAGCCTTAATTGTATGTATACTTTAATAGTTATTAATAATATTTAAATAAAATAAAAATTTAAGGGGGGCTCCTATACAAAAAACACAATTTTTGGCCTATTTTTGGTCTATAATTACGGTACTGTTACTTGACGGATTCGGAGAGACTTTTTAAAAAAATAAACTTTTATTTAAACTGGAATTATTTTATTCAAAAACTTAATATTAAACTAAAAAGAAGACCTGCACCCGACGAAGGTCCAATTCGATCTGATGAAAAACACCGCAAAACGAAATAAAGAAATAGCAAAAGTTTCCAATTGCAATTCTATGAAATGCAAGTGAAAACTAAGCGTTTTTAATATACATATAATCCCATTCGACTTTCGATATAACAACCCCCCCGTTAAGATCGATCATCACATCTCAAAGTGATGAGAGATAAAACTGAAATTACTATAAACGCGAGAAATTGGACTTTCGTTTGGAGTATTCAAGGAAGTAGCTAAATTATAAACTAAGTATTTAATTACTAACACATTTTATTCAAAAATAAGAACTTAACTAACACTGTTACTGTATAGTAAAAACACAAAATTATGAAAAGACAGAAATATTAATATAGAAATTATTATCATTATTATTAGAATGAATATTAATTATTATTTATTCAATTTCGAATAAAATTATACAGTATTAAAATTTTAAAATTACATTTCATGATCCTTTACAACATTGGTTATGACAACATTCCTTTTTAAAGGAGTCGGCGTACTTGCAAAATTTGTTTCTTCCAACATGGAATCATTTTTTACACTATTGTTATCTTTGAACACTACAAGAGATGTTGGGTGATCGGTACGAGTCTTTGAATTGTGACATTGATTGAATATTTGAATACAACAAGGATTTTTCTGAGAAGTAACATTTTTCCGGCATTTATATAAGAGATAAAATATGAATAATATACTACTAAATAAACTTATAGACATGTAATAATTTCCATATGTATCAAAATGAGACGGATTTTCTAAATTATACAATTCATCTTCCATCGAGCGAAGATGGATGCTGGCATGAAGTAGAGAATCAAGATTACCAATGTTCTTTAAATTAGAATGTGGAAGTTTAGAAAGAGTTTTATTAATTTTATTTTGTTCGCAACAATCATCTAATAAAATATTAAAATTTGAGATAACGTTTGTAACATTACCGAGTGACGTTTCGTCGACTGCGGTGAACTGCAAGGTTTTATAAAATGATTTACAGTGTTTCGGTAAGGTCAAAATACCAGTACCGAATAAAATTACATCTAAATTAACGTCAGATTTTTCACAGGTAATATGACATTTTCCTGGCTCTGATTGTACAAATATCCAACGGTTAAAACTTAATTTATGAAATACATCTATAGAACCATGAACAATTTTAGCTACACAAGAGTCTGGAAGTTTAGTTACCACTTCAGTTAATAACACTGTTTCACACGTAGGGTTGGCAACGACTGAGAACAAGTCGGCGAGCACACACACATAACACTTTTCACTTATTAACTTGCACTTGTCAATGTCCCTTAATAGTGAATAGAACATGCGATCACCTGTTACTGCTACATATGAGCTAGTCGGCTCTATTAGAATGTATGTGTCTGGTTTCAATATATCGTATGGGACAGGTAATGGTATTAAATTATAAAGATTATAGGTTTGAGGTAGGACTAAAGGAATATGGAGGGCAAATATTATTTTATTTTGATGATAATAGCAAACTAATTTAGAAATATCGGTTAATTCCTGAATATTTTGTAGCGTTAATGGTATAGGCAAATCGTAATGGCTAGGGAGTTTATTTCTATGCTTATCTAATTCATTATATAACTGATAGGGACTGAGTACAGTCGGGTGTAAAATATTAAGTATCGCAAATAAAATAGCATTATTTATGTCATCGATATCGAATGACGACGTTAAAATTATAGCTTCCAAAGAGTTAGATAAGGAATTAATTTGAGTTTTTAAAGTAAGCTTATCATTAGTATTTGAAACTGAATCTAGTATTTTATGTATTGTTTCCATATTTTCCAAAAGATGTTTTTCATTTAAATTTACTTTTGATATAGAATTATTAAACGATGAAATAGTGGATTGTATGACATGAATATTATCTTTCATAAGATGAGCGAGATGTTTCTCGTCTGTCTGGACACTATTTTTAGCCTCTGAATATTTGACAGCATCTTCGGCATCCAATGTACCGAAGATAGTTTTCAAGATAGAACTTCCTAAGTCAATAAGACCTCTTTTAAAACGCTGTTTTGCGTTATCATTTTGAAGCAAATATGAAACCGAAGAAAACTTATTAACATTAATAAGGTGCTGATTTTTCAGCGCCGTGAGTGAATTTATGCAATCCGACTGTATCTTTGACGACGTAAGAGAATTACAGAATACACTTAATTTTTCTAATAAAAATTCTAACTTATCTAGATTCGGTTGAACATGACTTATATCTAAATATGCTAAGACTTTCCAATCATTATTAGGAAACTTAACATCTAAGAGCTTATCGAAATAAAGGCCCGGACTACTAATGAGGGGCGATACGTAATCTGATATACCTAGCGGCGACAGCGCGCATCTGAAATAGAACGAAAGGACTTATGTAACGATTATGTTAATATATATTATATCATAGTTACTACTAACTTACTGACCTAGGACACTATGACGTGTCGTCACTTGCTGGCTTTATTTCATCGAAATGATGACGTACGTGCTTACGATCAATTAACAACGTAGCCGTATGATTGCCACTGAGCTTTATTATTTTATAAGGGCTTTTCCACACTGGGGATAAGTTTTTATTTTGTTTATGGTGGCAACGGACATACACCATATCGCCAGCATTATAAACAATAGGCTTTGTTCGTATATCATAATAATTTTTAGATTTTTCTTAAGACGCTTGAATATTTTGTAGAGCCTTTTGACGGCTATAATAAAGACGATGATTTAATGCTCGAATATAGTCTGTATATGTATTATTATCGAGGACATCTATGCTAGATGGTATGTAGGGCTTAAAACCGAATAAAAGTTCTAGAGGGGAATAACCCGTTGTACTATGCACATTTGAATTATAAGCTATCATGGCGCTCGGGATGTAAAGGTCCCAAGTATTTTGATTTTCGCCTATGTAAGATCTTAAATATTCTTTGAGGGTGGAGTGGCTCCTTTCGAGAGCTCCACAAGTTTGAGGGTGGTATGGTGAAGCGAAAATATGTTTAATACTGAATAATTTAGCTAACTGTTTAAATAGATCTGAACAAAAATTTGTGCCTTGGTCTGAAATTATCATTTTAGGTATTCCCATGTGAGCAATATAATTAACGAGAGTTCTAGCTGTTTCTTCAGCTGAACATGACTGCATAGGATAAGCCTGTGAACATTTTGTGAGGTCATCCTGTACGGTAAGTAAAAATTTATATTTATATTCATATGTTTCAGGTAATGGACCGACAAGATCCAAATATATTTTTTCATTAGGCCGCGATGCTGTGGAAGTAATTATCATTGGAGCCCGATTGGTTTGACGTAAGGGCTTATTAATTTGACAGGAGCGACAATTTTTAACATAATCTTCGATGTCTTGCCTCATGTTTTTCCACCAAAATTGAGATTTTATTCTTTCCAGCATACGCGATATACCGGGGTGGCCGGCTACAGGTGAGTCATGATTATCTTTTAATATTTGCTTAATTTCACTAGGTGTAGGATATTTTATACAATTATGATAGATATGAATTTTAATACTAGAGTTATGAAAAAGAAACGAAATAATATTATATATTTTTGTAAATGAAAGTTTAGAGAAGGGATCTGTGAAATCTGATATTGCTATCTCCTTTTCTTTGGAATACCAGTATTTTATCATGTCTCGGTATTCACGAAGGACATTAAATATATCTTTGTAAGTCATTTCATCAAAATGATTTAATTTAATAAACAAATGAGTAAATACATGATTATCGTTAGATGTTGAATAATATGAATGAAGTTCGCGTTCAATATTTCGGATATTAGGCTCACGAGTAGATGCGTCTATAATTTCGCTGCAATAAGGAATAGAATCATCTAAATCGACTGATGTAGGATACGCGATTAATTTTATTTTAGTTTTATTTAGTGTCAAATGTAACACCGATTTGTTTTGAGATTTGAAGAAATTGTTCGTAAGTTTCAGATATTGACGGAAGGTTATGAGAGTCGATGTCACTTCCGGGTGACAGTGTAGGATTACATAATAATGAATTATCAGTTGCATTTTCATCTAAGGCGAGTACTGGATAGCGAGATAATGCGTCAGCATTAGCGTTTAATTTTCCTTTTTTATATACAACTAGCTGTTGGCCGCGACTTCGTCCGCTTTAGCATAGTAGATCACGTCCCAAGTATTATTGTACAAAAATATTCAATGTACAGAATTGACCTTCCTACGATTTTATTATATTATGTAGATGTTACGCGCGGCTTCGCCCGCGTAATTTAGGAATTTCACGCAACCGTACATTTTTCCACAAAAAATAGCCTATGTCCCTTCACGTGGTCTATTCTTCATGTTTGCCAAATAACACAAATATTGCTCCAGTAGTTCTTAAGATAATAAGCAATGTCATTTAATTTCCCCCGTTTTTTCCACATTTTCCTCTATTTCTTCGCTCCTATTAGTTTTAGCGTATTAAGTATAGCTTATAGGCTTCCTCGATAAATGGGCTATCTATAACACTGAAAGAATTTTTCAAATCGGACCAGTAGTTCTTGAGATTAGTGCGTTCAAATAAGCCCTTTCAAATAATTTCCCCCCGTTTTTTCAACATTTTCCTCTATTTCTTCGCTCCTAATAGTCTTAGCGCGATAAAATATAGCCTGTAGCCTTTCTCGATAAGTGGGCTATCTAACAATGAAATAATTTTTCAAATTGGACCAGTAGTTCCTGAGATTAGCGCGTTCAAATAAGCCCTTTCAAATAATTTCCCCCGTTTTTCTACACTTTTCTCTATTTCTTCGCTCCTATTATTATTAGCGTGATAAAATATAGCCTATAGCCTTCCTCAATAAATTGGCTATCTAACACTGAAAGAATTTTTCAAATCGGACCAGTAGTTCCTGAGATTAGCACGTTCAAATAAGCCCTTTCACATAATTTCCCCCGTTTTTTCCACATTTTCCTCTATTTCTTCGCTTTTATAAGTCTTAGCGTGACAAAATATAGCCTATAGCCTTTCTCGATAAATGGGCTATCTTACACTGAAATAATTTTTTCAAATCGGACCAGTAGTCCCTGAGATTAGCGCGTTCAAATAAGCCCTTTCACATAATTTCCCCTGTTATTTCCACATTTTCCTCTATTTCTTCACTCTTATAAGTCTAAGCGTGATAAAATATAGCCTATAGCCCGTCTCGATAAATAGGATATCTAACACTGAAAGAATTTTTCAAATCGGACCAGTAGTTCCTGAGATTAGCGCGTTCAAACTATTACTAACTAAGCATTTCATACAATTTTCACCGTTTTTTCCACGTTTTCCTCTATTTCTTCGCTCCTATTAGTAATAGCGTGATAAAATATAACCTATAGCCTTCCTCGACAAATGGGCTCTCTAACACTGAAAGAATTTTTCAAATCGGACCAGTAGTTCCTGAGATTAGCGCGTTCAAACAAACAAACTAACAAACTCTTCCGCTTTATAATATTAGTATAGATTTCATAGTCATACTCTTCTAATTTAAGGCGCCATCTAATAAGTCTGGATCCGGGATCTTTGACACTAAACAGCCACACTAAAGGTTTGTGGTCTGTTATTATTTTAAACTTACGGCCATATAGATAGGGACGGAATGTTTTTACACCGAATAAAATCGCTAAGAGTTCTTTCTCTATGGTAGAGTAATTGCCTTCGGCATTATTTAGGGTTCGTGACGCATATGAGATAGGTTTATCTTTGCCTATGTCTCCTTGTGATAGTACAGCACCTACCGCGTAATTAGAAGCGTCGGTAGTTAATAAGAAAGGTTGATTGAAATCTGGGTATTGAAGTAAAGGCGCTGAGGTTAATTTATCTTTAAGGTTATTAAAAGCTAATTCTTGTTGATGAGACCAATTAAATATTGCATCCTTTTTTAATAGAGATGTCAAAGGTTTTGTGAGTTGTGAAAAGTTATTTATAAAACGTCGATAGTATCCGACTAAGCCTAGGAAGGATTTTATATCCTTTGGATTTTTAGGAGTTGGAAATTGAGTTACGAGTACGGCCTTGATTTTATCCGGATTTGGACAGACACCTTTGTCTGTGATTATGTGACCTAAATAAGCAACTTCGCGCCTGAGAAACTCACACTTGTCTGGTTGTAATTTTAAGTTAAATTTTCTTAAACGATCAAAGACTAATTTAAGTTTTGAAATATGACTCTGAAGGTCGTGACTATAAATAATAGTGTCATCTAAATATATATATGCATGCAACCCCTGAAGACCCGAGAGAATCGTATTCATCAGTCTCTGAAATGTGGCCGGGGCGTTTTTCAGCCCAAAAGGCATTCTAGTGAATTCGTAGTGTCCGGAGACACTCGAATTTGTATTTATAGTGAATCCTGTCTTCGGGGCGTCTTTCGAGCTCATCCTAACCTGGTGAAACCCACTAGACAAGTCGAGGGTGCTGAAATATTTACAATGTCCTAACTGATCTAAAATATCTGTGATGAGAGGTAGCGGATAACTTTCTGATACAGTGAGGTCATTTAACTTACGATAATCTATTACTATTCGCCACTTCTTTTTACCTGAAGCGTCCATCTTCTTAGGGACGACCCATACAGGAGCACTCCAAGGTGAAACAGAGGGATGTATGATATTTTGGTCAAGCATTTTACGAATCTGTGAATCTACCTCTTCTTTATGACATTCTGGGAAACGATATGATTTTACGTGAATAGGAGGCGCGTCTCCTGAATCTATATTATGTTCGATCGCGCTTGTAAATGTAAGAGGTTCACCTTCCACATGAAAAATATCTGTGTAATGTGAGCAACATTCCAAAAGACTTTCTTTTTCTTCTTGATTTAAATGTGAGCAGCGAATAAGATCGAGGACTTTTTGGACTCTATCGGAACTAGAATAAGAAATAGAATTTACGGATTGAGACGGAATATTACACGAAGTATTATCTTGTTCAAAACGGACGGAATAATCTTTAATTTCGATAGCTGAGTCGGTAGTATTTAAAATTGAAACATTAAATCTTTTATTTGATTTTATTGTGACAATACTATTAGCAAAATAAATACCATCTTTTAAAGTATGGTCTAATATTAAACCTTGATTGTTCGGATAACGCTCAGGTGTGTAATTAAATACCGCGCACTCGATGACGGCTTCGGAACGAGCTGGAATTATATAAGTTGGCTGGACATAGTTCATATCCATGGTTTGCCCGCAGATATTAATTGTTTTAGAATCATAATTAATGTTGGCTTTAAAATGACCGAGAAAATCACTACCGATTATACCGTCATATTCTAAACTTACATCATCATTAAATATATGAAATTTATAATTATAAATATTATTAGATAAGTAGAAATTAATTTGAGATGTACCTAGAGACTCAGAGCATTGCTCGATATTATTTATTCCTTTTATTTTAATGATTTCACGAGACAAAATGTATTTATTATTTAAACTAGATTTTTTTATTAAACTTATACTTGCGCCCGTATCAATAAGAAAACGTAAATGACGGACGGAAAATTCAGTTTTTAATTCTATATGAGGCAATGATATTTTTGTTATAAAAGATTTTATTTCATAAATTGGAGTTTGAGATTGAACTTGATGTTCATTATGAGATTGGAAACTTATTTGGGACTGGTTACCCGCGTCTCTGCCCATTGATTTTAGATTTTGGACACGTATTTGGGACTGGTTACCCGCGTCTCTGCCCATTGACTTTTGATTTTGGACACATATTTGGGACTGGTTACACGTGGCTCTGTCCATCGATTTTTTATTTTGGACACATATTTGGGACTGGTTACCCGTGGCTCTGTCCATTAAAATATTATTTTGGACACTACTTTGGGGCTGGTTACCCGTGTCTTGGTCCATTGAAAAATGATTTTGGACACTACTTTGGGGCTGGTTACCCGTGTCTTGGTCCATTGATTTTGTATTAAAACGAGTAAATTTATTATTATATTTAGAGGGAATTTGCAATGTGCCTGAATTAGTCGGAAAACGGCGGCACTTTTTCGTAATCCGATCATTTAGTTTAAAGCATTGTCGCCGACATTTTCACAATAAATTTCATAAGGTGTTGGTGACGGTGGCGACGGCGGCTCGTATGTAATATGATGCGCGTTTGCGGACTTATTGTAATTATTAGAATGATTATTATACGAATTACGATTTTCATTATTATATTTCCGTCTATAACAATCTTTAATGTCATGACCGTCTTTTTTACAATATCTACAAAAAGCTGGAGAACTGGATTGATTATTGTTATTCATATTAAATGACCTTTGACCTTGAAATTTTGAAAAATCACGAGACAGATTAAAACGCCTATCTTTATAATTACATTCAGATTCCATAAGCCCTTCCTGTCCTTCCGCAGGTTTTACACCTAGATTTTGTAATATTAGTTTTATATAAAAGATTTTGAATTTTTTCTTCTTCTAGAGCAATATTAATAGCGTCATTTAGATTTTTAGGACTTCTACATCTAACATTATTACTTAAACGCGAATGTAAACCCAAGGAAAATGAAAATAATGCTAAATCCTCTGTCATAGCAATGCGACCAGAGATATCTTTTTTAAGAGATTCGGAATTATAGATTTCGGATTGTAAATCAGTAAGGCAGCTTTCAATACGCAGGGCAAATTGTGCGACAGGTTCATTTAATTGCTGCTTACATGACTGTAGATCTATTAATAAATGATTATAATGTTTTCTTTCGCCGAAATTTTGTTTAAGGAAAGTTTTTAATTGATTAAAATCCTCAATAACTTTATTCGAACAGGCAATTTGGGCCTTGCCTTCTAGACGCGATACAAAGGTGCTATTGTATCCGGAACTGGCCACTTACAAGAACAATATTTAAAAAGTAATTACAACATTTGAAAATAGAACTCTTTGGTTGAAGAATACATTTTGTTTCATGTGACTGTCAATTATTTTTCCATTGTGGCGTCATTTTGAAAATTGCGTGTCTTCATTTGCCATGGATTTAACGCGTGAACATTTTCGTGCAATGATTTACTACGATTTTCGGCGTGGGCTAAATCAACAACAGTGCTTTATTCAACTCACCGCAACTTTTGTTTTTCACTGGTACAGTGTTTATCACTGGTACAGTGAGTTTATATATGCACCACTGTTTATCACTGGTACAGTGAGTTTAATCGTGGGCGGTCTATGCTCACGGATGAAAATAAAGAAGGTCGCCCAAAAACAGCTGTTGTCCCACAAAATATAGATGCTGTGCGGGAACTAATAATGCGTGATCGTCATGTTACATATCGCGAGATAGAGGCGTCCTTAGGCATAAGTATGACGAGCATACATAAGATATTACACGAACATTTGGCTGTAAAAAAAATATGTTCGCGTTGGATTCCGCACAACTTGACAATCGATCAAAAACGGGCTCGTGTCGATTGGTGCAAAAAAATGATAAAAAAATACAACCGTGGTACGTCAAAAGCCGCTTATAATATCTACACAGGTGATGAATCATGGATCTATGCATATGACCCCGAAACTAAACAACAGTCAACGGTGTGGGTGTTCCAAGATGAGCCGAAACCAACAAAAGTTACTCGTGCAAAAAGTACTTTGAAGCAAATGGTCGCCTGTTTTTTTGGAATTAATGGACATGTGGCTACAGTGCCATTAGAGAATCGTAAAACGGTTAATTCTGAATGGTATACGACCATTTGTTTACCAGAAGTCTTTGAAGAAATAAGAAAGGACAACCGACAACGCAGAATCATATTACATCACGACAATGCTAGCTGTCACACCTCAGCTGACACAACTCAGTTTTTGGAGGATCAAAAGATCGAATTGACTGGTCATCCGCCGTACAGCCCTGATTTGGCACCTAACGATTTCTTTTTATTTCCATACGCGAAGAACAAATTACGTGGTCAACGTTTTTCGAGCCGCGAAGAGGCTGTTGATGCGTTCAAAATGCACGTTTTTGAGATACCTCAATCAGAATGGAAAAAGTGCTATGAAAATTGGTTCCAGCGTATGCAAAAGTGTGTCGATCATCGCGGCGAATATTTTGAAAAGCAATAAAACCATATTAAATGATATATGTTTGTTTCTTTTTTTAATTCCGGATACATAAATAGCAGCCCTCGTAAGATATATTTTTTTAATAAATTCTTTTGAGATGGCGATGCTAAATCTAAGGCGTTTTGACAATTAGTTATAAATGCAGTTAGAGTTTCACGATCTCCTTTATAGGGACTAATAAAATTACATAATACATTAATAGGGAATTGTTCGCTTGCTGGGACTTCTGCCTTTTTATCGACCGACATTTTAAAATTAGCTTAAAGAATTACTAAATTATTTTAATCCTAATTTAGTATATATTATGTAGATAATTCAGAATAATATTGTTACTTTAAGGATAAGAGATTGGTAAGGAATTTGGTAAGTATATTGAACGACACTATAATAATTATAAAATATAGCTGAAATGTAGCAATAACAAATAATAATATGTTTGACTCACAGGGACAGGAACACTAGGAACTTGAGCGGCATAGCAGCACGGCGAGCGACAGCAGGCAGCGGCGGCGCGTTTCCAAACGCAACCAACGTCAGGGACAACGAGAGCGACAGCAGAACGGCAGCACCACGACCTGGACGGCGGCGAAACAGCAGCAGGAACAATGTCAGGAACGATGGCAGGAACGGCGGCGGTACGGATTTATCGCGCGCGAGATGTCGGGGTGCAGGGGTACAGAACTGGTCTGCAGGCTTACGACGCAAGGCTTATTGTCGAGACACAGTGTACTTGAGTTTTTACGAAGTGGACAATGACACAATCACACTCCGGAGACGAATTGGTTCATAGTTTTCTAATCACTCAGTTCTCTTTTCACTTTTCAGTTCAGTTTTCGCGAACCGTTAAGGAATACCAGCGGAACGATGGATTTAATAAATGCTGATATCCCACTTACACTTCTGACACCACTGTTACTTGGCGGATTCGGAGAGACTTTTTAAAAAATAAACTTTTATTTAAACTGGAATTATTTTATTCAAAAACTTAATATTAAACTTAAAAGAAGACCTGCACCCGACGAAGGTCCAATTCGATCTGATGAAAAACACCGCAAAACGAAATAAAGAAATAGCAAAAGTTTCTAATTGCAATTCTATGAAATGCAAGTGAAAACTAAGCGTTTTTAATATACATATAATCCCATTCGACTTTCGATATAACAGTACGGAACCCTTCGTGTGCGAGTCCAACTCGCACTTGGCCGATTATTTGTGATGTATGGGCAAGCGCCCAAGCGTCATAAAACCCCTACAAAAGTAAAAAAAAAAAGAAATTCTTTCAGCACTGCTACTTTCACAGTGAACTCTATACAGGGGAGTCATACGCACCCTAAAGTATTGACGCCTTGTTTATTACACCTGTATAATATGTGAGTAAAATGTTGAACTATCCATACTAATAATATTATAAACGCGAAATGGGTCTGTCTGTGACAGACGGTGTCTGTAGGTATGTTACATCTTCACGCCCAAACCGCTGAACCGATTTTGCTGAAATTTGGTATGGATATACTTTAAGCATCGGGAAAGGAAATATGATACTTCGCAATAAACGAATTTTAGCGCAACGGAGTTTCGGGCGTCATCTAGTAATATTGTATGTGTGAACAAAACGTTGTCAGCCATTAAAACATTATTTAATTCAACAGTGACGGCGTGAGCTCTACTTAACCTACTAACACGTACTCACAAACGCCGCCTCGACCAATTACATGTGGAACTTTAAATTACTTTTGCGCAAAGTTTGAAGATTTTTGCACATACAGAGTAGAGGGAGTTGTTCGCGCAAACAATTAACGTGGGGTTAGCAGGAACATTAATTAACAGCTACGTACATGTCACTTAATGTTACGGAAGAGAATTTTATGAAAATTATGATTTCTAGTTACCTATGTAATTTGTAGTATTTGATTTAGATGTTACGATGAAATATTGTGTAAGTACTAAAATATTATCATAACTTAAATAGGTTCAGTCCTTAGTCCAGTCACTTTTGACAATGCGTATATTCCATTAAGTACCTATAAACGGGCTCCACACTAGCAGGTCGAAACTTCCATACTAATATGTATTATAAATGCGAGAGTGTGTTTGTCTGTCTGTCCGTCCGTCTGTTGTTTTGTCTGTTACCTTTTCACGCCCAAAGCGCTGAACCGATTTTGCTGAAATTTGGTATAAGGATACTTTGAGTCCCGGAAAGGACAAAGGATACTGTTTGTCCCAAAAATATGCACGGTTCCCGCGCGTTAAACGAATTTTACCGCAACGGAGTTGCAGGCGTCATCTAGTCCTTATAATAAAAGTTTTAACATTATTATTGTTGTTTTAGTAATAATTCAAACAATTAAGCAACAAATTACGAAAATAATGAGGATAGCTTTTGAGTTTGAGCGACGAATATAATGTCAATTACGTTGATGTCCCACTTACGGTCCGGCGGACACTGTTTGTCCCATTCGGGTTCAATTATTTATTGATGAATTTCATTTGCATTCCTCATTATTAATTGTTTATTAAGGTCAGCATTCGCTTATCCGTTTATAAGTACGATGCCAAGGACAGAAACTCAGGTAGATCAGACTTAAATTTGGATTTAAGATAGATGTCTAATAAATTTTGTTAGGACATAAAAATTAACACTTTTTTAGCAGATCTAGGATACAATAATTTTGATTCTTCGTCGTTTGTTTTACATCGTTGTGTAGCTTAACCAGTAACTATGTACAGGGTGCAATTAAACCTTCCTGCCAAATTTTGATATATTGATCCTTGTTAAAAATAAAAATACACGTATTTTTTCTTTTATAGTCACTCAGTACTTAAATGTTGAGAAATAGCTTCCGAAAGTTATCCTAAAAAACACTACAATTAATGGACACAATGCGTCGGCCGCGCGTGACGTGCCCCCGCGCGCGCGCCTCATCCCGCGTCACCCCCTCTCATTCCCACGCGCCGCGAGTGACCATTCTGCAACGATTTTTAATGGGATAAAATATGTCATTGAAAAAAAATAACACCCAATTTTTTTTGGTTAAATGGACTCTCCTAATGATACCTAAGCCCTTGAAAAAATTTGGCAGGAAGGTTTAATTGCACACTGTATATTGTAGTTTTTTTTATAACGAATACTTTTTAATCCAGAAAATGTAACATTAATTAATATGTATTTTTAATATTATTTACACGATAATACTCTCAACTCTATGTACTAATATCTCACATAAGCCACGCTATCAATCGACGACAGAGCATACTATCATAGAAAAAAAATATACAGTAGAGTAACTCAGACTAGTCCTTGAAAATATAGAGCTTACACAAGATAGAGTCCAGATTTTTAACATTTTTTTAAATAATATCTAAGGACGCTTCACACCACGTCAGTTTGGCCCCGTGCTAAGTACCTAAAAGATTTGTGTTACAGGTATCAGACAACGATAATATATTTAATACTTTTATACTATAAGTACATATTATATTTAAGATTTTTATTGTTAATTGCATGATACACATATTTAATATACATCCCTGACCCAGGAACTTTGAAAACTTTTTGTTCCGTCGGCGGAATTTGAACCCGCGACCCCCGGCTTGAGCTACCAACAGCCCACCAACTGAGCCACTGAGGTCGTAGTTACGCGATTGCGACATGACTCTACGTTATATTTTATTGAAAACCTTGATGGTATTTAAAGGTGTTAACTGCTAAGGCGGACTTAATGGATTATGGCACTATTCTAGTCAACCTATAAAAGTGGGCGTTTCAGACCAAATTTTGCCAGTGCCAGTCGAAGTAAAAAAGCAAAAAAGTACTTTCCAAAAAAGAATTACTTTATCAGACACTCTCATATAATAATTAATCTATAATATGAATATTTTATATTATTTTTCCACTCTAATTTATTTAAAATCACGCCTATTTTCCGTTTCAGGCGATCTAGTAGAGTCAAATGTACTGTTTTACACTGTGGCAGTGTCCACAGTAGACAGAAGCTGCACATTAATTAAGGCTGTAATTGGTCGCTGGGCAGATTGATTGCCAATCACCGGCCTGAGTGGAATATCGATCTCTCTGGAATCCTCTCCCGATGTTCTGTTGTCTAATTAATCATATCACGTGGTATTTGTTAGGTAATCCTTGCCTTATTCACAACTAGATGACGCCCGAAACCCGTTGCACCAACATTTGTTTATCCCGTGGGAACCGTACATTTTTCCGAGACAGAAAATATCCCTTGTCCTTTCCCGGGACTCAAAGTATCAACATGCTAAATTTCAGCAAAATTGGTTCAGCGGTTTGGGCGTGAAGAGGTAATAGACAAACAGACAGACAGACACACATGCATTTATAAGATTAGTATGGATTATTAGATGACGTTTAAAATCCGTTGCGCCAAAATTTGTATATCGCGCGGGAACCGTACATTTTATCGGGATAAAAAGTATCCTAAGTCCTTTCTAGGGACTAATAGTATCTCCATACCAAATTTCAGCAAGATCGGTTCAGCGGTTTGGGCGTGAAGAGGTAACAGACAAACAGACAGACACACATGCATTTATAAGATTAGTATGGATTATTAGATGACGTTTAAAGTCCGTTGCGCCAAAATTTGTATATCGCGCGGGAACCGTACATTTTATCGGGATAAAAAGTATCCTAAGTCCTTTCCCGGGACTAATAGTATCTCCATACCAAATTTCAGCAAGATCGGTTCAGCGGTTTGGGCGTGAAGAGGTAACATAACAGATATACAGACAGACACACACATAGATATTTAGACTAAGCAATAACTTGTATAGATTTCTAAGAACTGTGCGTACTATAAGTGCTAATTAAGTTTTGTCAGAGACTTGATGGGGTGGAAGATTTCGGGAGAACTCATAAATAAAAGAAATATACGGATTATAGTTTTAATGGGCTAATTTTGACCACAGATCTGATCGTTCTGCTACTTACATATTATGCTTAAACCACTGAACAAACTTGACAAAATTTAATGTGAAAACTGACCTCAAAACATATTAGGAAACACAACTTATTATGAAAGCACATAGTTAACATTTTATTACACCTAGGTTCCTGCAACACAGATGTCACAAAGTAATTTTCAGACTTTTGTAAATTGAGTCCGTTAATCGCTTGGATTAAATTCAGGGGGGTGCAGATTTGACCTCCCGTTTTGTGGCGCATACTAATAAGTCCCTAAATGTACACGTTTTACGCTGAAAGGTAAAGAAAATGTTGTAAGAAAATCCTCTATTTGCAAAGATCCGATACAATCTGGGGCACGGTAGCGCTCACGCCAAGACAAGTAAATAACAATGGGATGAGCAATGAGCATGAGTTGTAGCTTGTATGTAATCATAACACATTCCGAAAACATAAAAAAGCTAATATAAATTTAATATTCGGTAAACGATAATGTTCGTAAATATTGAGAAAAACATTAGCAATTTATAGTCGGGGAGGGGAAGAGGGGATTTCGGGAGTAGCTCGAGCGTGTCAGATTAAGCTTGTATACGCTTCCGACATGTGTCTAGTTATCATGGTATAGAAATTAGTTTCTCACGTGGTGGGTTAAAAAAATTTTTTTTTGAATATTAAAATGTCATCCAATTTGTCAGATTAAGATAGGGAATGTTTAGTATACCCCAAAGAAGCTTCCATAAAAAGCACTGACGATTCAAAGTTAAGGTAAGCCTGTAGGGACATTTTAAAATATAAATAAATAAATCTTCATATTTTCCTAACTAAACTTCGCAGATATTTTATTTTGCATTAAACTAAGTGATTTAGTCCTTGTTGTATAAAATATATTTATAACTGACATAAATAAGCAATTTTCTAAATATATTTTCTTTTTCAAAACTTTAAAATGGCTGCAGTTTCTGAACACACCACTAAAATAAAAAACGCTCTTATTATTTTTTTATTAGCTTTACCTAATGTACAAAACCTACTAGGTCTCTATGACGCTCGAGTGACTACAAAAATAGCATCCTCCCCTCCTCTACTATTACGTATGGCTTGACAAGATCATTTCTCTCATCACAGCGTTTTGCCAATTTTTGCAGCCGGCATTTTCATTAGCTAATTTACGCATAATATATTATATTTATTTAAAAGGTATTACAAACAAATGTAGAGACGAGAAAGCTGCACATAGGATCTGATCCATTGCCAGCGTCTTGGCATCATTTTACATGAGAGTATTTCTTGTGGAATTTCGGGTTTTCTCCCATCACGTCGACATGAGGACGTTTGTGATGATGGCTCTCTTATCTCTTATTACGTGGAATTATTTATCCATCTCGGATATTGGATATCTTTTCGGCTATAATAGATATTTGATCCCAAACACGATTCGCTTACTCAAAGAGTATTGTGTGATTTCGTTCGATTTCTTATTATAACTAATAGGTTAATGATTGGGACGCACAATACATACATACGAAATTAATATTGTAGACCTTTTTGGAATATACAGTATTCGAAATGTTGAAATTATTTTTCAGGGTTTCATAGATACTCTAGGGGTAAAAACGGAAGACTATTAAGCCTAAATAAGACTGATTTGTTCGTCAATCTACCTCCCAGTTCCCACTGACTGTGTCTCGCTATTAATATAGTCAGTTGAAATTTTCGCATACAGTTGAAATTTTCGTAACTAAGGCCGGTATAAATAGTCAGTACCTACTCAAGATGCATCTCGGTCTCAAGACACGGTTCAGACTCTGTGATTGGTTGGCTGTCAAAATTTGGACCAATCACAGAGCCGAACCGCGTCTTGAGACTGAGTCGCATCTTAAGTACTGACTATTTATACCAGCCTTAACTCTAACCTACTCCACACCTACTCATAATAACACTTATTTACTAGACGTCCCGCGCGGCTTCGCCCGCGTAAATTAGATATTTCACAGACAAATTATTAGTCCACAAAAAATAGCCTATGGCTATGATCCTTTACGTGGTCTACTTCTTATCTGTGCCAAATAACAGAAAAATTGCTCCAGTAGTTCGTGAGATAAGCCCTTTCAAATAATTTCCCCCGTTTTTTCCACATTTTCCTGTTCAAACAAACAAACAAACTAACAAACTCTTCCGCTTTATAATATTATATAGTATAGATTGTGGGATGCTTTAAGCCGTTTGGTACGTAACCCTTTTCGCGCTCGCCCTTGGCCACTTTTGTTCGTTCACATAGCCAACGATGTACTATTTGGTTCATTTAGGTTTCAAAAGATACATTAATCATTAAAGTCTGTAAGCAAAATGGGTCTTTAAGGAGCAGAATCCTAATGAAGGAGTCCACGATAAGCCGATGCGAAGGGTTCCTGGATTATCTTAGCTTAGGAGGTAGGGGTCAGTGAACTTTGCCAGATTCGATAGGCGATATATGGGTTAATGTTGTAAAATTTAGATTGTTTTGATCAGTAGACTTTCACTAATATGGGTAATCATCGTATAGTCTATACTCTATAGGTAATAGTTTGAATTTGTATGATACGTATACTAGACTAAGTCTGCAACAGTACCGTTGCGTCAAAATTCGTTTATCGCGAGGGAACCATATATACAAGATGTTTGTGTAAACACCGTTGTCCTTGAAACCATCAAATGAGTCCGTCAAAATGAACAACTTATTCTATGAGAACAATGCTGGGAATTAAAAAAAATCTGTCTTCATACCCATACAAATTGCCGATCCGGGCATCCGTATGGGAATGAAGACGGCTTTTTTTTTTTGAGTTCCCAGCATTGTTCTCATAGAAAAAGTTGTTCATTTTGACGGGCTCATTTGATGGTTTCTAGGATAACGGTGTTTATTTTTTGGAAAAAAAAGTCTTTCTCGGGAGTCGGGACTCAAAGTATCTCCATAACCAAAAAATCGGGTCAGCGGTTTGGGCGTAAAGAATTAACAGACAGATATACAGACAGACACACACGCATTTATAATATTAGTATGAATAAAGAATGATAATAATATTTTGACAAACGATAAGAAACCTACAAGAAACATAACAACAAATTTTCTTCACCCTCTTAATTTAGGCCCGTATTTTTGGTCAGTACTTAAGATGCGACCCGGTCTCAAGACGCGGTTCGGCTCTGTGATTGGTCCAAATTTTGACAGCTAACCAATCACAGAGCCTGAACCGTGTCTTGAGACCGAGATGCATCTTGAGTACTAACCAAAAATACGGGCCTTAGAACCATTTGGCACAAGATTATCATGATTTTATTAATAGTACTTCCAGTTTTCAGGAAATCTAGCATGAAAACGACACATTCATAATGTTATAGAGTTATTATTATATTTTCATACATATCTTATTAAGCCAATACTGGCTGCCAGTCTCATTGGCAGCCAGTACTGGCTCTGTGTAAATTATACTGTAGTGCAGTTAACTCTAGCGTTTTACTGTCGTCTTTAACGATCTGTCACAAGAGTGCCAGTTAAATGTCTCAAAGGAATAACTAATCTTGATGCTTGGCGATTAAAGAACATGAGTTTACGAAACCTTATTTTGTTTTTAGTTTTTACGTTCTTTGTGATTTTATTCTATACTTTACTCGGCGAAACATGGCGGTGGCGGTCATTGACTCCCTGTCAAAAACTTGCCATTTTCTATACAGGGTGTAACAAAAATAAGTGATAAAACTTTAGGGTGTGTACGTGTTCCGTGTAGAGAGTTCACTGTGAAAGTAGCAGCGCTGAAAGACCAATTTTTTTTTCACTTTTGTATGGGGAAAGTCGTGACGCTCGGGCCTTTGCCCATACAAAAGTGAAAAAATTTTTTCGTCTTTCAGAGCTGCTACTTTCACAGTGAACTCTCTACAAGGAACACGTGTTCCTACCCACACCCTAAAGTATTATCACTTATTTTTGTTACACACTGTATAAACCACGATTGACAATGAAGTGTCAGATGTTGTCAATCGTGGTTTTGTATAGAAAATGACAAGTTTTTGACAGGGATGTCAATGACCGCAACCGCCATGTCTCGCTGAGTACAGTATAGTAGCTTTCCGTGTTCACCATCGTTTCGTTATAACTATACAGCATAAGTACCTTAAAAAACCTTATAAAATGTTGCCCAAAATCAAAATCCATTCCCAGGTTCCAAAGTACCTATCTCTAATCTGAAATTCTACAAATGATAAGAAACTTTTTAACCGACTTCGAAAAAGGAGGAGGTTAAACACAGACATTTTCGCTTTTATTATAAAGTATGGACAATAACTTCCTTGATTCTACCCTCTACCTTTAACCTTTAATAATGCAGTTTTTTATGCAGGTTTAACAATCAGTAGAGTTCAGACGAACTGAAAGATTTCCTTTGTAGAACTTTAGTTAATAAACCTAAAAAGTAGGCTTAAATTAATAAAGGCTTGCTGCAGAACGCGGACTGAAAAAGTTTTGCTTTTCCTATCGCCGAGTTTTCGTCTGTAACTTTTTTCTTTGTTAATGAGTTTTTCTCCGATTTTATTTTCATTTCAGTTATGCTCAACAGAGAATACTGAAAAGCAAGAAAATGTTATGAATATATTTTAGGTATTCCGTAGGCTTCTACTGTAAATAATTGCAACGAGCTGTTTGTACCTACTTAGTACGTGCATAATGTTATAAAATCTACCAGTATTAACTATAAAAAAGCTAGATATAAGCTATAATCTAAGCTTTTGCAAGAAACAACTAAATTAAAATCCATTTAACGGTTGTTCCTATAAGAATGAATCTAACGAAATACTCAAAAATTATTGTAGAAATAAAACACACAACCCTCATGATGCAGTCGGGTAAAAAACTTAACATAATATTTAAATCCACCGCACGATTTCAGGGTATTCATGACCCAAAAGTGGTTAAGTAACGCATTGCCGTTATTTGTCGCGAGTTCGCACCCTTGAGTAAGCCTTCATTCGTCTTTTCAGCCCTAAACAGCCTTTCCCTACGGCCCTAAACATTCCCTAAGGGCTGAGGGCGCGAGCTTGTGAGAATAATTGATTGTATCGACGGCAAATTGATTTAGAAAATAAGATCAGATTCGTAAATATTTGAGGGTAAAGTGTTATAAGATTTGTAAGGGTTAGGTTAGTATTATATTTTGTAACTTCTTTTAGGGATAAAGAATTTTTCAGAGATCAATCAATACAATCAATCAATCGATACAATATACAGTACTGTTTACGACAAAAGGAGAGTTTTTCTTCATGCTACGATGGTTTTACAGGAGGTGAGGGGGATAAAATTGATCTTTGACAATAGGTACGTTTTCATTACTTATCAAAAAAATTTGAGGCACATTGTCGAACCGTAGAAATTAACTTTTCATTGTCGAATTTTCGTCGTGTCTTTTTGTTGTCCTTTACAATTTACATCTATCTACATTTAACCTTTGTAAGCTATTATTCTACATAGACTTTGTGAATCTTGCGGCCAAAAAATAATTCTTATCTGCCGTAACAAAAAGTTCAAGAATTTAGATAATCAAATACACTGAATTTACCGACTTACCGTAATGAAAGACAAAACGTAGGCCTTTTACGAGTGGAGGTACAGTCAGGATTATCTGAGTTTTCCACTTTTGTGCCCTATTTATTTCGTAATAGGGTCGAAATGCGATAAGCTGGGATTGTCAAGGAATGTTCTTTGAAACATGACACCGGGGGAGACATTATCTACCGTCGGGCCTGTAACATTATGCTGATGGCTATTATTGCCAACAAAACAAGACTTAAACTGTGCTAGAATATTAAAGGCGAAATACTTAGGAGATTTTATAACACTGAGTTTAGAGCAGAGAGTATGAAATGAACTCTTTAGCGATGTGTCCCGTAATTATACGCCATACATCGTTAACTAATAATATATTTTGTCTTATATATAAAAAAAAAAGTTGAGTCAAAAAAGGGATGAAGTACTCTGTTAAATTACTTACCAATCTAAATGTTATATACTTATAATCAAATACCTAGATACCTACTTACGTCAATGCTTTAAATAATATTATGATCTATGATACTCGCCAAAATTTTTTTGATTACACAATCTAGGACAAGACGTACGTACCTACCATAACATAATAATTAAACTGTTTTTATTTCAATTGATATAACATATTTCGTTTACATTCACACGAAAGGGTAGTGGGGAATGTGGAAGTGGGGTCAGTGCTATTGTTTGCAATCTTTATTTTCAACTTTTCTTTTCTGAAATGCAAAATATCGAACGACGAACAATTCCAATTTCCAAGTATTGAAGCTACATGGATAGTTTTATACAATTTTTGATTAACTGCAAAGTAAATTTACTGGACAGCGGATTTTAATATCAGCGGTTAAGATAATTTATTCATGGACTGACGGAAAAAGAAAATCATGAATTTTTCAGCTCCGTTATTAAAAATTGGTAATAAAAATAAAATTTAAATTTTATCTAGATTCAAGTTTAAATTATTCTTTGTCTGAAACTTTGTTTTAAATATTTAAGTTACGACTTGGACTGAATTTGTCTTGAACATTTAAATTGATGACGTTTCTACTTTCAGCCTATTAATCCTTCGATCACGGATTCTTGGAAATCTATTGTTATTCTATTGTTGTCGCGGTCACTGGTGTCCTTATGGGGCTTGATAGGTTAAACGACTTTAAGACCAAATACGAACAAATAATATTTTTTAGAAACAACAGGAATATTAAAAAGATAATATTTAACATCAGCTTCATTTCATACGGATTTCTTCTAGCTGCTAAAAATTATTGAATGTTTAGTAGCTAGACGAAATGAAATATTAAGTACAGAATATTTAATGTTTAGTAGCTAGACGAAATGAAATATTAAGTACAGAATATTTCATTTCGTCTGGCTGCAGTAACTACTGCTAGCTACCAGCATGAAACTGAAATCCACGCATATTCAATCGCAAATTCCAGTACGAAATTAAATCAATAACAGAACTTTACGTGGGTAACGAAGAGGTAACAACTCTGAAGATGACACGATAAAACTTTTATGACAAGTTTATGACGTTCCTTTGTTTTGTTCAAAGGGTTTTCTAGGGCGGCGCAGGGTGCAGGGCGGGCGGGAACAATCACGTTGCTCATGTTTTTTGTTTAACATAAATGTTTTCTGAGGTCTTTGTTTATGTTTCTTTTGAATTTTACATGGCTTCACCCTCGGATTTCTTGGATTGCCACTTTTGCGGCTTTCGTGTACACTGTAGACTTTATATTTACTTTGGTGTGGGTGCGTTAAAGTTATTAGGTACGTTGAGAAGTTTACACATTAGGCATAAAATGCTTAAATCTATATAAATTAAAATGAATTTCAAATATTGTAAATATCACTAAAACTTGAGAGCGGCTGAACTGATTTTGCTAATTTTAGTCTTGATATATTTATGGAAGTCCAGAGAAGGTAATATAAATTAGGAAGGAAGTGATGCGAAGTTCACAGGAACATCTAGTACCTAGTTGAAAATTCAGCAAATTCATCTCTTAATGTATCTAATATCTATTATTATAACAGCTACAACATTGTAGCTCTACTATCTACCTAATCTACCTATATAGGTAGATGTTATATGCTATTAAGACCATCTACTACCAAACTGATAAAACGTTAGAAATACGCATTTTTATTACAGTTAAAACGTTACTGTCGTTAAATTTTATATGATGTATCTCCATTCTCCACGCATACGTCGTACATAATATTATGATTTATGAATAATAATCTTATAAGTTATAGGATACACTAGCATGCCACAGTGAATATATTAAGTATTATGAAAGTTTTCCCTCACATTCAAATATGAATAAATCTCGCGACACGAGTAGAGTTAATTATGCTAGAGTCAATCTAGTTTATTGCCGTACTTAAGTTATACTTAGTTAAAGTTGAGATTAACGTCAGTTAAGTGCAGATTTATTGACGACTTAGGTGACAAGATGATTAAGTTAGATTGATGAGTTCTCTGACAAACTCGGATATTATTGACGTCTTAATTTTGTAAACTCTCGTCGAAAAAAGGAGCATCCAAGTGCCTGGACCTATTTAGATCTAGTTTTTTGTTTGAAAGCTGACAAAATCGAAAGATAGCCTAGCCATAGACCATCATCATCAGCTGCGCTTGCTCATTCACGAAATCAGTTATTGTCGTCGTCTGCATAGATCGTACTACCTATATTTTTCATGGAACTTATACGGTGTCGTTACTTTAAAATTTTCGTTTGTCTGTGGTATTAATCTACGAGTAAAAGGCTGTATTGGCGCTGTTCCAGAATGCTGTTACAATGCTAAGACGCCTCCGTGGTCCAGTGGTTTAGAGCGTGGCTCTGGACTCGGAGGTCGTGGGTTCGATTCCTGCGTTGGAAATATGTTATTAGCCGCGTACTGACCAAGCGAGCCGCCTCGCCGCGGCAGCCTCGCGCGCAGTTGCTCGGTCGGTCAGTACGTGTTAGTGCGCGGCAAACGTCCGAGGCGCCTTTGAGCATCGACCAAAATCCGACAACTTTTGGCTCGGCCGCGGCACGCTCGGGCGAGGCAGCGAGGCTGCTCGCTTGGTCAGTACGCGGCTATTTCCAAGTTTGGTTAGGACAATGCAGGCTGATCACCTGATTGTCTGACAAGTAAAATGATCCATGCGTCGGATGGGCATGTAAAAAGTCGGTCCTGTGCCTGATCTCTCGCCAGTCGTGTCGGTCTTCCGTCCCACTGGGTTATGAGAGTAAAAGGCATAGAGATTGCTCTGCTGCGCACACACTTGGGCACTATAAAATTACTCCTGGCCTGATTTCAATGAAATCGGCTACCGTCACCGAAACCGCTGTGTAGGATTATTGCTAATGTCAACTGATAGCTTCTGTCCTCGATATTATCATCCTTCTCACTCGTTTACAATTCAGTATTAAAACTGCTTGACAAAACTTGCATTTAAAATATTGCAGGTGTCCGTCAGCATGCTGGGCGCACGGCTCAAGTCATGGATGGAGGCGCAGCTGGGGCGGGCGAAGAAGCGGAAACAGAAGAAGTCCCCGCCCCCCGCCAGCGTGGCCCCGCCGCTGTCGTCCCCCGAGAGCGCATACAGCACCGGCTACTCCACTGACGGGACCTCGCCCGGCGTCGTGCTAGAGCGGACCACGCTCACGCCGCTGTCCGCGCCGCTCGTGGCCCCGCCGCCGCCGCCCGCGCCACCGACTACACACCTTTATCATGAGCCAAAGGTAGGCCTTGTTGTATCCTATAAGCACCGGCTACTCCACTGACGGGACCTCGCCCGGCGTCGTGCTAGAGCGGACCACGCTCACGCCGCTGTCCGCGCCGCTCGTGGCCCCGCCGCCGCCGCCCGCGCCACCGACTACACACCTTTATCATGAGCCAAAGGTAGGCCTTGTTGTATCCTATAAGCACCGGCTACTCCACTGACGGGACCTCGCCCGGCGTCGTGCTAGAGCGGACCACGCTCACGCCGCTGTCCGCGCCGCTCGTGGCCCCGCCGCCGCCGCCCGCGCCACCGACTACACACCTTTACCATGAGCCAAAGGTAGGCCTTGTTGTCTCCCATAAGCGAGTATAGTCCGTGCAATCCACGAAGACGCGCCCCACTATTCCTCCTAATCGTTTATAGTATATGTGTGCAAGCTTTCGCCAATGTTTGAGTGTTATCGGTACACACTACCTATGAGTGCACGAGCACACTACAATAAATAGACCAATTAAGAAAAAGCGTTACGGTCAAAGGGAAATATGCTCACCCAAAAAGTGGTGGGGCGCGTCTTCGTGGATTGCACGGACTATAGTACTGGCTACTCCACTGACGTCGCGTCGCCAGGCGTCGTGCCAAAGCGAACAACGCTCACGCCGCTCGCCGCGCCGCGCCGCTCGTGGCCCCGCCGCCACCGCCCGCGCCGCCGACAACACACCTTTATGTGCCTTTATCATGAACCAAAGGTAGATATTTTAATCTTCTTTTCAAGTGTGAGAACTTCTCAGGATTCCTTCTCTGTGACTTCTCAGTGAGAAGTCCTCTGAGGGAATCCCTTGTGTAACTGACTGAAACATAAAATAATTTTCATTTCCGCTGCCCGGAACTTCGTTGCACCGATACTCGTTTATCGCGTGAAACCGTACATTTTTCCGCAACAGAAATTATCCTATTTCCTTTCCTGTCTATCAAAGTATTTCCATACCCAATTTCATGTAAATCGGTTCAGCGGTTTCGGCGTGAAGATCTAAACTGATATACTTCGCATTTATAATATTAGTGTTACCTGTTAAATATATTAAAACTGTAACAATAATAAAACGAGCCTCAAGAAGGATAAAATAAGATCCGTGTTAAAAGGAACAATATAAGTAAATGGATATAAAACTCACGCTTTAAAAGCAATACATTCAGAGCTTTCAAACCGCATTTCTTTACGGGCAAACAAAATCAATTACTGCCGGCATTGGAGCGAGTGGAAAAAGAAATAGAAGTTAGAAAACTGTCGGAGGCATTTTGCGTTGTATACTAACTTAAGTATTAAGTTTCAGACTATGTGCAGAGTAGACGTTGAAGTAAGTTTTCTTAACTTAATCACGATCGAATGGTGGTTTTTCGACTTGAATTTTCATAGACAGCACATATTTTAATTTAAAAATATTTTTAAACCTACTTTTAAAGTGCCTTAAAAGCTGTTATAACAGGCACTAATGTTCTATTGCTATCGTATATTATTTAGTGATTGACCGTTGACGACCTCTGTGGCTCAGTTGGTGGGCTATAAGTTGGTAGCTCAAGCCGGGGGTCGCGGGTTCGAATCCCGCCGACGGAACAAAAATTTTTCAATGTTCCTGGGTCATGGATAACGTGACCATACGTCCCGCTTTGGGCGGGACAGTCCCGCTTTCAGGCAGTCTGTCCCGCTGTCCCCCGCGAGGCCGAAATTGTCCCGCTTTCGCAAACAGACCAAACGACAATTAAAAAGTATTTTTATATTTGAAATGCCCCTGCAATGCCTGCAAGTAACGCACGCACACAACAAACGTGATTATTCTGTCATATTTTGCTCGTTATCAATAATGGCAGAGGCATAGGCACTTGCAATATTCTGAAAATTCTCAATTGTATTTACCTATACTTATTATTAAAGTGAAAATATAGAATTGGGGGATGGGGGTGTATTCCGTAGATGTCCCGCCCTGACAAAAAAATAAATGGTCACGTTAGTCATGGATGTGTATTAAATATGTATAATAAAAATCTTAAATATATGTATAGTATATAAGTATTAAATATATTTCCGTTGTCTGGTTCCCGTAACACAAGTCCTTTAGGTACTTAGCACAGGGCCAGACTGACGTGGTGTGAAGCGTCCATAGATATTATTATAGCACGATTAAATAATATTATGTTGGCGTCTGTAAAGTAAAGAAAAAAGATTCGACGGTGCAGCAAAAAATCCAAATTGTATTTCGACATTTATAATATAAGTAATCCCCAAGACCCAAGTCACGTTTTCACGTGTCGCTGCCATAAGTCAAAACCTCAGCATGTTTTATCGAATGTAGCTTGATTAAACGCCTCATCATCCTTTAACTTATGATTTAGCAAACACAATATCACAAAAATAAAAGCAGAGAAAAAAATCCCAAAACTACTTTCTAACAACATTTGACCTTCAACGCTATATTATGTCGTTATATATTATGACATAGTTGACATTCTGAGGTAAATCCCCTAACCCTTATCAGATCAATTAACATTTCCCACAAGGTTATGGTTTAATAATGGCATAGTATTCGGGAACTAGTAAGTTTTAAATGTTTTGTTCTGTGCTGTAAAGTTTTCTGTAATCTATGGTAAAGTCAAAAAGCTCATACGTATTTAACAGACAGACAGACAGACAACCAGACAGACAGACACACTTTCATATTTATAATATTATTAGTATGAATAGAATTATAAAATATTATTATCTTTGATGTAATGGAAGAGGCTTTTCAACATATTATAAATTCCTGGTTCTGAGGTTTTCTTGGTCTACCAAATAGTTCCCTAAAATGATATTTTGCATCTTGCATCGAGAATTTTGCATCAAGCCAAGAAAGAAATTTCATTTGCGATTGCGATAGCTCGTATCATAATAATATCCTTATATCTCCAAGAAAAACTATGTTGCTTTAAAGTTATATAAAAATGTGCAATTAATGTGGATGTTATAATTTTATATATTTGCATGCTATTTTATACATAGCTAAAAGTGTTAGTTCTTAAGAAACTGATCATTACCATCTACTGTATTCACCACTTTTAAAGCAAATAAACGAATTGACTTGAATTGGAACAATTAAAATATTAATCCTCTATATACAACAGTAGGTCAATCATAAATCAATAAGTTAAAGTATATATTCTGAAAGACTAGATTAAGTCATCAAATCGTTAAAACTAAATCAAAGTCCCGTAAAGGAGCTACGGATGATAATTGCTACTTGCTCTACACACGTAACTTACACCCTTCCGTTCTGGGCTTTAAAGTATTTTCCCTGCGTAGGATTTTCCATTCCACCGAAGGACCCTAGTTTTAACTTTGTAAATCGTGTATCGATTTTGTCTGTATCGGGTTTATTAATTAACTAGACCGGATCAAATTGACAGGGGTCGTACTGTCCTGTCCTTTCCGCCCATTTTCCTGTCCTGTTTCATTAGTAATTTATCTTCCCAATTTAATGGCGGCCTAAAAAGCCTTCCTCGAGATGAAATAAGGCGAATTTCCACAGGTTTTAAGGTTTATTTACTTATTCTATTAAGAAACCGCTTGGTTATGGAATTTTCCTCAAGGAAGAGTTGAGTAAATAAAAGCTTAAAATTCGCTGAAAATATTTTCGTAAAAAAAAATGTTTTTTGTGTCGATGATTTTTAAACAGTTTAGTTTGTTTAACTTTGATCTAATTTTAGATTTGGAGAATCAAAGTCTCCATAATTTTTGTACCAAATTGAATGAACCAATGGACGTGCTCTTGCATATTTTCGATATTTTAAGCAGCTTAGAATAATATAAAATTACCTTATATCAATATTGGAACTTCTAAAGTTTAAAAACTTATTATATGAATTAATTGATATTTTATCTTGACTGAATATTTTGCAAGTCGCAATTAAATATGAATATAGCCGTCTACTTATCTCACTTACTAACTTATGCATTTATGTAAAAGGCTTCTCAACTTCCTTTAGTACTTGACTCCATTCGGAGTACCCAAAGTCCAAACACTAAACTCAGATCAAACACAGGTCTAGTTTAGCCCGTAGTTCCCTTGTTCACCAACAGATGGCGCTGCCGGTACCTCTACATCGCGCTATCGGTGTTCCTATACGAGGTTACAAGTAGGACCCAACCTTCCTTCCTAGTTTAATGACTTCCTTGTCTCGGGGAGCATAGTGCGCAGTGATCGTAAAGTGAGAGCACTGATGCTGACAACCCATTGAAATTACCCGCGTCCGGCTGCCGCAAGGGAGTCCGAACGCAATTTCTGTATGGCCCTCTTACTTCATAGAGGGCTTTAAGGAAGCCTTGAGGAGGATAGAAATGTTGATACCGCAAACAGCAGCTCTTAATAAATCTTCTAACTAATTACATAACTTTTCGTGTTGCGGTAGTTGTTAAACTTTTTCAAAACGGTTGGAGAGAGAATCGGCCATCATTTATTTTTCATACCCGACATATGTAGCAATATTATTTTAATATCGTGAAAGTAAGGCTAAGTAGTTAAATGCCAAATCATAAAATATAAACACTAAACTATAAAAAAACATTATTATTAATATTTTGTAGTACTTACCTCAGTTTAGGCGCTAGCTTCTAAACTAAACATACATACATATTATATACTCATGAAAATATAAACCTACTTCTAGAGCAGTCAGTAATTAGGATAAACAGGTAAGTAAAAATAATAAAATTTTCCTCGTAGTTATTATACGTAACCTTAAAAATACCTACTATAAGTCTTAAAAGCTTTTATAAGATAAACTTGGGGTGTTCGCTGCTGAGGGCTCGGCGCTGAGGGCAAACATTTTATCACTTTTAATATTAGCACTCTCACAATGTTGGCATATCCATTTGCGTCCGTCAAATATACTGTTTCAGTGCTCACAGAGTTTTATAAAGGGTGTCTGAGAACATAATAACATAATGTGGTCGCTTATGTACTATCAGAGAAGTTGATTCCTAGACAGATGGCAGGCCTAAGTAATTTGGTCGCATTACGTCAAACACAGCCAACAAACAGATCACAATAGTTTTGTCCACATTGTGCCTTTTTCTGTTCATCAAGGGCATGCCTTATAGCGCTGTCAACAGTGAACGTGAGGCATGCCCGTAACGCGCGTTGAAATCGTAGCGCGCTATGACACTTTTCTTTCAACGCGGGTGGATTTTGACGCGCGTCACGGGCATGCCACACCTTCGCTGTTTACTGCGCTATAACGCATGCCCTTGTTGAACAAAAAAAAGGCACAATGTGGACAAAGCTAATTAACATTGAATTGACATGATCCGACCAAATGACGTTGGCCTGTCAACTGCATAGGAATCAATTTCCTCGATGGCACATAATTATGTAACGAGAAATAATGTTTAATTTATTTACAAGAACTTGCCCGCACCTTTCTTAGAATTCAGTCTATCCATGCATAGTTTTTATCAAAATTGGCTCTGCGGTTTAACATCACGACACTCACCACTCACGAGGTAACAGATGGAGAGATTATATAGTAAAGATAAAATAAATTAATATCTTAAATTATTTGTTGTTTTAGTCTCGGTCTAAGGATGTTGTAGGTGGTCAAAAAAAGAAAAATTAAGGATCTGAATGCTGCGCTCGTTGAAATCGTTAGTATGCGAGAAATACTTTTTCCGAAATAGCCAATTTGTTAAGGCCCTATAGACCCAATTTGACATGACTTTGAATCAATAATAAAGAAACAAATAGTGACTTTTAAAAGCCAAAAAAAATACACATTGTTGTTTACTTAATGTACTTTGACAATTTGTGACTCGAAACATAATATTGAAAACTTCACTCGATCAAAAATAACTCCGAAGAGGAGGCTAAATTCGAATATTTTGTGATATTTTTCTTATTTTTCATGAAGCTTATGGTAGTTTTACTTTCAAAAATCATATCAACGAAAAGATCATAACTTAAAGAAGAATAATTTGTGGTTACATTTTGCATTTTGGTTTAATTATCAAAGAAAAAAGGTTTTTTTCTCCTATTTCGCCCTATCAAGTACGCGGCGAGCGTCGTAACCGCCACTGTACAAGGCGCGCTGATATGAATGTTATTTTAATGTCCTTTACGTCGATATTCGTACTGACAGACATCGACCTGCTAATTTTCGGGTCTATAGGGCCTTAAGAAGATATATTTTTAATCACTTTATTATTTCGTAGTGACCTATTCTTAGGAAATCTGTTATTGTGTTCTACCAGTGGTTTACTTGGTAGAAGCCGGATTTTGGCAGTTCATGTATTTGTCTAAAACTCTAAATTCAACATCAGTGTTTTTAAACCTTTTAGTGGGAGCAGTTATGAAGTTGACCTTTAAAAATTGTATTAAGCTATGAGCTTCATCACATATGTTCCTTAAGTGACAGCCCGGGGGGCAAAACGAAACATGTGGCTAGCGGGGCAGGGGGTTCAAAGATGGCCGCCACCCGGTCTCTTTAAAAAAAATCTATCCTCGTCCTGGTGGCTACTAGGGCAAGATTGGTATCATTTTCGTATAAACCAAAGACGTAGAATCTGTTTTTGATATTAATTATACTAAGTTTCATAGTAATTTTACAAGAAAAACGTAAAAATGTGAAAATCTCACTTGGAGATTTTTGCTTTGAGAGCTCGTTACTTTTATATAGTGCTTAATAATATCATACAAAAAATACTATCATATAGCGCATTTTATGCAGATTCTAAATATATACACATTTAAATATCACCTTCTACAAAAAGATGCTAAAAAAAATTAAAAACCGCAGCGCGGGAAGCTACGCTCGCGCTAGGCGAGTGTAGCTGCTCGCGCTGCGGTTGTGGCATGTTGTGGCATGGCAGTGGCATGGAATATAAGTATGGTTATAAAAAAATATTTGGACTCCTGTTTGGTCTTATTTACCAGATGTGGCAAATGTGTGCCTAGAGCTCACTCGATGCAGGTGCAAGACAGGTTGCAAAAACCGTTGCAACTGTATTAAAAGAAAATTAAAATGCACAGAGTTTATATGTCTGTGTGCCGGCAACTGTGCCCGATAATTAAATTATTTTATATAAAAAAAAAAAAACATTGATTCGTGTTTATTCACAAAGTAAGCATGTTTTGCAAAAAAAAAAACAACCGCAGCGCGAGCAGCTACACTCGCCTAGCGCGAGCGTAGCTTCCCGCGCTGCGGTTTTTAATTTTTTTTAGCATCTTTTTGTAGAAGCTGATATTTAAATGTGTATATATTTAGAATTTGCATAAAATGCGCTATATGATAGTATTTTTTGTATGATATTATTAAGCACTATATAAAAGTAATGAGCTATCAAAGCAAAAATCTCCAAGTGAGATTTTCACATTTTTACGTTTTTCTTGTAAAATTACTATGAAACTAAGTATAATTAATATCAGAAACAGATTCTACGTCTTTGGTTTATACGAAAATGATACCAATCTTGCCCTAGTAGCCACCAGGACGAGGATAGATTTTTTTAAAGAGACTGGGTGGCGGCCATCTTTGTACGTGGTGGTGGGACAGCTAAAACTTGGAAATTTTTAAAGTCGCTGGGCATAGCTAATCGAAGTGGGCAGGTTCCAATCAACACAGGACTTGAGGAACTCAATAAATTTTTCTCATCGCCATCAACAGCACTGAGTGCGACTGACAAGACTAAGACCTTACACCATCTATCTTTGCAGCCTCCTGAAGGTTATTCTCCTTTTTGTTTCAGACCAGTTACTTTCAGTGAGGTTAAGAAAAATATAATGTCGATTTCATCCAGTGCTGTTGGTAGCGATGAACTTGGTCGAAACATGATTGTGCCAATAGTAGACATAATTTGTCCCATTATAACTGTTATAATTAATAACTCATTATTAACAGGTACTTTTCCAGAATCATGGAAAAGAGCTAAAATTATCCCTTTACCCAAAAAATCTAACCCACAATCTTGTAAAGACTATCGACCAATCTCTATTTTGCCATTTTTGTCAAAAGTACTGGAGCGTCTAGTCCATCATCAGGTTGAAAGCTTCTTAAACAGGTTAGAATTTTTTAACCCCCTGCAGTCTGGATTCCGTCCTGGCCATAGCACCTCAACAGCATTAATAAAGGTAACCGACGATATTCGTCGCGCCATGGACAGCGGCGAATTAACAATTTTAACACTGTTGGACTTTACTAATGCTTTTAACACCGTTGATCATGATATTCTCCTGCAACTCCTGATCTCTATGAATTTTTCCCCTAACGTAGTGGCGTGGTTCCGAAGCTATTTGCATAGTCGTAAACAACGTGTTGTGGTCGAGGATGACGCCTCTGAGTGGTCAACAGTCATGGATGGAGTCCCCCAGGGCGGTGTCTTATCACCTTTATTGTTTAGTATCTTCATTAACAACATAATAAAAATAATTACCTTCTCTTGCTCTCACATGTATGCTGACGACCTGCAAATTTATCTTCACACACCTGTTAATGACTTGCCATCAGCTATTGCAAGAACTAATGAAGACCTTAAAAGTATCTGTGCTTGGTGTAAGTCTCGTGGACTGGTTATAAATTCTGTCAAATCACAAACAATTATCATTGGCAGTCCAGGGCTTCTGACAAGGGCTCAAGTTCATAACCTTTGTCCTGTGATGGTTGATGGTAAAATTATTCCTTTCTCGCAAACTGTCAAAAATCTTGGGATTCATCTTGACTCAACGTTGTCTTGGAACAAGCACATAAGTGAGACCAGTAAAAGAGTTTTTGGTGCGTGGAGTGCGTTGAGGCGGTTCCAGAATTTTTTGCCGATCCCGACTAAAATCCTGCTTGCAGAGTCGCTCATATTGCCCATACTTGATTACGCTGACATATGTTTCACAAATATTACAGAGGAGCAGCTAAATAAACTTGAGCGTCTCCAAAACCTCTGCATAAGATTTATTTTCGGTTTGCGAAAGTATGATCATGTTTCCCAATTTCGTGTCAAACTCAAGTGGCTGCCAATCCGACTTCGGCGGAATGCTCATATACTGTCGTGTTTATACAATATTCTATATGACCCTAAGACACCACCCTACTTAAAAGAAAGGCTTACATTTTTAGATGACGATGTTAAAATATTTCGAAACTCTCATATATCACTAATACCGCCCACTCGTAATACAAAATTTTATGACTCTTCGTTCACAGCTCGTGCTGTCAGTCTGTGGAACTAATTACCCACATCTTTGAGACGTGCTCAGTCCTCGTATGTTTTTAAAAATGGGGTTAAGGAACATTTTTTGTCACAATTATTAATCCATAATAACTGATAATAATCGATATATTGTATTATTTCCATTTATTTATGTTTGTATGTATTTATAATGATTTATATATATTCTTTAGTATGTATGTATAAATTATAATTATATATGTATATGTTATATGTATGTATATTGTATGTATTTGTAATATACTTATATGTTAGGATAAATCACTCTTAGCTGTTTATGTAGTCACCTACCATCTATTACTACTGTTACTATAATATTATAATTATATAGGTTGTCTGGAAGAAATCGCTTGTAGCGATAAGACCGCCGTTTGTACTTTTTACTCAATAGTTCATAAGTTCTGTAATATGTCATGGTTGTTTTGGTGCAATAAAGGATTTTCATTCATTCATTCATTCATACCCCCCCTCTCCCCCGCTAGCCGCATGTTTCGTTTTGCCCCCGGACTGAAAATGCTTAGAATCACTTAAGGAACATATGTGATGAAGCTCATAGCTTAATACAATTTTTAAAGGTTCTGTATGGGAGCGATGCATAACTTCCTATACTATTTTTTATGACGCGACTAATGTGGTAAGAAAAATATTTCGTTTTGACGTGATACTCGTAACGTCTTATAATTCGATATGGGGTGCGCGCCCGAAAAACATGACAGTTCATGCGGCGTTGCCTCGCTGACAGCTGCTCTGAGGCGTTCCGTTTATCCTCTCAGCAACCGTACTCAACCCACCTGGGCCGCGCTCTTTGTTTCGATTATATTATGTATTTCGATGACTTAGAGAATACTTTTGTATGAAGAAGTTTGGTTAGTTATGACCTTTGATACATTGACCACACTTTGAATGAAAAATAAATAAACAATCTGTGAGCTATTAGTATTATTTCGGCTATTTAAAATTGTGCTCTATTTCCTACGTGTCAAGGTATGACTTGTGCTTTGTTCGAAGATTTTACTGGATTTCACGAATGTATGTAGCGTTTTGTATTGCGAATAGTTTATTTTACTTATTAAAAATATTTTAGACAATCATTTGAAAGAAATACATCGAAATAACTTTAGGTTACAGTCGAAAAAGTTTGTATCTATTTATAGAGATTCGGAAGCGAGGGTTAAGGGGTTAAGGATAGTTGAACGTGACAACGTCATACGTTGCCAAGTTCAACTATCGTCAGTAAACCGACTTTACAGACAACCGATTTTTGAAGTAGTTTTCTCGACCTCTGGCGACTCACCAACAGAAGCATCACGACACTCGGGGGTACGCGACCCAAAGGTTAAAAACACTGCTCTACATAATATTATGTCATATAATATATTACCTACATGATAATATAATCTTTTCGCGTCAGCTTTTCGTTTTATGAATGAACTATCGATAGTTACGTAGTACCTGCTCGGGTTCTCTAACTACAAGATTAGCGTAGTCAATTTACTTTATCCATGGGCGACGGTAGTTGCTTTCCAACAGGTGACCCGTTTGTTCGTTTGCCCCCTAACTTTATTTAAAAAAAAAGGTAAATGAACTCTAACCTAACGTTTCTCATTGCAGCAACGCCGAGCCAGCGTAACCCGTCAATGCGACCCGGTCTGTGCGACCCCGTCACCTCGTCCGCGGTGCCGGATCAGGACCAACCCGTGGCTGGGCGCGACGTCGCCAGCTCGCAGGCGACCGGGCATCCTACACCAGCAGTCGCTGCAGGTGCCAGCACCGACGCCGCAGCTGCATCACGCACCTTATTCGTTGGACTCGCATTGTAGATATAGGTACGAGTTTAGTAGTTCCCCCGTCAGTGCGAGATGGTCTGCGCAGCCCCGTCCAACCATGATGATGAGATGATGACTACTCCGTGGCTGGGCGTGACGTCACCAGCTCGCAGGCGGCCGGGCATCCTACACCAGCAGTCGCTGCAGGTGCCAGCACCGACGCCGCAGCTGCATCACGCACCTTATTCGTTGGACTCGCATTGTAGATATAGGTACGAGTTTAGTAGTTCCCCCGTCAGTGCGAGATGGTCTGCGCAGCCCCGTCCAACCATGATGATGAGATGATGACTACTCCGTGGCTGGGCGTGACGTCACCAGCTCGCAGGCGACCGGGCATCCTACACCAGCAGTCGCTGCAGGTGCCAGCACCGACGCCGCAGCTGCATCACGCACCTTATTCGTTGGACTCGCATTGTAGATATAGGTACGAGTTTAGTAGTTCCCCCGTCAGTGCGAGATGGTCTGCGCAGCCCCGTCCAACCATGATGATGAGATGATGACTACTCCGTGGCTGGGCGTGACGTCACCAGCTCGCAGGCGACCGGGCATCCTACACCAGCAGTCGCTGCAGGTGCCAGCACCGACGCCGCAGCTGCATCACGCACCTTATTCGTTGGACTCGCATTGTAGATATAGGTACGAGTTTAGTAGTTCCCCCGTCAGTGCGAGATGGTCTGCGCAGCCCCGTCCAACCATGATGATGAGATGATGACTACTCCGTGGCTGGGCGTGACGTCACCAGCTCGCCGGCGGCCGGGCATCCTACACCAGCAGTCACTGCGGGTGCCAGCACCGACGCCGCAGCTGCACCACGCACCGTATTCCCTGGACTCGCACTGTAGATATAGTAAGTACAGTAGTTCCCCCCCGTCAGTGCGAGGTGGTCTGCGTAACCCCGTTTTAATAAGACATTTGAATATGACATCAAAGATAAGTTGTGAACTATCGTAATAGAAATTAGAAGTCGTAGTGCGCTGTGCGATCATGTGGCAATAAAGCTTTTTATTTTTTCAAACGTCAATTATTTTTATAGAAAATTTGAGATTAAACTTCAATTATCAGGATTTACTGTGTAACAAGCCTATGTTCTCTGTTAATGAATAATGAATAATTAATTACATCCCACTCGACCTTACCATCTTTTCCTGATGTCACGTGACGTGAAGCGTGTCAGAACCACGTGAACTTTATTCAAATTACTTTCACGACACTGTCAGCCTGACCTCGACCTTTACAACCCTCGACAAAGAACATCCTATGCGTATTACGCATTATAAATTAATTTTGTAGCCTATACGTAATGCAATGTGAGATTATAGCATCTAATATTTGAGGGACAGACAGCATTATATTACTGTATATTATAAGCAAATATTTAAGGCGTATAATGCCTTTGCTATACAATTATAGATGGCCCACCACGCGGAACCTATTTTATATTTAGTCTTAATTTAACGAAAAACATGTACTTTACCGTTATTCTCTCTGTCCATCAAGTCTAGGAACCCTTATAAGATTAGCTTTCCAATTTTCTCGCTATGAAAGTTTTTTCCGTCGTAACAGAAAGTGATACTTTAGTCCTTACGTTACTTCTTGTTATTTTAAAATATATTTTCTCATTAAACTAGATGTTTACATTACAAAAGTTAACATTATTGTTCAATTACTTTGTTGAATAAATGTCTATTATTATTATTATTAATTACTTTTTCAGGTCGCCGCATCTCTCTCCGCACCTGTCTCCACATCTCTCCCCACATCTCTCCCCGTGTTTATCCCCGCGTCTATCCCCGGAGCCGTACCGCTACTACCGCGGCGTGTCCAGCGACGAGGAGTGCCGTGAGAGAGGGAAGATACGTGGAAGGGAGACGGCGATACTGTCAGACGCGGATATAGACTCGGATGGGGACACGGGGCTCGATGGGGGAGATGAGGACGATGATACGGGGAATCATGGGAGACGACGCGCGAGGCGCCGCCGACCGCCGCGGAGGCCGCCGAGATCTGCAGGTGTGTTCATTGTTGATGATTAGACATCGGATTATATGCACGATCAAAGTGCCGAAATATGCATGCAAATATGTACGGAAAATGGCCGAAATATGCACAATCAAAAGTCACTTAATATTAAAATATTGTTATTTTTTGAAGGTTTTTTCGGTGATGTCGTTAATAAAAGCGCCAATTTTTATAATTTCATCAAATCCGGGATTTTTCATTTCTTAATTCTTTTACAGCACCAATAATAACTTTCTACCAACATTTTCCGATTGCAATTTTAATTCATGAAGCCCCAAGCGGCCACATCCGGCCGCGATAACAATGAAAAAGCTATTGTGTCTCGTTTTGCCACGACTGATGGGTTAATGCCCATGGAAGTTAATTAAATCGTTAACTACTTGATTACATTTTTTTACTAATGTCAACCAACCAACCAAAACAAAGAAAAATTTTGTTTCTGGAAAGATATTGTACCTATTGTGTGTATTGCTTTCTTTAAATGGGGATGGAGGCACATATTTGAAGTGTTTTGATCTATCTTACCTCTGTTTTGTGGCCTCGGTGTGTGTCATGATAGCTAGTTTGGAGACTACGAGAGCATAAAACTACCGAAATATGCACTATCAACGAAAAATTGCCAAAATATGCACTGTCGCCTAAAAAGTGCCATTATATGCATTTGCATATGCAAGTATGCAAATGCATATAATCCGATGTCTATTGATGATAAAATATGAGGGTGTTTGAAATTCTATTTGCCAGTAGGTGCCGTGTCAAATAGGCATATTATCGTGACACATGACAGCTTTATCGTGACATATGACAGCAGTCTTACACAATAGACCCTAAGGCACACATAGTGCCGGCACGGTGGCAAATAGAATTTCGAACACTCTCATTGAACGTAGACAGTTAATGGTATATTCAGGATTATTATACACATATGACTACTAATCACATACATGTAACTCACATGTGTGTAGTCATATACACATATGACTACACACATGTGAGTTACATGTAGGCCCCTGATTGAGCAAGAAGTGATTATGTAGAGGGCATAGACTTATCTATAGCTACATATAATAAAATCGTAGAAAAGTCAATTCTGTACATTGACTATTTTTGAAAAATAATACTTGGGACGTGATCTACGATCGAAATGGAAGCCAAAAATATAGTTTTAGAATTTTTGTCTGTTTGTCTGTATGTATGTCCGGGATAAACTCAGAAAGTACTGAACGGATTTACTTCAAATTTTGCACGAACATTACTTAGAGGTCGGGTCAACACATAGGCTATAAATTATAACGATGTCACCCAGGGTGGGGAGCAGGTGCTCAAGTTTCAATATTTTTAGTTTTATGCTCATATCGCTTAAACGGTTAGTTGCAGAGAAAAAATGTCCGTTACAAAAAGAAAGTTCATAAAATTTCCTACAAATTCATCCTTTACACTAGGTATCTATCTCTACTCCCTGCCTTGCTATCAGCTTTTATGTATCTCATCTATACAGATTTCGTTTTATTACTATGCGGGGAGCTTTGGCACCGGACGTTTCTTGCTCCTCCCAAACCCCCCCCCCCAACCTTCCCCCTCATGACACGTCTTATTTCTCCTTTTTAGGAACAAAGTAAGTCGTCTATACTGGGCATTGACTATTTTTGAAAAATAATACTTGGGACGTGACCTACTATGCTAACGCGGACGAAGTCGCGGGCAACAGCTAGTAATATATATACTGTCGTATAGACCACCTGACAACCCGAAAAGTCGTGACGATTTTTGATCTGTGTGCGTGTGCTAGTGATGTATCTTTTACTACCGATAGTATAATTAGTCCGTTCGAGTTATTTTACCTGCGTTTCTATGAGTAATAAATTATAATATGCAACTTTGACAGATTTTGTAATTCAAATTAGGTATCATATATTTTATTTGGCAGAAAAAAGGTGACGATTGAAAAGTAGATACACATTTTCGTTTGGGGTGATTTTTCATCGTCGGATATGTTATGACATGAGGTTCTTATAAGGGTAAATAATATACACATTATAAAGTTACTTACTTATTACTCAGGTAATAGCTAACTGACAAATCAGCCCTTACATTAATAGAAATGCAAATATAAAGTTGAAAGTAAACGACACACATAGTATATTATTTATTTTTAAATTAAATACATATCATAATACCCTTACACCCCCCATTACATTTTTAGATTAGTTTTATGTTAATGTTAAATACCGATAAATTTTATTCAAGCCCTAGCGCAGGGGTTCCCAAACTGTGCGCCGCGGAAAGGCAAGAGGGGCGCCGTGAGTCGATCCTCCATCATTATCCAATATCCATAACCACAAATATTATAAAATAAAATTATACTTAATATGAATTATACAAAGCAGGCAGATGATTAAATATTTGTTTATTATTATTTACCTGCTTAACCTAACTATAATCATTAAAGGTATTTATTTAAGTATCTTTTTGTAATAGCTAGGTAAAGTAGGGCGCCGTGACAAAATATTGACTTATAACTCTTATAAGTGCGCAGCAGGCTGAAAAATATTGGGAACCCCTGCCCTAGCGTATAAATTGTAAATATGTAAACAATTTTGATGAAACATTTTTCTTCAAAAATTGTGTAATTTAAGAACAATAGTACCTTTAATTACGCAAAATATGAAAGTAAAAGGGAGGATTGACAATATTTTATTTGAAATAGAGAAGTAAAGACAGAATATAGCGAAAATAAACACATCGTAGCAATTAGGACATGAAGATTAATTACCTGTGAAATGTATATTTTTCAGGATTATTCCTATGATTTACACTGCAATCACTCACAGAACAAGTTACCATTGTTATATTATGTAATAGTATTTGTTGAAAATAATAAAGGATTTAAACAATAAATTGCAAATACCGAAAGGGCATAAAAACGAGTGACGACTTGGTGACGACCTGTCAAATAAAGGTGGTTACAATTTACATTAGACTGCCTCTCTCTTTTCATCTTGTTATAATGGGCATTGTCCAAAAAAAATCACATGTACTTTTTATATTTTTTTTCGTTAAAATAGGGTATTTTAAGAATATAAATTAAATAATTTTGAAATTCATTGGCTACTTTTTTCTCAATAAATTTTTAAAGTTTCGCTCTGACGTCATCATCGGCGGCCAATTGACCTCTGCAGTATGTTTTTTTCCTTTCAATCTTATTTATAATGGCTGGTTCATCAAATGCAAGTTCTCATTATGTGAAAGCTGATACGAGAAGCTTACCAAAAGTTCGAAACGTAATGTTGGTCGAATTTATTGCTAATTTAACGCCATTGAAGGTCAAACTAAGGTTAAACATATTTGTTCAAAAATATAAGTAACTAATGGGTATTTTTTTTTCGTTTATGTACAGAAAAATTCCTTATACCTTATTCCTCGAAACGTTTTTGTAATGAGCAAAATTTAAAAAAAATGGACAATCCCCATTCCATAAAGGATTTTCTTCTCTCTCGCACTCTTTGTTGGTCTTTAGCATTATAGGTTTATGGTAGAGGGGTATATTCGGTATTGCCTATGATCAACGTCGAAAGTGCATGATAATGATGATCAAAACTGTCTAGCTTTGATCATGATTAATCAATCAAGATGCATAAAGGCCCAACGGCCAACGTAAGGAGATCAGCTATTTTTGGTCCAAACCACGTCGGAACGAGTGGTGTAGTGAGAAGTTTTGTTATAGCCCTAGCTTGGAAGTTGGACCACACTACGAAACAGGCATTGTTACACATTCATAATTCCTTAATAAGCACTTTATATGTCACCTTTCAATTGTCGATCGATATAAATCGGTGGATGCCCTGTTGTATAAAGGTATCTACTTTCTACAGGAAGTAATTAATGTTTTCTTTCTTTATGTCTACCGCCGGTACGCGATCAAAGAGTGCATTGAGACGTAGAAGTCTTCTTGGCCAGCCCATTCCCAGTCCATGATACACTTTTTTTAATAACCAACTCGTATTTACTAAAGCCATTCTCATTTCCAGGCGCGACGCCACCCCGTCATCGCCGTCGGCACGCGCCGTCCGCTCCCCCCGTCACGCGCGACCCCCTGCTGGAAGCGGACCGGGAGGCGGAGAGGAAGTACCGGGAACTGATCCGGGAGGCGGAGAAGCTCCTCGTCACGGTGTCCAGGGCCCCCCTGGAACCCCCCCACAACCCCCGAGTGCGGGAGCTCAGAGCCACCGAGGTGCTTATTTAAGTTTATTTTTTAGGTGGATTGGTAAGTCCAACGTTATGTTGGTAACTAAATCCCTCGTTTACGTTGATGGATTCTTATGTGTCGAATATCACTTCGAAGGTAGAATGCTCGTGCATTTGTGCTCGCACTTGAAATGAGATTCGATAATATGACCAGTCTTAAACAATGTTGTAATCAGGGCCGTCTCTAGCCCATGTGGCGCCCGTGTGCAAATATTACCCTAGCGCCCCCTAGCAAGCGCGCGGTCAAAAAAAAGTCGGCCAAGTGTGAGTCGGACTTGCGCACGAAGGCTTCCGTGCGATTATAAAGCAAAGATAGGCAAAAAATTATGTTTTTTTTATGGGAGCCCCTTAAGGCGAGGACAAACCCCATTTTGTTATTTATTGACTCCCGGTTTACCTAGTTCTAATATAATAACGAAATGTAAAAAAATATGAGATATAAAGCACAATATTTAACAGGGTTTAAACAATAAACATTTTAATAAAACGTAATACTTTGGCTATAATTAATTTACAATCTCACCTCCGACAAAAATCTTTATCATCGAAATATAAGTATTAACTAGGATAACATACATTTTATTTGAATAAATTGTTAGTGAATCTATTTATATTAAAAAAGGTCTGAACCGAACAATTTTGTTTCTTCATATTTTTTCGAAAGATATTTAAAAAACACATGTACTGCAGTCGCCAGAGGTTTTAACCTCCGAAAATTGTAATAGTGAATGGATTTTTGTTTTTGAGGTGTCGTTTTCTTTTTTACACTATAACTTGTAAAGTTTACCAAACTTTTTTTTGTGCTTTTAATTTTTTAGTTACTTAATTAAAAATTAATATTTCACCATATAAAACCGGTCCAGAAAAAAAAAATTTCTTGTTCCTGTAATTTAATGACTCTTATCCGATTGTTTACGTTGAAAATTAACCAAATACACAATTTTAAAAAAAGAAAGTTTGCTTTGCTAAGCTAAATACAACTATAAGGTTTTTGTAAAGTTTTTAGAGATTAACGCTCGTCATAACCAAGATAAAAGGGTTTGGGTAGATTTAAGGCTTGTACCGAAAAGTGTGTTCAACTTACTTGTTGTGCGTATTTAATTTTTAGAGAAATGATAACTTTTAAGTACTTAAAAACGTTTAAATATCTCCAAAAATGTGTAAAATAGACCGAAAATATTTTTCTATATTTGTTGAGAATTTATTTAAGTGAGAGCTAAAACATTAAATGCATCGACAAATTAAATACTTTTTCTAGTCTTTGAAATATATTTAAGCTTCCTATCCAAAGCCAGAAAAAAAATGGGTGCTACAAATCTCACGTACATACTAAAGACGCATGCTGCGATCTATGTTTGGAAAATGCTTACCTGAATGCAAAAAATATCAGTTCTTAACCTAATTTTTATTTTTTTCCTTTAAGTATGTTTTAGCAAATATAATTAATGAAAAACAATAAATAAAAAATACATTATATTCTGTAAAAACCAAACCAAAAGAAATAAAAGACAGATTTTCTTCGAAATATTCGTGAAAAGTTTGTGCTACATTTTCAGAAAATTTAATAAAATAAGAGCTAAAAAGTTATACACATTAAGAAAGAGAAGGCTTTGTTAAGCCTAAAAAATAATTTTAAACTTCCTATTTAAAACCAAAGAAAAATTGGAACGCCATTTATCTGGCGAGGCACACAACAAGCACATTTGGAGGTATGCTCATCTACATGCAAAAATATTAATTTGAAATATAAATTATATATTTTTTCAACTTTTTTTCTTTCTTTTGAATATAAGCAATGATACAAATCAAAAAAATAAAGATATAATATTATTATATTGCTATATATTTAAAAGAAAGAAATATGCAAATTTTCTTCAAAATTTTACAGTTTATGAGTTTACTTGAAGTGGAAGAGAATAATTTAAAAATCAAAAGCGCAACTTTTCAATAGGTAAACTTTATTATTTATGTTATCACCTACACATTCCTTTTTTTCTTTTCAATTTTAATCCACTATTGCAAAAATCGGAGGTTTGCACGATTTTTACGCTCTGGGAACTCCACTAATGAAAAATAGAGAAGATCCGCCCCTAGAAATGCAATTTTATGCTAAGCTAAAATGAATGAAAAAAGAAAGAGTTTTTGGTTGTGTGCAAGGTTATCGTTTCGGATTAAGGTAAGTGCCCACCTTAAATGTTTATTTAGGTATCTACAAAATATACAATTAAGTATTTTGTGAATATTTCAAGTGCCTACGTGTAGCCGTTATTGATATACTTAATGGCCAAAAATATCACATTTGTTGTATGGGATTGTATCCTTAAATGCTTAATTTATTTTGTTTTTAGTATTTTAGTAATATTAACGACACTATAAATTTGGCACGGACAGCATTTTTGACGACTAAGGTGATGAAGATTAAAATCAAGAATAAAACGTTTCTTTCTATTATTTGCTTAGTGCTTGATTATTTAAAAAAAAAAAAAGATTCGTTGCAAATATTTCAAAGGCTCTTAAAATTTTAAAGGGGCGAATAAAAATTAGAAATTCGTAAATCTCTGGCACTAGACCCGATTCGCAAAAATAAAAATATTGTAGTCTAAAAACTATTCCAAAGTATTTTTCAGTACGAAAAACATATTCGGAAATCATACAGGAAAGCAGAAAAAAAATTAAGTCTAAATATAAAAAAAAAAATTAAAATCTCAGGAACTACTTGAGTTGTAGAAATGAAATAAAGTACAAAAGTGTCTCTTAATGATTAATCTAATCAGCTAGATAGCAAGTTTAGAAACCCTCGTAATTAATTTAAATAAAACAAATTCGATTTTAGGGAGTTAAAAAACGAGCAATTTAAAAATTAATTTTCTCAAAAACTAAGTAAAATGCGCACACGGGAGTTCTACTCTTCTTTGAAATATAAGACGCCATCGACTCATTGCATTAACTCAGTCATGTCGGATTTTGTGGGTTTCTAAAACACTGGCTTTGCTAATACGACAAATATAAGAAGAGCTCTAGATGCTTCACAAAATGTATGCAAACTGGAGTTCTTTTTACGTTGGTCATTAAGGGGGCGACTAACCTAAAATTTTCGATTTTATAATTCATTTTTATACTTCAAAATAAACCCCAAATTGTTTCATTTTATAAGATTAGTACTACATTATATTTCCCAGAATTTGATCTGAGCAAAAACACGACATCTTAAAATTTTCTCGATAGAAGGACATCACAAAGATGCATCTAATTTTCACGAATTTTTCATTTATTCATTCATTTATTGCCATAACCGTGCATTGAACTAAGTTAAAATTTTAACACATTGTATAAAATTCTATCATTGAGGAACCGAACAAGTGGATTTTTAAAATGTTGTATATTTATCGAGTTATTGAAAAAAATCTAATTTGGCGATGAATCCGCCTCATTATTTTTCACCTGGCATATGAAAGAAGTGAGTGTGAAGAGAGAAGAACGATGTTTGATTTTTTGGGTTAGTCGCCCTCCGGCAGCCGGCCAACGCGGGCGCGCGCCTATTTGCGAGCGGCGCTCGGCGCCCCTAGGACCGCGGCGCCCGGCCCGTGTGCAACGCACACCCTGCACCTAAGGGAAAGACGCCCCTGGTTGTAATGATCCGAGCAACACGTTCATCTGTACTTTTCTCCTTCATAAATCATATTCCCATTCATTTTGTGATTGTCAACACAATTTAGTTCATTCAGAGTTGTAATGATAAGAGAGTGTAATGTAAAGTTACAGGACCTTAGTGCTGACTGAGTTTTTTTTCACTTCTCACCGATGCTATGGTGTTAACTTCAATTTCGTAGTAAGCAATGAAAACTAATTCAATGCAATAAATTCGTTAATATCCTCACAGTGAGAGATGAACAAAAACTTTCAATCAGCACTCAAAACGAACTCTATGCACTATCAGAGAGGTTGATTCCCAGGCAGATGGCGGACCTCAGTAATTTGGTCGCGTTAAGCCTGATTACAGTTAAGGGCCCTTCCACACTACGTTTTTTACGCTCGTTTGTATCGATTACAAACGCAAGTTGAACGCTCAGCAAATGGAAGGAAGCCGACACGTTTTAAACTTTTTATCTGCCAAAACTCGATGAAAACATGCATAAGAGGAGCGCATCAGAAACGCGCGTCGTCAGTGCGCAAAAAATACGTTGTGTGGAAAGGCCCTAACGTTGAACTGATATACGCCGACCAAATGATGTAGGTCCGTCAACTGCATAGGAATCAATGTTTCTGATAGTGCGTATCTCATAAGTCATAAGTCATAACTCATTGGTACCATCAGGTGGAGGTCCCCCGGCGCAGTCCGGAGCGCACTCACCTCACTAACTTCATGCGCGCGAACTCCCCCGAGCCCCCCCGCCGCGCCGCCGCCCCCGCGCGCCGCTCCCCCCTCGCCGCGCCCCCGCCCGCCCCCGTCGACCGCCCTCACTCCGAGCCGCCCAAACGCAAGGCCTACGCGAGGGATGAGGTATGCTTTCCCGTCATTGATCCTATGCACTTTGGAAGTTTATTGCCTATTTTTTTTAAATAGAAACCGTCAAGTAATAAGTTAGTCAATATCAAGCTCTACTTTTTGAAAAGAAAGCCAGTTAGGGGAATTGTGCTTAAGATGACATACTTTTTGTTTGAAGGTGAATATTTAAAATAAAATAAGTCACATGAGATCAGTAACTTACTAATAAATAAATGATTCATAAACAACGAAATTAAACAGTTTTAGAAAAATCAACTTAATATATCAGTGAAAAAAAAAACATAAAATGCACGCCAGGTCGACGAGTGTAAGATGACATATCGATATGGTAAGACGACATACTATGATTCCTTAGACTTTGATGGTATGTCGTCTTATACAATACGTAAATCCAAGCTGCATTATCATCCCTCTAGTTGTCAGTGGTGTAAGGATTCTTAAGTTCTTCATCATCGTCATAATATACAAATGCTTCTGTTACCGATTTAGCGGAAACTTAAGTAACTATAGTATGTCATCTCAAGCCGACGTCTAGTATGTCATCTTACCAAATGAGTAATAGTGAATACATTTAAATTTTGTAAAAAAATACTAAACGTTAGAACACGCTTTCATTAATATTTGTGGCCTATAAGAATCCATGTCCATAATAACAATTTGTTATAAGAAAAGATTCTGACCTTATATGTTTTTTCACCACAAAACAAAAGTGTAAGAAAATTTTTCTCTCATCAAAATTAGGAAAACCTTTATTACTTTGTAAAGAACGGTCCCTGTCCGGCATACTAAGTTTAGCTACTAGGGGCACATTGAGGTGCTCCATAAAACGTTACAAGTTCACAGAAAGCACAATTATTATTTCAACGAATTTTGCCGATGTGTCTTATCTGACTATGCCATCTTAAGCACAATTCCCCTAATCGTGATTTTAATTAGAAAAGGAAAATTGTTATAGCTACTTAATTCAATATTTTATTTTAAAATATTAGTCTTAGATATTATCATAATGGATGTAGCTAATAATATTAAGAGGTGCATTTGTGGAAGTGCTATTAAAGTATTTTACTACGATCAAGACATTTTAATGAATATTTCATTTTTGTCATCAAAACTATATTTTCTGTAATCAAAAATACATTTTCTTTTCTTATCAGTTATCTGTAAGTACTAAATATTTTCCTAATTTAAAAAGTCATAAATTATCATAGAATAATTACTTTATCATGAAAGTTCTTTCTTGTAGGTTTCATACATACAAATATATTTTGAATAAAGAAGTAAGCGTTCCATTTTTGAAACAATTTTTTCTCAAAAAACCACAGTCAAATGCACTTACTAGGCACTTACAATAAAAAATAACGTTCGATTTTCAAATATTCCAGGTGCTGCAAACTCTGGAGGGTCTCCGCAAGAGTCTGCAGCAGCAGTCCGCCCTGTTGGCCGTGCAGAGGACCCGCCTCGACTCCCTATAGCTACCTCTCCCTCCTGCCAAACTGTAGGTTTTATGTTGTAGTCCTATAAACGTCGTTTAACTTGCGTCTAGATATATTTTGATGCTACATAAAATATGATAATACTGTTTCGTTGATCTCAGTTTTTATGGAAGTGTCAGACGATTTACACAAACGACGATTACTAAAAGACATCAGCAACGTGGTTACGATACTTATAAGTTATAATTAGTTATACTCGTAAACTTATAACTCATAATATCGTAAAACCAAGCTGCTGATCTAGAATCGTCGTTTTCCGTTACTCTCCATTATTTAAGTGATGGAGAGTTAATAATTAGCCATAAAAAAGTAAGTGGAATTATTAAAAAAAAAATAACGACGATTCCGAATTCCAATTTTAAATTGTTTTATTTTCAAATTTGCTCTAAAATAACTATTTTGATGTAACAAAATAGTTATATATATGGCGCAAGTTAAAACGGCTGGTAGTTCTTCCATTTTCCATAAGTAAATCCCTCCAGAATCTCTAGTCGTAGTGTAGTTTTGTTGTTTTGGTGTAGGCAAGGCCGTTCTCTCAGTAGATGTAGGTAACAGTTGTTGTAACTGGGAAGACGTGGTTTAAGTCTCAGAATTATTAACACAGAAATATATAGAGAATGCGGAATGCCTTTAGTCAAGTTACATTTGATAACTTGAATAGCGTGATTGCGATGCGTTTTATACTTTGATGTCGAAATTATCGAAAGCAACTTGAAGTTGGCTGTCACTGCGTTGCGCGACATCGCATCGCAAAAACAACCTTAGAAAAGCATCGTAGTTTTTTTTGCGATGCGACGCCGCAAGCGTTGTGGGCTGGCCCTAAGCACTCAGTAGTAATTACTTCCAATAAAACCGAATCACAAGAATCGGGCCCAAATGAAAAACAAAATGTGCTTTTTCAGAAATGGTCTTCTGTGTTTAATAATTATATGAAAATCAAGTTCCTTATTAAGTAAATTCTTTATTTAAATTAAATCTGAACCGACTTCATAAAATAAGCATTTTACATAACCATAGCAGCAGTTGTTTTGGTTTTTAGCATTTTATTTTAAAACAAATAAGAATTTATCATTTCAATAATTATTACGTTAACAATTTCCGTATCATTTTAATTTAGTTAAATACGACAAAGTAATAAAAACATTCCATTAAGTTTAAATACCGTAATATTTTGATAGTTTTTATACAATTATTGGTTTTCTTTTGTGTACTTAGGTAGGTACTTATAACACTATTAAACCAATATTTAAGGTATACTTAATCCAATTTTTAACCGTCTTGTTTTAACCACTGTAGTAAGAATATTTTTTTTGAATAATTTAATTATTATTATCTAGTGCCTATTGTTTGAGTTATATTCGACTTGTTATTATGATAGATAATATTATTCACTAGGATAATATAAATTTTAGTAGAAATCTGTTTCTTCAATGTATCGATTTAAATAATCATAATATGGATCTCAAATGTTTAATCTTAATTTTTTTAGTAGGGTTAAGGGTTCATTTATACATTACTTCATAATATGTAATTTGGGACTTTTTAACTCCACCCCAATAGGCTACTTGACCTATATTCAATTTTATTGAACAAATGCATATTTCTAGTAGAAAAGCATAGCCTAGGAAACCATATTTCACCCTTATCATCAAATAAAAGCTTATGATTGATAAATAAAGTCGATTTGAAAATATGATTTTATGAAAATAGGATTTGTACTGACGAAAACGCTTTTGCGGTACCTACTTCCGATTTGGATGTGACGTCATCCTCATAGTAATTTAATATCTTTTATTTATCGCGCTCGTTATATGTAAGTTTATCTGTACATAAATAATAAGAATAAGCCTAGAAAGATTTGTAAAATATATTTTATTGAATAATTCGCTTAAAACATCAATTTTATATATTATCTCCATTTATTGTAGACGGGAAATGAAATGGCCAAAACTTTTCTCCAAAAGTTTTCAACATTACAAATGATTTCTAATTTCTTATTTAATTCTTTTATAATTTTTGGGCACTTTTAGACTCGTACATTTAGCACATAAAAAATGTTCAATAAAGAGAGTTTAAAATACAAAGCGTATGACGTCACACTATGGCGTACCAGTGTTTTCGGCGCCATTTAAGAGGCGTAGTTTTCAATAAACATTTTTATGGGTTTCTACTGTGTAAAATATTAAAATATTAGTTTTTTTTGTGAAAATGAATGACTAAGAAGCGATTAGCATGAAGAAAAAAAGTCGGTCAAGTAGCCTATTTTACCTACATACTTTTACTGACGTTATTAATTATGAATGACCCCGTATATTATAATCACATTTCTTTACATTTATGCAACTGTATAAGATCTCCCAGTTATATATTTCCTGGCTAGTAGAACATGTAAGGTAGTGTAGAGTTAGCTCTTAGGGCATCCAGGGTGCCCTAGGTATTCTAGAATCTAGATTTTCCGGTGAGTCGGAGTGCTGGAGACTGCCTTATGGCGTCACCCAAACAACATTAACACAATAGATTTTAAATTGACACATTACACATTTTAGTGTTTAAAGCACCTTATGGGGTGACTATGTCAAATCAAGAAGTCACTACTTAAGTACAATTTTGACAGGATTTTTTAATATTATGGACCTGTCCAAATCTCTGTTAACTTCTGAAAACATCAAAGGTCACAAAAACTGCTTAGTTCACTTGGTTTTCGTAAAGATAAAGATTACTTTTAAAGTTTAGAACCAATTATAGGCAATATAGCTATTAGCTACAGCATTATAATATCTTTCATTAGCAAGCAATATTCTGATAAAACGAAGCATAGTTTGTCATGACTGTATTATTATTTTTAAGAGATAGTCTTATTATTACTTTTGCTTTTTTGGCATACTTACCTTTATGTAATCTTTGCTATATATTTCATTTTGTTTTTACACAAAATTACCAGGACAGGTAGGCAAGAACATTTATAATTTTTAAACCACATTCTAAAATAGATTTTTACCGGTTGTGATTTGTGATCAAAATTACCTATTTCTGTATTCTATATTTTAGTAAAATGACCAATTCTAAGTTACCATAATCGCAATAATAAGCTGCAAAGGTTGATCAGGGTCAATTCAGATTCAGTAAAAGTTAACTATGATGTATGATTCAATTTAGGTTTTCTACTGTTTAAAATATTAAAATACTTATTAGTTTTTTTGGTGAAAATGAATGATTAAGAAGCGATTAGCATGAAGAAAAAAAGTAGGTCAAGTAGCCTTTAGATCGGTCTCCCGGCTCTGCATGCAGAGTGCAGACCCGGTGATGCATTTTGTTACACTCGCAGATTTAAATTAACCTTTAATTTTACAGAATTGCTCTGTATCTGAACTTACCCTGAATCCCCTTTATAATTAAAAAAATACCTATCCTTTTTACCATTTAAATTGAATTAAAAAAAGCCAAAGCGATGTTTGTATGGGTGACAGGGTCCTTTATATTGGTCCCGTATTTTGTTAGTACAATTTAGAGGGTCCCTCCACTACCCGGGGTCCTTCGGTGTGTGTACATTGTACACTGTACATATTTACTCATTTACTTGTTTATTATATTATAATAAGTATAAATAAGATTTATACGTTTAGTTGAATTTTTCATTAAAATATTGAATTGCGACTGTGTGTTTTATTTACTTATTTGTTATTGTATCACCATGTATCACGATTCACGTTACAATAGCTTACTACTTAAGGCTAATTTAATTACTTACATAATATATTTTATTATTTTATATAAATTATACCTGCTACAAAATTAAAGGGGTCATTCACATATTATTACGCCATAGCGTAAGGAGGTCATAAACTCGTAACTCGTAGAAAAAATAACAAGGCTATTTTCCAAAAAACGTGGCGCCAACAATATGCCCTCTCCCTCTTTAGTCAAAATAAGAAAATGTTTTAAGTGACGTATAAAAATTAAAAATACCTATTTTTTATTATGGTTTTCGAATAAATTACCTACTTATTTTTTCTTTAAAACGTTGTTACACGGATCAAAAACTAGATGGCGCTTTCATGTTCATTGACCATAACAACTTACGTAATCCAAATGTAGATGGCGCTACCTACCTTGTTTTTATATTTTATTGAAATACTCGAGAATTTTTAACGTAAAGCCTGAGTTTACTAAAAAAAAAATGTTTGTTTTATGTTGTGTGATTATCATATTTTTTTTACAATTTATTTAAATGTATTGTAATTTATTCAAATTAACTATCTATATTGGTTTTTAAGTAGGAATATCAAGACTCTAAAGGTATACTTATAAAAATTCATCGCTTTGCAATATAATAAGTACAATAATAGACACCTTTGGAGGTGCTGGGATTTGAACCCAGGACTTTCAGCATGCGAAGCAGACACTCTACCACTGAGTTACACCCCCGATGATAGAACACGCGAAATTAAGGATCAATTTAAGAATAGGCTCTAGAATTACGAACAAAAGGGCCAATAGAACTTTTACTTCCCTACTCGCTTGTTAGAGCGCTTAGTTGTTAACAAAGGTCCGTGCAAAGTTCTCAAGAAAAAAATGGCGAATAAAGAGTTAAACATCTACAAATACCATATATGGGATTAAAACCGACTTCCAAGGTAAAACAATAATAACATCCTTATAATATGAACTAAAAAGTATTAAATAATTTTTCCTATCTAATAGTGCCTTTTTCCGAATTCGGCTAAAACTCAACTATTTCTGTACTCAATCTTCATCATTTGGAAGTCGGTACCAGATACAGCTGAATCTTCAGTTCTCTGACAGAATATTTGAAACTTTTGGAACTGGCACCGACTTTAAGATTATGAAGATTGAGTTTTTTTTTTGTTAAAAATAATAATTTCACACTTTTTAGTTACCTAGTAAACCATCGCGTACTATACGTAGAAATAATACACCTGTATATTATTCTACGTAAGTATCTTATTACAGTCACACTTACAAAATATAATATCAGCTGCAGATAATTTTAAACAATACATAATACAACAAACAACAAAAATCGAAGTGAACACGTGGTAAGTAGCCGGTCACCGGACTATAGTCTCAATAGGCTGGAACTCGCAGCTCGCTCGACTTGTCGCACACGCAGCGCACTTAGTACCGCCGCGCCGCTCGCTTGACAGCCCTGGCAAATTGAAACGAGACGGCAGACAGTTATTGTACTATGAACGCTAAAGGTTGAAATTAGGTTGTTTTCCAGAATATCTCGGCGATTTCGCGCCGCTTAAGTATGGAAGTGCAAGTCATGTTACTTATAATAATTATTATCGAAGCAACTTACTTCTCAGAATTAATGTCAAATGTGTGCCTTACGCTCTAGAGATAAGGTTGAATATGTTATGTTCTATTTTGGTGACATTGGTGACCCTGACGTGGTAACGATGATGATGATGATGATGATGAATTTAATTTGCATAGTAGCATATGCTTTCAGTTCTTAAAACAGCGCCTAAACTCACAAACTTGCAAAATCTTGCGTTCTGGTAGCATATGCTTAGGATGCTTCTCATAAAACCAAAATCACCATATGTTTCCGTATAAATTTTGAGGAGTTCCCTCGATTAATCATGGATCCCATCATCAGGTCACCACTTTTGTGAACATGGTACCAAATTGGAGTGAAACCTAATACAACAAAACAAAAATTTCGAAAATCGGTTCACAAACGGCGGAGTAATCGTTGAACATACAAAAAAAAAAAAAAAAAAAAAAAATATATATATATATATATATATATATATATATATATATATCCACAGCCGAACATAATATAACCTCCTCGTTTTTTGGAAGTCGGTTAAAAATATTACATAAATAACTACAAATATTTGTGTGTTTGAGTCCTCTCGTACCATGGACACTGACCTTCATTATATTATAAATACAAGTTGTATAATGGTGGTCAGTGTATCAATTATTATTTTACAATGACATATTATACAAAATCATTCATATTATATGCTTAAGTGTACTCGGCGAAACATGGCGGTAGCGGTCATTGACTCCCTGTCAAAAACTTGTCATTTTTGACCGACTTCCAAAAAGGAGGAGGTAATATGTTCGGCTGTATGTATCTTTTTTTTTTGTATGTTCCACGATCACTCAGCCGTTTGTGGGCCGATTTTCAAAATTCTTTTTGTGTTGTATAGGGTTTAACTCTTAAAGTGAAATTATTATTTTTAACAAAAAATTAAAACCGACTTCCAAGGTAAAAACAATAGTCGGTTTTAATTTTTTGTTAAAAATAATAATCTTTAAGTACAAAGCCGCGATTGACAACATCTGACAAGTGTCAGTGAAGTCATTGTCAATCGCGGTTTATATAGAAAATGACGCTTTCGCCGACCAGTTTCGCCGAGTACAGTATAGTGCTAATAATAACAAGTTTGTAAGAAAAATCTAATTTTAATTACCACTTATCTAAGTTATTCGTTTAATAGAAGTTAACGATTCCGTTTTATCAGGAATGCTTTCATTTGACATCACTATAATTGATGAGATTTTAATATTCATACATACACAATAACTAGTGGAAAATTCTAGCGACGTAAGCACTTATAATATGACTTGTTTATTTACTTCGTTCGGTCGCGATTTTTTGTATGTTGTAAAATTTTCCCATCGCTATTTTTTTAAGCTTGTTATGGTATGCTACAGCGTAAAGTTTAAAAATAAATCTGCAATGACGCAATCAATAAGGCTTTTATAATATTAGTTATGTGTCCACGCCCCGCGGGAATGAGCGGTTTTGCTTCTATGCAACGAGATCACAATTCACAATATGCAATGGATGTTTGAAATTATTCTTTTTGCCACCAGTAGCCCTAGCATGGCCACCAGCAGAAATAATAAAAATATAGACAAACTGTGGACATTTCCCGATCTTTACCGCGGCTAATCGCGACCGACAAAATTTAATTAAAATGCCACTTTATGACCACCATTTTGACACGATAGACCCTAAGGCTACATAGCGGCACCTGGTGGCAAATAGAACTTGAAACACTCTTATTGTATGTAAATATTTATTTACATACAGCTGTTGCTTGTGAGCAGAGTGTAGCGGCCAAACCGCTCTTTCGCGCGGATATAAATCAAACCACGCACAAGGTAGGTAGTTCATAATTATTATTTTTTGGATCTTATAATCTGCAGGCGTTAAGATCACCATCTCTGTTTTAAATCATTATAAGGAATACTGCGTACTGCAGGGGTTCCCAATCTTTTTCAGCCTGCGACGCACACACGTCACAAAATTTTGTCACGGCGCCCTACTCTACCTAGCTAATAGATAAAGATACATAAGTAAACTTCTTTAATGATTGTAGTTAGGCTAAGCAGGTAAATAAAAAAAATATATTTAATCATCTACCTGCTTTACATAAATAATATTATAATTTCATTTTATAATATTTGTGGTTTTGGATATTATAAAGGATGGATTATCGACTCACGGCGCCCCTGTTGCCTTTCCACGGCGCACCAGGGCGCCGCGGCGTACAGTTTGGGAACCCCTGGCGTACTGCATAATGAAAAAAACAATAAAACTGGTATTAACCGGCTTTGTTAATATTGTGTACAAAATGTAAAGTGTTCTTCAAATTCCCCTAAAATCTAAAACAAATAATTATCTCCTTGCCGTTTTTGTTTTTTCTGCAGAATTAAGCGCTACTTAACTTAATTATTGGCTATTGAGTATTTAGCTGTAAATGATAATGAATGAATAATTAACTGTAACGATCACGAAAGGTCACCGAAGGTGTGAATTTGCGTTGCAGGTCCACAGATCACATTGTGTTCCAAATAAATACACATTGTTCTATGCTAGTATAATCAAAGGTAACTTAGTTTCATTAATGAGGGGCAGATGTCAAATAAATATATTGACGAATCAAAAAAAGCCCACCCCACTAAAATAATTACATTTTTTTTTAAATATCTATGGACGCTTCACACCACGTCAGTCTGGCCCTGTGCTAAGTACCTGAAGGACTTGTGTTACAGGTACCAGACAACGGAAATATATTTAATACTTTTATACTATACATATATTTAAGATTTTTATTATACCATACACATATTTAATACACATCCATGACCCAGGAACATTGAAAAACTTTTTGTTCCGTCGGCGGAATTCGAACCCGCGACCCCCGGCTTGAGTTGCCACACACTTTAACCATTGAGCCACGGAGGTCGTCTAATTCTAATTAATATATTATTGAGTCAATGACGATAAATTTCATACCCACTTCTGTAAAATAAGTTTGAAAGTCTACCGAAAACCCGACTACGGACTACGGAAAAATACAGAAAAATATTGCCCAAGTCACCTGCGGCGGCTCAATAATTGTAAAAACTTGACGAGTAGTTTAGCCGCTACGAGGGCACATGCCACATACATACACATATTACGTTCATTTAATCATTTTGGCTTTGCTGTAGCCTGTAGTCGTAAAAATGCCTCCTTTTAGGACTACAAAATAGGTTATAGACTACTGTCTACATTCTACAGACTATAATAAGGTTTAAGACATTTATTTCTCATAAGAACTTATACACATGATATTATAAGTTTAAACACTTACGGATTTTGTCGCGGAGCACTTTTATTAATCCCGACGTTTCGGCTACTTTACAGCGGCCGTGGTCACGGGCGGACTGAGGTGACAGGTGTCCAATTTCTTGAAGTTATCCAACTACCCGACGACTCATCAATATTTGTTTGCGTTCCGATCTACGCAGAACGAACGCAAACAAATATTGATGAGTCGTCGGGTAGTTGGATAACTTCAAGAAATTGGACACCTGTCACCTCAGTCCGCCCGTGACCACGGCCGCTGTAAAGTAGCCGAAACGTCGGGATTAATAAAAGTGCTCCGCGACAAAATCCGTAAGTGTTTAAACTTATAATATCATGAGAGATACTCGCGAAAACTTAAGAAAACTTATACACAATTAATAACTTATCAGTTTACTAACTCTAAGCGTACCTAGTGCACGGGCTTACAATAATATTAAAAAACTTTGATCAGAACATTACAACACTTGTTCATAAACAATTAACTTAGGTTGGTTGTTTTGAGGGTGGACAGTAAAAACCTACGTAAACACAGAATAACATCATAGATCTCATATTACTGGATATGGCAATATAAATTTTGTTTATTACTTAGTATATATATATATATATATATATATATATATATATATATATATATATATATATATATATATATATATATATATATATATATATATATATATATATATATATATATATATATATATATATATATATATATACAGGGTGACCGGTAATAGGTCTGTTTCCTTTTAACATGTAAAAATACATCACTTTTGCAGCCTAAAAAGCTATATCATACCCTGTCCAAAAGCTAACGGTTACCGAGATATTCAAGATTTTGTATTTTTTTCAAAAACACCCGATTTCAAAGGAAAACTTTAAATAAAAAAAAATCTACCTATTAATTTCTTAATCTTTAACATAATTTTAGTTCTTAGGTAGATAAACTACAAATACAAAAGTTATTTATCCATCTAAACAGGAAACAAAAATTAGCAGAGTGTTTCAAAAGTCTTCACAAAAAAAAATGAAAATGATTTTCCCTCATTTCACCCCTTATTGTTTAAAAAATCAATAAGACATTAGTCGTACAAATTACTTAATTAAATTCCTTATTTATTAAGCTATCCAAAAAGGTATAATTTGTAATGCAAAAATCTAAATAACATCTTACTTAGGGAATATTAAGGACCCTACGCCGATTTGTCCAAATGAAGAACCTGCTAACTACCTGAACTAGCAGGTAGTAAAATTCTAATTAGCAAATTGGAAAAGTCTAAATAAACATTTGCTACGTCAGGTTAAGTTAAATAAAAGTCTTTGAATAAAAATTAATATTTTATTTACATAATAAGTTGATAATTATTACGGTAAATCCTGTTCGAATTGTCGTCCTCGATTTCTGATGCACTTGCGTAATCTTAAGCGAAAATTAGATCGCGTTACTCTACTTGTTAAAGTTTCTCGGATTTCGTTTGCTGCATAAATTATTCTTCTCCTCAGTTCATGTACATCGCTAATAGGTGTTGCGTATACTAAAGACTTCATGTGGCCCCATAAATAATAATCGCAAGGAGTCAAATCTGGAGACCTTGCGGGCCAAGGTATTGGACCGCCGCGGCCAATCCAACGCTGCGGGAAATTTTGATCCAGCCATTGCCTAACTGTCACTCTGTAGTGTGCCGGGCATCCATCATGTTGGTATATCATACCTCTTCGGGTTTCAACTGGTATATCTTGCATGAGCTCGTGAAGATTATTTCTCAGGAAATTTTCATACGACTCCCCGTTTAAATTGTCCGGTAGAAAAAACGGCCCAATGCAATGATTATGCAAAATTCCCATCCAAACATTCAGGGAAAACCTCCTTTGATGAGCACCTTCTTTTGCCAAGTGGGGGTTTCCACCCTGGGGAGCCCAAAAGTGCATGTTGTGGTAGTTTGTTATGCCGTCACGCTCAAACTTCGACTCGTCGGTCCATAAAATCTTTCTTAAGAAGTTATAATCGTTTTCATCGGAGTGCAGCATAAAGCGGCAGAAATCGAGCCTCCTTGCAGGGTCTCCTTCTTCTAATGCTTGTACTGGTGTGTAGTGAAAAGGGTATAACCGAGCGCTATGTACGGTGAACCACACTTTCCACTGCGTTAAACCCAGTTGCTTCGCTACAATTCTTGTAGAGGTGGTCGGATCTCTTGCAAAACGTTCCAATATTCTCTCTTCGTCTTCTGCAACATAACGAGGAGGTCTTCCTGCATCACGTCGCCTTTGATGAACAGAGCCACTTTCCCGCACGCGTTGGTACGCCGCGGAAAAAACTCCAGCACTTGGTACATTAATTCGACGGGGAAAACGACGCCGGTACTCTTCCCGTGCAGCGGCTGCGTTGCCATCACAAAAACCGTAGCAGTACAGTATGTCAGCGTACTCTTCATTGCTAAAAGATGCCATTTTTGATAAACAAACTTGATCAAAAGGAATCGCAAATAAAACGTCAGCGCGCTCAGGACGAGAAGCGTTAACTAAACAAAAACTCTACATATTGCTCTTTAGACAGACCCGAACTGTTACGAACCGACGCGAACAGTTACGAAGAAACCGGATTTTTTTAAACCGACCAATAATAGATCGCTTCTTCCTCCGATAACAAAAGAATTTGACTACCTGGCAACCTAACCCTGAACAAATTGTAAGCCAAAAAAATTGTGCTGAGAGTTATTATCTTACCTTACCAGATGTTTGTGAATTTTTTGCAAACAAATTATACCTTTTTGGATAGCTTAATAAATAAGGAATTTAATTAAGTAATTTGTACGACTAATGTCTTATTGATTTTTTAAACAATAAGGGGTGAAATGAGGGAAAATCATTTTCATTTTTTTTTGTTAAGACTTTTGAAACACTCTGCTAATTTTTGTTTCCTGTTTAGATGGATAAATAACTTTTGTATTTGTAGTTTATCTACCTAAGAACTAAAATTATGTTAAAGATTAAGAAATTAATAGGTAGATTTTTTTTTATTTAAAGTTTTCCTTTGAAATCGGGTGTTTTTGAAAAAAATACAAAATCTTGAATATCTCGGTAACCGTTAGCTTTTGGACAGGGTATGATATAGCTTTTTAGGCTGCAAAAGTGATGTATTTTTACATGTTAAAAGGAAACAGACCTATTACCGGTCACCCTGTATATATATATATATATATATATATATATATATATATATATATATATATATATATATATATATAAAATAAAGACGGCAAACGAGCAAACGGGTTACCTGATGGAAAGCAACTATCGTCACCCATGGACACTCGCAACATCAGAACTGCAGGTGCGTTGCTGTCCTAAAGTTTCAAAGTTTTAATGTGTTGTTTAATAAGATTTTTAAATTTAGACATTGTTTTTGAATCTTTAATGTTTTTTGGCAGGTGATTATATATCTGTACTCCCTCAAATAGTAGATTCTTTTGACCATAGTTCGTTCGTGGTAAGCTGAGTACAATGTCATTCGAGTTTCTTAATTTTATTCTTTGTACCTGCTGTTTTTTAGTTAATTCTATTTCGGAGTGGATTTTTCTATAGTCCGCGCGGAACTAGTTGGCCGCGCCTTAGGTAGGGACGGGGGCGAGGGGGCGGGTTGCTTGCTGCTCGCAATGCACATGAGATTAGACAGTGACGACCAATCTCGCGATATCGTGAACAATAATATTATTTAATTATTGGAAAGAATAAATTAGAGACATTAGACAATTGATTAGTTTTATATTCTAAGCCCGCTATCCCCAACCCGCGTGATGTTAAACAATTTTGAAATTCACGCCCACCGGCAAAATAACGTAAAGTCTAAATATCATTAATAATATTATTAAATATAATATTAAATCTTTAATTTTGAAGCAAGTTATTTTTTAACCCTAAAAAATTTTTGTTGCGGCCCGCGAGTCGCGACACCAAGACCAAAACATGTTTGTGGTCCGCTTGAAAAAAAGTTTGGGGACCACTGTTCTAAACTATTGATATCGGCTTTCCGTTTTTTAAAAAAACGTATGCACTTTAAATATTATTTCCTTAGATTGTCTTTTTATCGGTGGACTCATCTTTCTATTGCAATCTCTTGTGCGAAGCGCCCCTGCCTCTCCGTCCCACTCACATACCTCAGGCGCGGCCAACTAGTTCCGTGCGGACTATAATGAGTATAGCTGTGTAGTAAGTAAGTATATGTTTGTATGATATTCATTTTGTTAGTTTCTGTATATATTTTATCACTTAGCGTTAGGTAATCATAATTAAACAATATTTTTAGTAATTTATTTTGAGCGTGATATTATAAGTTTAAACACTTACGGATTTTGTCGCGGAGCACTTTTATTAATCCCGACGTTTCGGCTACTTTACAGCGGCCGTGGTCACGGGCGGACTGAGGTGACAGGTGTCCAATTTCTTGAAGTTATCCAACTACCCGACGACTCATCAATATTTGTTTGCGTTCCGATCTACGCAGAACGAACTCACAGTGTCTTGAAGCCGAGGTATCATAGATTTGTGCTTTAGTTTGTTTATCACTGGATCCCAAGTAGATGGCAGCACCCAACCATCTTCGCGGTTGAAATTAGGGTGTTTTTTAATTTCTATGGCCTCGCGTATCATTCGTGGGCGGTATCGTGCTTCTTTTGCCAGTACTTGTGGCTTATCAAATCTTATGTAATGGCGAGGTTGATCCAGTGTGTGTTCACAAATTGCGGACTTGTTGTTCCTACGGTGTTTGACATCTGCAATGTGTTCCTTGATACGGGTTTTGATGGCCCTTTTGGTTTGCCCTATATAAGAGAGGCCACAATCACAGTCGAGTTTGTAGATTCCTGCATCTTGAAGGGGTAAGTTGCATTTCACTGATGGTAAACATTGGCTGATCTTTTTGGGCGGCTTAAAGTATGTTTTTATTGAAGCTTTCCTTAGAATGTAGCTCACTTTATCAGTGACTCCCTTTATAAATGGTAACACTGCAGGTAATCTTTCCACTGTTGCCGGCTTCACTCGGTTGCTGCTCTGTTTGCATGGTACCCGAAGCTTATTGTCGCGTAAAATTTGTGCAACATGATGAAGTTCGGTGTCCACATGCTGTTCATCGCAGATTCCTCGTGCTCTTTGAAATAACGATTTTCCAACAGTACTTAACTGTGCTGGGTGATGATGGGAATCACCATTTAAATATCTGTTTGTGTGTGTAGGTTTGCGATACACCGTATGACCTAATGTGCCATCAGGACTCCTTATTACTAATACGTCCAAGAAAGCTAAGGAATTATCTCTCTCCAACTCCATTGTGAACTGTATTTTGGAGTTGAGGCTGTTCAGGTGCTCAAGGAATATGGATACTTTGTCTGATGGTAATATTGTGAAAGTATCATCTACATACCGCTTGTAGAAGGTGGGTTGTACAGGTGAGGACTCAAGGGCTAACTTCTCGAAGTCTTCCATAAAAATATCAGCCACAACAGGTGAAACAGGTTTTCAAAACCTAATAAAGAAGTACTCCGACTCACTGAATCTGGATCCCAAATTCTTGTTGCCTTCATGCCCTAAACCTCCAAAGTTGTATGGTTTGCCAAAGATACACAAAGCCAATGCTCCTCTTCGACCAATTGTAAGCCAAATTGACTCACCAACCTACAAATTGGCTCAGCTGGTGGCTAATGTACTCTCGCCTCTACGCGGACAGACCAAAGCCCATGTAAAGGATTCTTACCACTTTGTCGATGAGATTAAACATCTACGCCTCAGAGACAATGAACAACTGGTCAGTTTCGATATACAGTCCCTGTTCACGTGCCTACCAATACAACAGTGTATCGAAATTGTTACAAGAAGGCTGAGAGAGAATGACTTACCGGTTGAATATGCGGACTTGTTAGAACACTGCCTTACATCTGGCTATATGTTGTGGAATTATGACTTTTACAGGCAAGTAGATGGTGTTGCGATGGGCTCACCTGTTTCACCTGTTGTGGCTGATATTTTTATGGAAGACTTCGAGAAGTTAGCCCTTGAGTCCTCACCTGTACAACCCACCTTCTACAAGCGGTATGTAGATGATACTTTCACAATATTACCATCAGACAAAGTATCCATATTCCTTGAGCACCTGAACAGCCTCAACTCCAAAATACAGTTCACAATGGAGTTGGAGAGAGATAATTCCTTAGCTTTCTTGGACGTATTAGTAATAAGGAGTCCTGATGGCACATTAGGTCATACGGTGTATCGCAAACCTACACACACAAACAGATATTTAAATGGTGATTCCCATCATCACCCAGCACAGTTAAGTACTGTTGGAAAATCGTTATTTCAAAGAGCACGAGGAATCTGCGATGAACAGCATGTGGACACCGAACTTCATCATGTTGCACAAATTTTACGCGACAATAAGCTTCGGGTACCATGCAAACAGAGCAGCAACCGAGTGAAGCCGGCAACAGTGGAAAGATTACCTGCAGTGTTACCATTTATAAAGGGAGTCACTGATAAAGTGAGCTACATTCTAAGGAAAGCTTCAATAAAAACATACTTTAAGCCGCCCAAAAAGATCAGCCAATGTTTACCATCAGTGAAATGCAACTTACCCCTTCAAGATGCAGGAATCTACAAACTCGACTGTGATTGTGGCCTCTCTTATATAGGGCAAACCAAAAGGGCCATCAAAACCCGTATCAAGGAACACATTGCAGATGTCAAACACCGTAGGAACAACAAGTCCGCAATTTGTGAACACACACTGGATCAACCTCGCCATTACATAAGATTTGATAAGCCACAAGTACTGGCAAAAGAAGCACGATACCGCCCACGAATGATACGCGAGGCCATAGAAATTAAAAAACACCCTAATTTCAACCGCGAAGATGGTTGGGTGCTGCCATCTACTTGGGATCCAGTGATAAACAAACTAAAGCACAAATCTATGATACCTCGGCTTCAAGACACTGTGAGTTCGTTCTGCGTAGATCGGAACGCAAACAAATATTGATGAGTCGTCGGGTAGTTGGATAACTTCAAGAAATTGGACACCTGTCACCTCAGTCCGCCCGTGACCACGGCCGCTGTAAAGTAGCCGAAACGTCGGGATTAATAAAAGTGCTCCGCGACAAAATCCGTAAGTGTTTAAACTTATAATATCATGAGTGATACTCGCGAAAACTTAAGAAATCATTATTTTGAGCGGTTTGTATTATTTTTAAATTTGACTTGGCAGCAGTACCCCAAACTTCTATAAGGAAATCAATATGTGGCTTAATTAATGAATTGTATATTGTATGACGTACTTTTATAGGCAAACTTTGGGCAATACCGTGTCGTAGTCCAGTTATAGGAGTTATTTTGGATTTGACCTTTTCTATATGAGGTCTCCAGGCTCCATAATGGATTAATGTAACGTATTACGTAGGCGGGCGAATATTTGAGAGAGACAAAATTCATGTCTTTGAAGTTGGGTCCAAAACGCCTTCGTAAATTTGATGTAACATTACACATTTCAATGTCTAATTAACTTACGAAAATGCTGCTAAAACTATTTTAAAGTAGAGTTAATATTTCAAATTGTGAAATTTTTGCGTGTCGTTTCGATATTGCCGCTTACAATTTATTATTTATAAAAAAATGAGCTAGAAAGGATTAAAAACTTAGTGTTAATTTGAAGATAAAGAACTAATAAACTATTCGATACCAACAAATAACACATCAACTTACATTAAATAACTAAAAATTCTATTTTTAAAATGTTCATAAAATTCGCGTCATTGTTCAACGCAGTGTTTGTTTTGAATGCCTTGCCGATATACTCTACGTGACGGGTTGAAACTATTTTGCGATAAAATCTGCTGGCTTACTTTATATGATCGCAGTGCTTTGGTGTGGATAGAGGTCTTCGTTTTATGCAGGTGAGTCTTTGAAATACGTTCTACAAAAATTTCCAAATAAGACGTCATTTACCTTTCTCGATGTGTGCCAACATTTGTCTGTTTTTCACTACTTTTTTTATACCAAGTTATAAAGGCCCGCAACATTTCTAAGTTCTTAATAATTTTCTTAGTTTTCTTTATTTCAATACTTAATTATTAAAAGAATTTAGTGAATCCGTCATTTTCCTGAACGTCATTTTCCTGAATAGCCCTAAAAGCATAATGACGATCATTCAGAATAATGACCAAATCTGTAACTGTATTTCAGGAAAACAGGGATAAATATATCGAATCGATGCAATGTCGATATTACAATTAGGTAATTATTTGACACCTTTTCGAATAGTAGTAGTAGAATAGTAAGAAAAGTAGTAAAAATTTTATCTACACTTCAATATTATAAAGCAGGAGAGGTTGTTTGTTTGTTTGAACGCGCTAATCTCAGGAACTACTGGTCCGATTTGAAAAATTCTTTCAGTGTTAGATAGCCCATTTATCGAGGAAGGCTATAGGTAATATTTTATCATGCTAAGAATAATAGGAGCGAAGAAATAGAGGAAAATGTGGAAAAAACGGAGGGAAATTATTTGAAAGGGCTTATTTGAACGCGCTAATCTCAGGAACTACTGGTCCGATTTAAAAAATATTTCAGTGTTAGATAGCTCATTTATCGAGGAAGGCTATAAGGAATATTTTGTCACACCAAGAATAATAAGAGCCAAGAAATAGAGGAAAATGTGGAAAAACCGGGGGAAATTATTTGAAAGAGGACTTATTTGAACACACTAATCTCAGGAACTACTGGTCTAATTTGAAAAATTCTTTCAGTGTTAGATAGCCCATTTATCGAGTAAGGCTATAGGCTATAATTTTTCACGCTAAGACTAATAGGAGCTAAGAAATAGAGGAAAATATGGAAAAAACGGGGGAAATTATTTGAAAGGGCTTATCTCACGAGCTATTGGAGCAATTTTTCTGTTATTTGATACAGATAACTGATAAAAATTAAGAAATTGACCACGTGAAGGATCATACGCTATTTTTTGTGGACTAATTTGTCTGTGAAATATCTAATTTACGCGAGCGAAGCCGCGCGGAACGTTTGGTAATAAAATATTATTTGAGAAATAATAAATATCAGAATTATTATTTAACAGGTGTATATTTTTATTGCAGGTGACTCGAAAAAATAGAATATATTTTTTTAAAGGTAGGTTTTGGTATTAGCTTTATTGTAGGGAATACATTTTTATTATAAATCAATACTTTTACTAACATTACAAGTTTTATTGAAAATCCTATTTTTTACTTATAATAATAATAATAACCCCCACACCGGTGTCGGTGACGGTGGCTGGTTTCATTGAAACCAGGCAAGTTACGCAGGAGTAATTTTATAGCGCCCAAGTGTGTGCGCAGTACACATGAGCACTCTCTATTCCTTTTAACTCTAATAACCCAGTGGGACGGACGACCGACACGACTGGCGAAAGATCAGGCGCAGGACCGACTTTTACATGCCCATCCGTGATCCGATGCATGGATCATCTTACTTGTCAGACTTTATTTTCCTGTTCTGAGTGTCAGACAATCAGGTGATCAGCTTGCAATGTCCTAACCAAACTTGGAAACAACAATTAACAATATGTTTCCAACGCGGGAATCAAACCCACGACCTCTGAGTCAAAAGCCACGCTCTTAACCACTGGACCACGGAGGCGTTTATAATAATAATAATAATATAATCAGCCCGAATATGGATAAGATTTTTAAAATAATCATTATTCTCAACAAATTGTCATTATTCTAAGTAAACACGTCATTTTCCACAAATTTCGTCATTGTCATGAACAACAGTTTTTACTTAATATTAAATATCTCTTAAATTACTTAAATTTTTTTCGTGACTCTTACAGAAAGGGAATTCTATTTCGGTGCCTTTTAACACCAGAAACTTTCAGAGCAATATTTAAGGGTTTTTTAAAAAACACAATTTTTGGCCAAAAATAACATTTTGAGTAGATTCACCCAGGCCGTAGCCATTTCGTAGCACGTAGAAATGCGTAGATATAACTGTAGAGCTATAGGCAAAAAAATCCTTCAAAATCCTATAATTTAATCTACAATTACTTACATTTAATTCATGAAGCCCCAAGCGGCCACATCCGGCCGCGATAACAATGAAAAAGCTATTGTGTCTCGTTTTGCCACGACTGATGGGTTAATGTACAATTGTATTTTACATAAGTTACAATGCCTCCTGGGTTTTACCAAATACAATTCCCATCGGAATGTTATTTGTGTCGAATTAAAAATAACTTCCTTAACCGAGTAACGCTTAATTGTTTCATTTATAAATATTTAACGAAGGTTTATAATGTAAACGGAACAAGACCAAAATAATGTACCATCGAAGAAATTAATTTTAAGGCAGTTGTCGCACCTACGTCATTTGGTCGGATTATTTCAATTCAATTTAAGTCGTCATCTGTCGGCTGGGTTTGACATAACGCGACCAAAATACGTAGGTCCGCCATCGGCCTATGAGTCAACTTCTCTGATAGTACTTAATTAAATCTATTCTCGTGTAAATATTTATATTTTTAATAATTATGTGACCAAACTCGTAATTTTAATATTTAAACCGGTTTTACGTACGACAACAATCTAAGAGGTTTAAAAACTTCCGTGCAAAAAATTTTGCTTAAGTACTTAGTATAATAATTATTAGTTTAAACCACGGTTTATTAAGAAGTATTCAGTATCTCCCTAGTATTTACAAATTACTTATATATTACGGTTATATTTTGAAACACACGTCAATAGATCGACAATTTCATTAACTACATTATACAGTTTATACTGGACGTTAGAATTTTTTTAGGTCAATTTTGAACTAAGAGAAGTAAAAAAAATAGGATTTGGCGCCATCTAAACGCGGCAAATGTATGGTCATAGAGCGTTTGCTCAGGGGATGGCCTTAATACAATCTCTTATCTGTGGTGCTCGGATTTGTTTACATACATACCTAGAGCTAGCAAGTTCTAGCAAGTACCTACTAGGTAAAGAACTAGACCATAATATCAAAATTCAAGCATACGTCTTAACGGAAGATGACGCAAAGGTCACTAAAGATGCCATTATTAAGTAATATTTATAATAATAATGAACCGTTATTATAAACATTAACCTATAATTACTCTGTCACATTGAATCGAAGCAAATATTTCCTTGAATTCCGATAGTATTATTACATACCTTGAAATTAATATTATTTAAGATGTATTAACTTCCTATTTATTATTATGATATTACATCATGTTATAGATTTTATTTATGTGTGTTAAAAAGAGGAACGTAAACCGCAGTAGGTACCGTAGATACCGTGTCTATGGTGTAGACTGTAGAGTGTAGACCAGCCGGGCTAGCATATCGACCAATAGAAATACGAAAGTATGGACAAACTGTGGAGATAATCTTAGCTTTCGCGCTTTAACGCTTTCCGCTTCCGCTTTCCGCTTCCGCTTTCGCTTTCCGCTTTCCGCTTTCGCTTTCCGCTTTCTGCTTCCGCTTTCCGCTTTCTGCTTCCGCTTTCCGCTTTCCGCTTCCACTTTATGACAGACTATATCTATGTCATTATGTAGGATATTTTTTTAATTTTTAGGAAAATTAAAATAATATCAATTAATAATTGATACTTGGTATAAAATACATTACAATAATATTTCGCGGTCCGAGATTCGACCTTTCGCCGTCGGTCCGCCTGTTGCCTACTGGTGTAGACACTAGAGTCTAGAGTCTAGACTGTAATGTGTCTCTATGGGGGGGAAGGAAATAATTTCTTACTTCTCCTATTTTAAATCAAAACATACCTTTAAATTTGGTGAATCCGGTCGTTGAACGTCATTTGTAATTTTAATGATGACTCGCAGTTGGCGGTGTGACATTTACGTGAATTTTAAAGTGTTTGAGCCGTGTTTGAACAGACGTGGTCAGTGTTTGCAGAGGCTGGTGATGATCACGCACAATAATTGACGTTGCGAAATATAGACGTCATCTCACATCTGTTACATAGTAGGTTACATAGTTTACTATGTCTGTTATACTCACTTAAGGTCAGTTTTTTGGAAACAAATGCGGCTTTATAAAAAGGCTTGGCCTAGCGCCTAGGCTTGGCCTCCGAATTTCAGATTTCCTTACAATCGACATGGCATAGGATACCTAATGGGAAATTTATTCTCAGCTTGCTAAAATAATATTATTCCTAAAAAAGCTAATATTACGAGAACAAAAAGTCGAAAAAAAGCAGGGCTCGTCCGGGATTTGAACCCGGGACCTCTCGCACCCAAAGCGAGAATCATACCCCTAGACCAACGAGCCGCTGTAGACAATGTAGAAAATAACGGTTGGATGTCTTGACAAGTTTAATATCTTTCTACAGAACCTTTAACTTTGAAAAAAAAAACGCCAAGGAGAACATTAACATAGATTTATTAATTTATAGTTAATACTTATGTTTTCGCAGATACTTATGAGTTATGACATTTAAATCGAGAAACAAACCATTAATCCTTCGATCGCAGATTCTTGGAAATGCTATTGTATTCTATTGTTGTCGCGATCACCGGTGCTTAGGGAATGCAATCCCGCAAGAGAATTTCAATCCCGGTATTTGCGGAATTGAACCATCACAATCCCGCTGGATCACGGTATTTGCGGGATCCCGCTGGGTGTATTTAAACTTTTAAAATAAATCGTTATAATGACTTTACTTGATAGACCCCGTTTTATTCTTAGAATTAAAATCTCAAATAAAACAAACTTTGTCGGTTTTTTCAAGGGTTTAATTATTAACACCTCCATACTTCAGACTTTATAAAAAAATTAAAGAAAAACTAATAATTTTTTTGGAAATGGCTTCGTAATAATAATAACTAAAAAAAATCGCTTATTTATGTCCATCTTTTATCGAATTTTTTTTCGAAATATAGGTAAAAATTGTGCCCAAAGATTCCGAAACGGTTCCTGATATTCGACACAAGGTAGCTAGCAGCTGGAAATGCTCGCTCAGTTAGTTAGTTCAATTGTCATTTAAAGTGAATTATAGGTGAATTGAAGCTAAATTGCCAGTTCACGCACCCCCGCGCGCAAAGTTACGCATATGAATCACATTTCTTTGTAATCCCGCCAGTCCCGCGGGATCCCGCAAAATTTTCGACCGGGATTAGTCCCGCATAATGCATGCGGGATCTCGGTATTTCGGGATCCCGGTATCCCGGTATTGCATTCCCTACCGGTGCTCTTATGGCCTATGGGGCTTGAAGGATTAAAATAATTTTTAAATAGGTCTACCAGAATCTGATGGCAAAAAGTGAGAAAGTAAAATTGACTAGCAATACCGGGGTAATTGAAATAAAATATTTTGATCCTTTTTTTCCTTATAGCGGCTGATTCTGTGTGTGAAACATGCAAATACATATATAAATTTATCTAATGATCAAGGATATTTTTAGAAAATCTGCCGTCAAAATTTGCCATCAGATTCTGGTAGACCTATATTAAAAACTACTCAATCTTTTGTCCTTTGCGGACTTTTTGGTTCGAAGTCTGGAAATAATTGTTTATTTCTGAATAGATTTCATCTCAATAGGTTTACAGTTAGTTTGAGTGTGAAAAGGTAAGTATATCGACACAACTCATTATTCATTATATTATTTTGTTTTTAAAATATTGTATGATAACTAGGTCTAAGTACTACATGGTACTACACATTATGTTAAGTACGTATAGTTTTCCACAAACCATTATTTAATGAACACCACGTAAATATTTGTTCAGGAGTCCTGACTCGACACTAACTCACGATGACTTCACCCAACTTTTCCATGAAATATAATATTTGTATGTTTATTAGCTGTACTTATGAAACGGATATATTATGTACAGGGTGTTACAAAACATACGAGTAGGGATACTACTTAAGGACGTGTGTTGTGTGTATGAGTCCCCTGTATAGACTTCACTGTGAAAGTGCAGCGCTGAGTTTTTTTTACTTTTGTATGGGCAAACTCATGACACTGGCGCGCTTGCTCATACTTATTTAAAAAATGTTGCTCTTTCAGCGCTGCTACTTTCACAGTGAACTCTGTATAAAGGACACATACACACCCTAAAGTATTACCGCATTGTTTTGTTACATGCGGATATATAAAATTATCGCTTATTTTTATATTTTATTTTTATTTATTGTGAAAACCAACAGCTTGTATACTAATAAAATTTACAAAGAGCGTTTTACATACAATAAAGCCAATAACAGGTTTCCCATATATCACAATAGTGCAGTACAAACTAAAAAAATAAAAATAACTAAAATAACAAAAGCACATTAATACAAAAAGGCAATAAAGAAGGAACTGGTCGAGAAGACTCAATGTGTACGAGGTGATTGTAGTTAATTCAATGTTAAGATAAATAGCTATATAAAAGAATAACAATAATAATAATAATAATAATAATAATAATAATAATAATAATAATAAAACATTTATTCAACACAAATTCACACCACAGTCCACACTACACTTAAATACAATATTAAACATAAAACAAGGTACACTACAACAATAAAAGGTAAAAAAGAAATTAAAAAAAAAAAAAATGATAATAATAAAAAGACATAAAAAACTTAAAAATAGCCTTGATAAACTAGGTCGTAGCAGTGTAAGGCGGTGCGATGCGAATATAACGTCGAAAAGGATTCCACTCAGGCTATGATCACGGTAAAGGTATTACCTGTACCGTGATCCCTGGTATTCTGTGGATCCTGAGTAATTGTCAAGTTTTGTCAATAACGTAAAATAAAATAACTCTCAGTAACTCTAACTCTCAACACATAAAAATATTGCTTTTTAATTTAAATAATTTTTAATAAATATTAATTTTAACAAGCAGTAATATTCCTTTAGTCAATGTTTCAGGCTTTTTACCGATTTTATTACTTGACTTCTAAATTTAGCTTTAGAATGAGTGAATAAGTCAATATCATTAAAATGTTTATTATATATATGAGTGATACGTGTTAGGACAGAATTTTAATTTAATTATATATATGAGTGATACGTGTTAGGACAGAATTCTTAATCTTAATCTTAATCGTAATCTTAATCTTAATAATATACATAAAAACAAGTGGCAATTTTCGTTGTCACTCTATAACTCAAGAACGGGCTCACCTATCCAAACCAAATTTTCAGGGTTTGTTCGGACTATTTAGTAGATGGTTTATGTGAAGTTTGCAAAAAATCGGTCGAGTGGTTCTTCATTTATTACATTTTTGTAACAAATAAATTCAATAAATGGCGGGTCATTTTGTTATTGGAGATTTTTTAGACGGGGAAATTTTTGTTTTGTTGTATAGGGTATGATTGTGGATTGGTACCGGTGATCTGATGATGGGATCCGGGAGTAATCGAGGGAACTCCTCAAAATTTTAATGGAAACATATGCCGATTTTGCTTTTGTATGAAGTATTCCAGGCATATATTACCAAAAGTAAGATTTTGCACCATGATATACCATCGATCGAAGGTACTGAACAGAACTCTGAACTCCTTATAGATACAAGTTTGGGGGTTGGGGCGCTGTTTTAAAAACTGAAAGCATAATATGCTACTATGCAAATTACATTCATCATCATCATCACTATCATCATCACTACCACATCAGGGTCATCAATGTCACGTGATTGTGAGTTGAATTTGTTATGTTCAATACTAGCGACCCGCCCCGGCGTCGCACGGGAATAAAATATATAGCCACTGAAAAAATGATTAAAATCGATAGCCCATCACGATCCTTCATGTGGTCTACTTCTTATCTCGAAATAACATAAAAAATGCTCCAGTAGTTCGCGAGATTAAACCCTTTCAAATAATTTTCTACATTCTCCTATTAATCTTAGCATGATAAAATATAGCTTATAGCACGGCCTATAATCTTCATACAAAAAAAAACATGATGTACAAAGCGACGCCATATTGAAAATTTCCAGGCGATACTGACAGTTGCCCTTACCCCCGCTCACCCGCACCCCTAAGCAATGTGACGTGTCTGTTCTGTCTACTCTGACTCTGTGCTGCTGCCAGCCGCCGCCATTACTGTTATTCAAAAACTAAGAATGCTAACGCATCGATATTGTGTCGATCGAGTGAAGTGTGAACTCTTCCTCTCAAACTGTTATTTTCTGCTTTACTCCTTATACTGAGAGATACCTCAATCCTCATACGCGTTGTGTGTATTGTTGTTTGTTGTATATTGTGTGTATTTGGACATTTTTTGCGAACTGGACGCTATTAATAAATCATGTATTTTAATTAGTGTTGTGTACGTAATTGTAACAGCAAGAGCGAGGACGCTATGTTACATAAATTTCCATGTAACGACGATCGTTTATTAAAATGGATATTGGATTCAGTGCCTGAAAGATGTTAATCTAAACAGATCTTCTATTCACAATTTGTTTGTATATGAAAAATATCTAAAAAGAATTAAAAAAAAATCGGTTGTCTGTAAAGTCGGTTTACTGATGATAGTTGAACGTGACAACGTCATAGCCTTAACCCCTCAGTTCCGAAAATTTTAAAAATATTTATAATGAGTAAAATAAACTATTCGCAATACAAAACGCTACATAAATTCGTGAAATCCAGTAAAATCTTCGAACAAAGCACAAGTCAAACCTTGACACGTAGGAAATAGAGCACAATTTTGAATAGCCGAAATAATACTAATAGCTCACAGATTGTTTATTTATTTTTCATTCAGAGTGTGGTCAATGTATCAAAGGTCATAACTAACCAAACTTCTTCATACAAAAGTATTCTCTAAGTCATCGAAATACGTAATATAATCGAAACAAAGAGCGCGGCCCAGGTGAGCCTTATTGAGAGCTGTCAGCGAGGTAACGCCGCATGAACTGTCATGTTTTTCGGGCCCGCACCCCATATCGAATTAAAAGATGTTATCACGTCAATAAAACACTAAATAAATAAAACATTTCTTTCATTTAAAACCTTGGGGTGTAATGCATTTCAAATGATATTTGAGAATAGGAACGAAAAAGTGGGAAATCAGTTATTTTAATTAGTGTGGCTACTAGTCACAGATTAATTAGTATTATTATGAAATATTATAAAAGTTTATATCAATCATAACCTCATTTTTTCTAATAAGTAGTGCTTTTTTACCGACTTCCAAAAAGAAGGAGGTTCTATGTTCGGCTGTGTTTTCTTTTTTTTTTTGACAACCTACAGTAGTCACACCACAGTCCACACCATCACAGTTGACAGTGGCCGCCACCGCAAGGGCAAAAAAAATGTAATGTCAGTATCGCTCGGAAATCGTAACACTTGCACCAAATGTTAGACAGATGGCAGTCTGATACGTAGTATCCCTAAGTAGTCTGTGGCTTATAGCCTTTCTCAATAAATAGGCTATCTAACACTGAAAGAATTTACTAATTCGGACCAGTAGTTCCTGAGATTAGCGCGTTCAAGTTAGCCCTTTCAAATAATTTCCCCCGTTTTTTCCACATTTTCCTCTATTTCTTCGCTTCTATTAATCTTAGCGTGATAAAATATAGCCTATAACCTTCCTCGGTAAATGGGCTATCTAACACGGAAAGAATCATCAAAATCCGTTGCGTAGTTTTAAAGATTAAAGGGAACAAAGGGACATGAGGGGAAAAAAGTAACTTCATTTTATAATAAGTATAGATTACTTACGAGTATTAGTGAGTCGCTTCGATGCGCTTCGACTTACGAGTACATAAATCAATATTAATCATAAAGTATTCGATAGTTTTAAAAATTCTTATCCAACAACCTAAAATAGCATACATGTTACAGATTCAGGGCCAGATTTATCATCAAGTTGGTTCGTTATTGCCGTACCCCGACGCTGATCATCAATTTTTGCAAATTTATTCTATTGGTGATGAAAATCGTGAATTGGATCAACGTTGTACATTTCTAATACAAGACGAGAAATTATTCGTAGGCTACAGCATTGGTTTTTCCATCAGCATAACACATTAGTTCAATTGCTTTTTACATTTGCATTTAAATCGCTCTTGAACGTATGCCATATCTGATAATCACAATTAACGTTTGTGGTGTGAATTTGGAAGAATCATGTTTTTCACATGGCCAGCTTTATGTTGCCTGTTCCAGAGCCGTTTGTTAATTCACACTCAAAATGTAAAAACAAAAAAATATTGTTTATCCAAATGTTTTGGATTAAGTTTTTAAAAAGCTAGCAATTAAGTAACATTTTTTTTAAAGAAATGAATCGATGTTGTAACTGATTTTTGTATTATTTCACTTTATACGTAGCGAAGCACGTACCGGGCCGCTAGTATACCTATGTATGTGTGATTATAGACACAATATAATATATGTATCGGACTTCCTACATACTCTGTTAAGCTTTACTTAAGACTACTAATCTATCAAGATACCTAATTTTAAATCAAAACCCAATTTGGCTAATTTCCACAAAAAATATAAATTTAAACCTAAAGCCCTAATACAATGAACCAGGATGTACGCGATCCATTCACAAAAACTACGGTTTTCGCCATTTACGTAGATCGCGTTTTATACATGACGAATATATTTTGTCTATCCTATTAGAATTTCGATGGATACCTTTATGGTATAGTGGTTAGAGTGTCTCACGTGCGGGGTTCGATGCTTCTTGAAAGTAAAATTAAATCTCTCAATTCTTCATAAGACAGAATGTTGTTAAGAAACAAGTGTCGACTTTTACTTTAAACTAGACGTTGCCTGTAAATTATTGTCTTTAAAACTTTACATATTTTGTCCGGAGACCAGAGTAATATCTTAATTCTTATGTCCCGGAACTCAAAGTACCTTCATAATAATTTTCATCAAAATCGGTTTAGTTGTTTAAACGTAAAGACATAACAGATAGAAAGACAGACCCTTTCCCATCAGTAACATCAATATTAGACTGGACTAGTTAAAAGTATATGGATAGAACAGTTTAAGGGTTAAAGGGAACTTTTAATGACAATGGTAAGTTTAATCCATAATATTACCACATCTGACAATAGATAATACTATCTAAGACTAATTACGAATCGTATTGCAAAACGGACGTGCTATAATCGCGATAGTGTTATCTCGTTCATCCTTATCAGTGCCGAGCGGGACAGATAGTGTCGTAGGATGTAATCGTCAGATCGCCTGATGCATTCAATGGATCCATCGAGTCTCAACTTCTCATCAACTGCTAAGGTCATTATTTGCAAACCGTGCGAAAATAAACCTTATAAGGATAGCGAAAAGATGCATTTTTGACCGACTTCCAAAAAGGAGGAGGTAATGCGTTCGGCTGTATGTATCTTTTTTTTTTTTTTGTATGTTAAACGATTACGAAGTCGTTTGTGGTCCGATTTTCAAAATTCTTCTTGTGTTATATAGGGTTTAACTCGAATTTGGTACCATGTTCACAAAAGTGGTAATCTGATGATGGGATCCTTGAGGAATCGAGGGGACTCCTTGAAATTTGTATGGAAACATATAGTGATTTAGATTTTTTCTGAAGCATTCGAGGTAAATGCTACCAAAAAGTAAGATTTCGCACCAGGTTATACCCTGGATCCGAAGGTACCGAACAGAACTTTTGAATGCTTATAGGTACAGGTTCGGGGATTTCGGCGTTGTTTAAACAACTGAAAGTATAAGCCAATACACTAATTTGATTGATCATCATCACAACCATAATTATACCATGAGTCATCAACTCATCACATTATGACCCAATTATTGGTACTTTTCGTGATTTTTTGAATCGAAGCAGATGTTTTTGATGATGATTTCGCTGTTTGTGGACCGATTTTCAAAATTCTTGTGTTGTTGTATAGGATATAATCTCAATTTTGTATAACAATTGACAAATGGTGAGCTGATGATGGGATCTATGAGCAATCGAGGGAAATCCTTGAAATTTATCAAAACACTCATAGTGGTAAAAATGTTGTTTCTAGTGAGTTAAAATTGTTACAAATAAGAGAAATTTCATACGAAGGTGTCTCTTGGTCCAAAGGCACTGAACAGAACTCCTGAACCTTTAAAGATAAAAGCAACTGCAAGCATTTACCACAATTTCGCCTATAGTAACATAATGTGAATAGTTAACATTCGTATTGATTAATTACGCATAAAGCCTTATTTTGTAGATAACTAAAAAGAGTGAAATTATTATTTTTAACAAAAAATTAAAACCGACTTCCAAGGTAAAAACAATAGTAATATGAACTACAAAGTATTAAATAACTCTTACTCTTTAATAGTGCCTTTTTCAGAATTCGTCTAAATCTCAACTATTTCTGTACCTACATACTACAGTCTTCATTACTTTGAAGTCGCTACCAGTCCCAAAAGTTTCAGATATTCTGACATTACTGAACTCACGAATAAATTAGCTGGTACTGACTTCAAAATAATGAAGACTGTTAAGTATGTAGGTACAGAAATAGTTGAGATTTAGACGAATTCTGAAAAAGGAACTATGAAAGAGTAAGAGTTATTTAATACTTTTTAGTTCATATTACTATTGTTTTTATATTGTTAGATTTGAACAAAAAGATGGAACACAAAAATATGCGAAATTCATAACACTTCATATCAGTCACTTTATGAGGAAGAAAAATATAAGACAACATAAAATAAGCATTAAGCAGTAAGCATATTAACTTATCTCTAATAATAACTCCCACACAGGTTTCGGTGATGGTGGCAGGTTTCATAGAGTCCAGGCCAGCAGGAGATAGACCACGCAGGAGTAATTCATAGTGCCCAAGCGTGTGCGCAGTACACAAGAGCACTCTCTATTCCTTTACTCTCATAACCCAGTGGGACGGAAGAACGACACGACTGGCGAAAGATCTGCACAGGACCGACTTTTTTACATGCCCATCCGACGCATAGATCATTCTTACTTGTCACTCTTGTCAGACAATCTGCTGGCCGATTCTGTATCGTACATTTGTGAGTTAATAACTGAGTTAGTAACGAAATGTATTCACTTGCATACAAAAGTGAGACTTTCCGTTGCTCACTCCTCCGTTTCGTTACTAACTCAGTGATTAACTCACAAATGTACGATACAGAATCGGCACCCAGGTGATCAGTCTGCATTATCCTAACCAAACTTGGAAATAACATGTCCTTAATCGGGAATCGAACCCATGACCTCCGAGTCAAGAGCCGCACTCTAAACCAATGGACCACGGAGGCGTTTTACACGGAGTAGACAATGAAAAACAATAGAGAATACTTGAAAAATAAGTAACGTAACCTTATATGAGTAATAACACTAGTTTTTTTTTAATCAAGAAACTAGCTGACCAGACAAACGTGTATTATACGTTGTTAGCTCTAGTGCAAGCTACTGACTACTGTACTATAATGGTGAGTATAATGGAGTATTTAACCTCTCTACAAATTTTCAGCTCTATACGAAGTATTTCTAGGTCGAAACTTTGGGCTTTTATCATATAACAGTTCGACAGCGTTTGTGGTTGGTTAATATTTTGATATTAGCCAATGCTAGGCCCTAGCACGGCGACCAGTAGAAATGCGAAAGTATAGACAAACTGTGGATATAAGCTTAAGGTGCCGTTCCGATCTTTACCGCGGCTAATCGCGACCGACAAACATTCAATTAAAATTCCACTTTATGACTCTTTAGTATATGACATAAAGTAGGATACTATTTGAATTTTTAGGACTATAGTCTGTCATAAAGTGGCATTTTAATTGAATTTTTCGGAACGAAAAACGATCGGAACGGCACCTTAAGTTTATCTCCACAGTTAGTCTATACTTTCGCATTTCCAGTGGTCGCCGTGCTAGGGCACCAAGAGCTCAGAATAGATGAACTTTTGTCAAAAAATCGAAGGCATTAGAAGAACACGGAAGCAAATTTTTATCCACTTAGAGAATTCATGGCTGTCAATATTCCGTCGTCCTTACCATTAGCTTTGCTTTGGGTGTTATAATATTTCCTCAAATGTTTATTAATTTATTTATGTACTTAATTACAAAATTATTAATTTTCAGAGGAACTTCCTTATTGCTTAAAAATTAACTTGACGACATATTGTTCAATGAGTTAATGTTAATCATGGCAAAACCACTTTAGTTATAAATTGCATTTTTTTTAATCTTTCGCAGTGCGGACAGGCCCTCAATGGTCCTGAGAGTTGTCTGTAATCCATGCAACTGTCCTATCGCCCAAACCACGAGGTTTGCCTCAACACTTTGAAATTAAGTAAATAAATAATAATTAATTAATGACTCAACTTAAGGTTTGGATTATAGTAACTCTACAAAAATATTAGGTACCTACAAAGTCAAATGTGACTTTTTTATTATTTTCTCGCTACGAATAATAAAAACTAAGGAAGAGTAACTCCGTCAAAAAACATGCTCCAAAATACTTGTCAAAAAAGTGTACCTTAGGTACACATTTCAATACATTTGCAATATTTAGGTGGCCTTGAGCGGTATAATGGCTGACGTTACATGACAGTTCGAAAGGAACCAAATTTTAAACGGTAATAGTATGGGAGTTATACGTTTCCTTAGTTTTTATTATTCGTAGTTTTCTCGTATTGGAAGGACACGTGAAGATTATACACCTTATACTTAAATTACCTATTCTTTTATTTACTGTAATAATTATATTTTAATAATATATATTTTTAATTATTTATTACACGCGTATTAGGTTCCACGTTCCGGTACACGTTTGTAAATTACACGGCGCGTGCATCGGAGTTTTTCCATCGCATGACATTATTATTATTATATCCTGTATTATTTATTTTATTATTTGTAATTTTTAGTTTGTAATTAATGTATTTTAGTTGAGTATTATTAAATTTGGTAATAGGTTACAGCGTGTTATTATTTTGAACATTTTAGTCCGTTTTGATCTTCCCGAAAATAATTTCAAATAGTTAGAATATAGGTAATATTATTAACCAGGGATGTTGCGGATGCCAATTTTTGCACATCCGCGGATGCTAATGCGGATGCGGATTTTTAGAGGTTCACATCCGCGGATGCAGATGCGGATGCGGATGTTTCGGATCTTTCATAAGTATAGTTTATAAGTGGAGAATTATAACAATGAAAAAGTGTTATTTTAATTTTTATTAATGTGCTACAAAATATAAGTAATAGTACAGGTTCCCTAGAACAAATTTTTTGATTAATATCAAGCTAATTTTTCGTGAGTAGCTTCATTTTGAAACGCATTTTGGATAGAACAATCCATATTTTAGGACCATCAAATCGAAATATTAAATCATATTTATCTCTGTTATAGCTACCACTTTCGCAGAGTAATGATAAGCCGAACAAAATTTGTTCGTCTTATCAAAATGAAGCTGCAAAATTTTTTTCGCGTCCACTCCACCGTGTGTGGTGTCGTTGGATAGGGTTTTTAAAAATATTACGAGTATTCCAAGATCATTTTCCGATTTAGGGATCCATTTGTGAAATATGAAGTTTTAAAGTGGAAAAAATCATTAGAGTCCAGTGTCTCCCGCTTCTACCAGCTAAACAGTTCTGTTCTGAAAAATGTGTGGAAAAATTCACGGGAGTAGGAAATATGCTCAATTAAAAAAAAAAATATCACGGCTAAGAAGACTTCATAAGTTATTGAAAAGTACAAGTCCTTTGAATGTAACTGAGATGATGTTGTTAGTAGTGTAAAACATGTTATAATTGTACATTCATTGACCATACAAAACTTATCAAAAACTGGCGGTACTACGGAAGCCTCTATTGTTCGTGGCCGATACGCACTTGGCCGGCTTTTTAGCTCCCATTGGTCATTTGTCACGTGCAAACAGCACGCGCCATTCACAGGCCCCGCCGCTTTTTTTTTTCTTGTCGCAACTCGTATGACATTCGCATCCGCATAAAAATCCGCTATGATTTATTGCGGATGCGGATGCAGATGCGGATGACCAAATCTATGCGGATGCTCCGCATTTGCGGATGCAGATGCGGATATTCGCAACATCCTTGTTATTAACTATTCCATTTGAAAATATTTTCGGGAAGTATTTTTTTGGGATTTATGTAAATTCTAGTATAGTAGACTTATATAGTGTATGTGGCGGGCGCGGTAGAGCTTCCGACTCTACATAAAGCCAAGTGAAAACAATGTGAAAAAAAAATCTCAAACTAAGTAGTAATAAGTGGGACCATATTACTTAATGGTCTTAAACATTTTGCTGTCAGCGATTAGGGACCGTTTGTAAAATATTTTGGAATGTTTTCAAAACACAGTAATAATTTTCAAGCCAAACTTTCCGTTGATCTTGTCTTAACTGTAAACAAATACAATATTTCCATACTCGGTTCCGTGCAAGAAAATATTTTTTCAATAATTAATAATTATTGTTAACGTTATGTGTATGTCTGTGTACTGCGCACACGCTGAATTATTATAATACGTATTATTATTTATTATTGTTGCAGCCGAAGTCCGAACACTATATTAAGGACCGATTATACGAACGAGAAAAAAAACATGTCTTATATTTTTTAGCTGTTTCAGACGAATAATAAAAACTAGGGCCTGTTTCTATAATATTTAGAAATTCCCAACTAGCAAAAAGATCGCATGAGAAATTACTCTCCCGACTATGGATCGAAAAACACTCGTTTAATTTAAAAGATTCCATTCTTGGCAAGGCATTCAAATTACTAATTTCAACGTTTTAATATTTTCTTGATTATAATCAGGACTTGTCTACAACATATTGACATCAAAAATTCCAGCTTGAACCCTATAACTGCTTATTATTATGCAGGACAGGTTTCCTTTGTGACCACAGCGAAGAAACCAAGTCTTGTTATTGGAACAGGTTGTGTCTGGATTTTTGTGAGCGCTGCACGCTGCAATTTTTCCACCGTTACCAACACGGTTACCAATTACAAACCATGTAGGTACAGCCACAAGTAATAAAAAATCAAAATTGAAATTAGAAATCAACGGATGTTTGGAAAATCGATTTTTTCGAATAAAAAATTGGATATTTGAAAAAAGAATGCCATGTTTAAAATTGGAACGATTAAAAATTCGTGCTGCGTTGGAAAATTAAAAGTTTCTGACTTTTTAAATATTTTAGTACAAAACTAGACCACAAAAAGATCTCCCTGGGCCTTTTGAGGGAAATGGTATCACGTTTGAAGATAATTTGGCCACGTGTTCGCTAACCTGTCGTTTGTAAATAAGACTCAACTCTATAGGATATTTGATAAATCCAGACAGTTTCCAAAATTGTCAGGATAATATTTTTTTTCATCAGGGAGTTAAAAAAGAAGAAAATTTGGAAGTCGATAATAATAGAATGTATATTGTATAGGTCTGCCAGAATCTAATGGCTTTGGGTGGCAGATTTTCAAAAAATATCCTTGATCATTGGTAAATTTTTTATAATTGCATGTTTCTCACACAGAATCAACCGCTATAAGGAAAAAAAAAGGATCAAAATGTTTTATTTCAATAAGTACCCGGTTATTGCTAGGGTCAATTTTTTTTTCTCACTTTTTGCCATCAGGTCTAGACCTATACTTAATATTAATTATGTGTATTATGTTTTTCGATTCCCGACATCTCTACATTAGAGTTTTGGAATGTTATTAAATATTTTTTTGTATTTAGAATTTAAGTATTACAATAATTAGTTTTTTTTTCTAGAAACTAATTATTGGCTTCTAAGAACGAGATATAAATACTATTTTATATCATAAAGACTCAAACTTTACCTCTTAAATAAACTTTACCTCCTCATTACATAAGCACATCACATATTATGCAGCAATTTCCGTTTCGATAATGATTCATTTAAATACATAATATTCAAATTTACTGTGATTAAAAAAGTAAATTACATTTAAAACATCAATTACAATTAATAACAATTGTTTTATTGTTATAAATTTATATTTAACCTAAAAATACGATAAAATCTAATAAGGAAGCAACTAAAAATTGCGGTCAATTTTTTATTAATATTTGCTTATGAATTAAAACCGGAAACCGGAAGCTTGACCATCTCAAAAAAGAAGGTTAGATGATTTTATTATTCGTTTGGAAGTTTCGTGCATCATTTTTGAATAGATTTTTTCATTCAACCTGGTATTTCTAGTTTCTGACGATCAAGGCCCTGACTTGTAATTGCGTATTATGTATTGTTTCATTCAATGATGGTTAGTAAGCTGTGAAGCGTAAATACGCGTCAGCCAAATGCCAATAATAAAAAATAATTACGTTTTCCAATAGCTCTTGGCCTTTTTTGGACCATAACATAGTGAGGTCCAAAACTTCATTTTCAATGTTGAAAATTGTATACTATTTTGCGACTTCTGATTTGGAGAATTGAGTTCAGACGAATGACCCTAGACTCTATCACAATTAAGGAGACTTATGTAGATAGTAAGTAGGCATACGTAAAAAGTGTCTGAAAGTTCTTATTAAGTCGACGCCTTGATAATTTGGCTGTAGCGATGCTGATTTTTCTCAGCAATGACTAAAGCTAAGAAATTGAAGTTCATTGTCAGTATTTATCATGTCTTTGTCTTTGAATTGCCCATAGCATAACACGATTGGACAACTTTTATAGCACAGAATAATCAATCGAAAAGACCTCTGTAAAAAAAGGGATTCCTATTTTTCCAACAGAGGAGAGTGATTTAAGGTTCCAAAATTTGTACATAAATTGGTTCAAGCATGCACTTTAATTTATGCATAGCTTATATGAAATGTATTTATGGTTTTTAAATTATGCGACAAAAACCATTTTGTCGCTTACGCCCTTTCCATTTTTTGCTGTTCCATTGCTTGTTTTTTATGAGAGGCCGGGCAGGCCTCTCATAGAAAACAAGCAATCTAAAACATATCCAACACGGTTTCTTACTTTAACGCTGCGTCACCTTAACAGTTTTCGAACCCACGAAGCCACCAAGGTGGCGTTTTTCGTAGGTCAATCTAGTCAGCCTATAGCGGCAAATTAAATGTCGGAAACCTTTATAACCCATAAGAACGCGTCGCTTGAAGCGCTGATTTTTTCCCAGAATTAAGGCTACTTAATGTACAAGATGCTTTTCTACTCCCAATCAAGAGGCATAAATCATAATGTATGCACTGACGAAATGAGTTTTCCGATGCGTATTTCCTTCTGTGGAGCGACGCCGGCCTCGCGCGGAGGACGCGCGCGCTCTTGCGACACTGGGCCTCGGTGATGCACTGAGGATATTGGTCAGGTGATCGACTTGTACAGTAGTAGACTACTACCTATAGCTATTTTTTTATAAAATTAGATGGCAATTGTCAAACGAGCAAACGGGTCACCTGATGGACAGCAACTACCGTCGCCCATGGACACTCGCAACTAGAAGAGCTGCAGGTGCGTTGCCGGTCTTTTAATTCGCTCTCTTTTTGAAGGTTTTCTTTTTAGCTACTAGACAGTCAATACTCATAACTCAAAGTGGACAAGTAGTAGACGACTACATTCTATCACCTAGTAAGTTTCAGAACTTTTATTTGCAAAAGGTACAATGTGAAATACCTACAACTCATATTTTGTCGGATATATCAAAACGAGCTAATATTTTGAAAACAGAGTAAGTACGAAAGTCAAGTAAAGGATGGAAAGCACATTGTAAGGGTAGCGTCTCGCGTATTATAATCGAAACCAAAACTGACATAAATTAAAGAATAAAACTATACAGATTACAGAACTTAACTAGATTTAAAAATGGTAGTTCCAGTTTCCAGACTGAAAAATCTGTTATTTTGGTGTACCTACTTAATCTATAAATATTGTAATGTTTTTCTTAGAATCCGTTTCTATGGCGGCCACGCGTTTTGAATGCTGATAGAGTTTTGGCGTATAATGCGTCTCTATAATGTCTTATCTCCTTATACCTGTGCACAGATAATATAACACGTAAGGTCGACCTTATACAATTCTGTGGTTATTTTATATAATTCGTGTCATAAAACTTTGTCAAACTCTTTAAGTTAATTACGCGTTGAAAATAATCAAAATTCCAATTATTGGCTGCAACACACCGCCGAATTCTCACATGCATTAACGAGTTCAAAATTTTGTTATTTGGTTTTACCCTGAGTTAGTTTTAAATTATAAGTAGAATGTGCACCCAAGTTTTACCTTAGAGTGGGTTGCACTAGAGGCGTGGTTAAAGTTAAAGTTAAGGTTAAAGTTATGGTTATAGTTAAGGCTAACTTAGCTTTAACCTTAACTTTAACCTTAACTTTGACCACAGAAATCGAAATATGTCTGTTGCGTTTATTTTTAAAGCTACAGGTAATGGGATTGAGAGTATAAAAATTGAATTATCCGTAAAAATCGACAGGAAAAATAGAACACTGTGAAACATAGTAAATTTTCACCAAAAAATTTAAATATAAGTATGAGCGGTTATGGTTGAATATGGCGTCGGACGCCATATTTAACGGTAACCAATGATTTGACATTTTGCACTGTAGTTATAGTTAAAGTTACAGTTATAGTTAAAGTAAGTTGGTGCAACCCACCCTTAAACTTCTAATACAAAGTTACAAAATACAAATTCTTAGTTGTATCCTTCGTGCTAGAACGAAGGAAGGTCATCAGTCGTCACAATGCCATGTAATACTTTACATTAAATATTATAAAATACATGCTACTAGAAGAATCTTGTGAAAAAACAATTATATTATTATGTATTTAATTTACATAAAACTCTCGTGCTTAAGAAACTAATGGCCTAAGAGCCAGCGACAGTTGCAAAAAGTGCGAAGTTAAGACCCTATTATTTTAACCAACGACTGTTAAAGTTAATGCGCGAATCAGTATCACGTAATACCTGTTTCGCGTTTCATGTGAATGAAAGAGAAGATATGATATTTTAACAAGCTGTTAACACTAACAGACGTTGGTGAAATCAGGCCTTAGGCAATTTAAGGGTGTCTGGCAGTCGGAAGCAACTGTCAAGAATGTCCGGCAGTGAAGGACGAGATTCTTGCAGTTATCCCAAGGAAAATAAAATAAAAAACTAAGCTATTTATACTTTATCAAAGGTCAGCTAGACCTTCAGAACTGATACCTCCTAAAGTAGCCGCGACTGAAACTCCATGGTTGCTGGTTCTTCTTACCTCTGTATGGTCTATGCTTACCTCTATGGGACTCTGGTAATATGGTGGAAAGTCTGTCGCTGGCTCTTACTCTATAACCATTGACCGTTGCGTGCAAGTCTAGACTAAATGAATAGTATAGATGATGTAAGAACAAACAATAAGTATGATTAAAAACAAACAATGCAATAATTTACAACAATTCATTATACATCAGCAGTAACTGTGGAATTTTCCAAAGCTTAAGTGAGCGGGAACCAGTTGGACATTTTTAAATCTACCTGACCAAAAGTGAGAGGATTTTTAAACAAAATGGCACTTTAATCTTGTACCTAAATTGTAATGTTGTTCAGGTAGATATTACTCTATAGTCTATAGCAACACAGAGATTAATAATAAGTTAACTTTAATTTAATGAAGATTTTGTTATGAACTACCATACTTTTTATGTCAAGCTCTACATTTTAATACAGTTTAAGTAACGATTCAATCTCTGTGTGTAGCCGTTTTTAAAAAAATTCCCTGAAGTTGCCTAAACTTACTTGTTTCCTTCATATTTTGTATTAGTCTAGGTTCATGCCCACTGCTCAAAACAGTATGCTAATAGAACGCTTTATTTTTTTTTAAAGAAAAATTGAATTCTTTAAGGTGGTTCGTTAATCGTTTCCCATATACAAAAAAACAATCATAAAGTGACATTTGTGGCTTATGTCACTTTTTATAAAAAAATCAATAAAAATGTGACTTGTGTGTGAAACAAAGTATATTAAATATATTTCGCGGGAATGGTATTGCAAAATAAATAGATGTGCATATAAATTTATGTAGTAATAGTATGAAATTAGCTAATTAATGTCGATGTTTTTTTTGTATGGGAAACGAACCACCTTATTAAATAATATTAAAGCAGTGCCAAAACAAACAGACAGACGTCATATTATAGACAGATAGACTCCGCATTTATATTATGAACATGGATACTTTTTTACGTCTTTGTTAGTTCAAAAAGCTCTAAGGGCCGGGACACAAAAACACGACGACGACGACAACGACGTCGTGCCGTAGAAACTCATCTTGAATTTCTACGTGAGTTTTTACGGCACGACGTCGGCGTGACGCCGTACGGCGCCGTGCCGTGGTTTTTTACGACGCGCGTCCGGTACGACGCCGTACGACGTCGTGCCGTGTTTTTGTGTCCCGGCTCTAAGTCGCAACTCATTGTATATCAAGGAAATACTAACAGCTGTGAGTTGTGAGTTGTGACATAATGTAGAATACTGTATGTGCATTCCGTGAGATGACTGTTTATGATCGTTAAGTCTTTACCGTATGTCCTGTACCCTTATTTTACTATTTTAATGCGATATTTATGCAGCTACGTTCCAAGTTCGATGCAGTCTGTTTTAGACAAAAAATAGCTAAAAGATCAAACGCGTTCTGATTTTCAAAACTCCAATATGGAGTCATTTGACGATTGTTTCTTATAAAAGAGTATAAAAAATACTCTTTCACAAAAAACAATATAAAATTATTACTAAATTATTAATTATTATATTAAATAGGTGCATTATTAGGGCCTGTTTCACCACTTCCTGATAAAGTGCCGGATAGGCTTATTTGACAGATTCTCCATACTCTATCTGTCAAGTTAAGTGGTGGATAGCCTTATCGGGAAGTGGTGAAACAGGCCCTAGTGACATTGAGGCATTTCTCATAGAAATATTATAGGCGTCAAAAGTTACTCTCTTAACTTCTAACTCTTTTTCATGCTGCTACCTTCAACTCTATAACGAACACATGCACACTTGGGTGTGTACATGTGTCCGTTGTATTATTTAGGTCATTCCAGCTGCACTGATATAGGTTTAAAATAGTGGAATCAGGGTACTGTTTTTATTACAAGCACGCTCTTTTGAATCACTTTAAAATTACTTTAAGTACAAAAATACATAAATCAACTAGATAAGTTAGGTACTTACATAAATATTCGTAATATACTGTAATGCAGTACTTATATCAAGTTAAATATGATTATTCTCATTGTTGATATTTTACAGAAATGCAGATTATGTATTATGAAAATTCTAGAAGTTTTACTGAACAAGTTACAAATAATATTATTATAATGTAACGTAGAATATAATGATATTTTTTAAGAATATAACTTAATCCTTCAAGCACGAGCACCGGTGATCGCGACAACAATAGAATACAATAGCATTTCCAAGAATCCCCGATTTAATCGCGCTGGACTGTAACCTACATTTTCCGGGATAAAAAGTAAATACTGTCTTTGTCCCAGCGTCAGACTGATACATACTTTAACAATAATACCGAATATCAGTATGAATACCTTGAGGCACTTCATGAGGTAGCAAAAAGATCGAAGTTTTCATACTTAAATTTAAATTCTAAAGTCAAATATAATCTGGTTTATTTTTTGTCAGCAGTCAAGTGTAAAACCAATATTGTCTGAGTAAATCCGAGCGAAGTAAACAGTCTCGAAATTGCGTTCTATGAGACTATGGAACTTGGAAGGTGCTAGAAAAGTACGAAGTCCGCGAACAAAGTTCGTAGACGGATAAACATTAAACAATATTGTGTTGTATTTTACAAGTTCATAATAGTAGTACTTATTAAGTATTACGATATTTTTATGGAGAAAAATGAGTGTGTAAAATATAAGTACCTATTAAGTACATAAAAATAGTACCTACAGACAATTTGCAATACTTTTCGAAATTGTTGGTTTCTATAGAAATTACTGACGATGTACAATAATGATACTTACAGGATGTTTTGGCGCGTGGTTGTGCAACAGTGTCTCATAGCTCGTTAGTGTACTTTTCGAGATGACGCGGACGCGGACGATAGTTCTAATTTCGGCTACGGCTACTTGTACTATAGTCTATATAATTATATATATTCTGCGCTTATAATTATATATATCATTGTAAGATTGTAAAATACAAACATGGAATTGCTGTAGCTTATTTATCTGGAACGAGATGATGCCCGCAACTCCGTTGCGCCAAAACTCGTTTATCGTGTGGGAACCGTACATTTTTCCGGGATAAAAAGTATCCTATGTCCTTTCCCGGGACTCAAAGTATCTCTATACCAAATTTCAGCAAAATCGGTTCAGCGGTTTGGGCGTGAAGAGGTAACAGACAGACAGACAGACAGACAGA